>OY755042.1:14359271-14959271 GCA_963576565.1 Aspidapion aeneum
TGAAGGTGCTATAGGCTATAAATACGAGTCAATATGGCGGTCGTCAGACTCCATTTTGTCACATGATGTCTTTAAAGCATACAAATTACCTTAATTTCAAGCCATTTTATTGAAATGCCTTTTTTTCAATTCAATTCAACTAAGCTTTATTGTCCAAATTTTCTACAAAAATCATTGACAAAGCAAACATCCTAATTACATATTTAAACAATTTAGGTTCTATAAAATTAAAATACTGAAACTAGCAATAAATCCAAAATTAGAGAAAGTTATAATAAATAAAATTTAAACAGTTTTAAAATTATCCGATCCGATAAAACACATAATACACAGTTAGTAAGAAATAAATTAATCTAAGCAAGTCAAATAACTAAATTATCGAATAAAAAACAGATAAAAGGTCAAAAACTTTAAAAAGTCAAAACAGAAAAACAATCTTAAAATTTAAATAATCTAAAATCTTCCGACAAGATTAAACACTATTATTAAAATGTAAATAATTTTAAGTCGAAGCAAAATATAAAACAACAAATAGATAAAATAACACAAAGTTAAAAGCTCCAGAAAAACTAAACAATCACAAGATAAAAAAACAAACAGTTCAAAATATTATTGATAAAATACAATAGGTAGTGACTATAAACAAAGCGACAAACAATTAAAATCAAACAAATAAAATTTTTAAAAAAATGTATATACGAAACCAGGATAATAAAATGTTAAACATCAAATTCTATAAATACAAAATTTAGTAGGTAGGACACTTTTAAAATTTAATTAAATAGTAAAGTAAAATATTAAAATTAAACAAAAAAACAGCGCAAAATATGTTTAAAATTAAATAAATAAATAAAAACCAATAGCTGAACCACAAATGAACATTTCGATAGTCTATTCATAAAATTCTTGTAAACTGTAGAGTGCCTTACTGACTAGAAACTCCTTTAAAGCTTTTCGAAAGTTTGTATAATTTTCTATCATTTTTAATTCTTGCGGAAGGTTATTAAAAATTTTAATACTCTCATAAATAATTGAATTCTTTGTTAAAGCTGTTCTGGGGATCGGCAGCGGGAAGTTATTATGCCTTAAGTTGTAAGGAGCATTGGAAGTATTGGAACCTTTAAATTTTTTATAAATAAGGCAAGATGTTTCCAAAATAAAGATACTAGGCACCGTTAGAATCTTCTCCTGTAAAAAGATTCTTACAGCTTTGCCTACATCCTACTCGGCACAAATACCTCAGAGCTCTCCTCTGAAGGACGAAAACAGACTGTGTAGAAAAACCCCAGAACGCTATACCATAACGAATATGAGATTCTATTAACGCATAATAGGTTGCAGGGAGGACTGCTTCCAACAATCTCCCAATCTCTTAAAAAACCATATTCGCAAAATTTTATCAAATATAGGATGATTTCAAAAATTCTGTCTGCACACGCTTTAAGACCTTTTATCCACCACCCTTTTTCCTCCTCCCCCTCCCTCTCCCTTTCACCCCCCTCCTTATTATTAGTATTAGTTGTAGCTATAACTTTCACAAATATAGAGCGATTTCAAAACACCATTTTACTAGTTCCCTCCACCCTCTCTCCCCCCCACCATCACTCAATGGAAGATAACACTGTTCGCGTCCGTAGGAAATCTACGCATACTTTTCAGGTAACACTAAATGATAAGGCTGAATAAGATCGAAACCTACAAAATAGAAATAAAAAAAAATTTATAAAAAAAACACCTAAATGTTAAATCTACTTGTAACTATTAACCTGATTTATAAAAGTACAAAACTGTATAATTTCGTAAGTTGAAGCATGTCACACAGTATAGGTAAACCTATCAATTTTATACCCAACTGCGACTAGTAGGTACAAGTAGATTTAGCAGTTGGGTGTTTTTTTTTATATCAAAAATTTTCTATTTAGGGTTTTTAGGTATTTCTAGCTGATATAGGTATAAACGAGTAAATATGTCGTAGGCACGATCTTTCTAGTTGTCTTCAAATATACATAAAACCCGATTCTTAACAGGCCTCGTAGTTTCTCAGCTACAACAATAACTTTTTTACTTATGAAAATGTAGTATTTCTTCTTTGGTATTAGTAATAAATTTGTTTTTTTACACCTAAGCCCTCAAAAATCAGCCGATAGTCCTGGCCCTATTTTTACGTTGGGTCTTATTGAAGGAAGGAGGTTTTTCCGCGATATTTGTGACCCATGTTTTCGTGAAATCTCAGTGAAATATTAGCGGAGACTATATCGATACTCTACCGAACTTTTGTAAGAATGAAGGATGATTAAAAAGTAAAAATGTTCAAGATTAGTCTTCCTTATTTTGAATTCAAATGATGTCGCACAAATTACTTCGGCGTTGGGCTTCGGTGGAATGGGTTGAGACATGGTTGAGACTCACGTATGTCATAGACGAGTTCCTCCCATACAATGTTTAAATAAGACAAATTTTTCGATGGGATCCAGGAGCTTTGAAATTTTTATTCACAGTTTGTGATTTAACAATGTTTTGATATTAAAAATAGTTTAGTTTACAGCCCAAGAAACAATTATATGACTTACAACCTAATGTGACCTGAACCAACGTCGAATTTAGTGGAATTCTAAGTTGCAAGATTGATTATGTGTTAAGCGACGTCGCATTCATATCAAAACCGACGTTATCAAATATACGTCCGTTTTTTTAACGATCTCGCGACGTCAAATAATGCAACGCAATATACCATTAATTTCCCATCGTCGGTCTTACGTTCGTTTGTGCGACGTACAAAAACTCTGATCAGCCCAACGACCAACAGACGTCGGCGTCGGGTACGTCCGATAAAGACCCTAACCTCAGACCTAAACTAGCGTTTAGTTTGGTTGGTGTATTTTCCGTAACTTTTACTTGACCTATTCCACGTCCGTTCATATGGCCTACGCGTCACATGTACAGCCTACTGTCATTTATAGACGCCCATAACCTAACAACAAGTGCATTTGTTTGGTCAAGAGATATTTTGTTCAGGACGGCTACGTTTCAGGACATGACGCAGTTTTATCTTTTTTGGATTTTGGAAACCATAATACCCCATCCTGTTCCCACACGTGGGATATGGGTTTTATTTCCCTTTAGATTTTTGATATTAAAACAAACATTTCTAAAAAATAAAAAAAAACAATGATTTCGGTGGGTACTTAGCTTTGGGACCGTGGGCTTTACCTATTGTAGTACAAAAAGAGCGGACGTTGAGTTCCAATCCCTTGGTAGGCCGACGCAAAATCATGCGGGGCGAACGTCCGAATTTAATGGGACGAAATACGTTTGCCGGACGTCGGACTTCGACTCTTTGGTTATCTTTCACAACCAAAAGTGAAGACCCGGTCCGAATTGGTATATTATTAGTTCACATTAAGTCAGACACAGTAATCCGCCATTCTAGAAAGGTTAGCGTCTGTCGGCCATTATAAAATATTTTTTCTTTTTCTAATTTTAAGTAGAAATGAAAGAATAAATGCAAAATTATTAACAAATTTGAATTTAGTGAGGCAGCAAAATATTTTTTTTTGCAAAAATAAAAAAAATAATAAAAATTAGATCTATTTAACAAATATATATTTTAGTAAATCTTGCATATTTCAGGAGCGCTTGCTGTTTTTGATTTATTTGATTTGATTTTTGACATTTATCAATAAACATGTCTTCGTTGTAAAATTTTTGTTGGATTCCTGCTTTAAAATATAAATTATTAATATTGTAATACCCCCTTTCATGCATGACTATAATTGTCATTTGTAAAATGCACCCATTTTTATGAGACTTGTTATAATAAGTGTAAAATATTTACTTATCAGGTATAATTTTAGTTACATGACAGGAATTCTTTTTAGCAAAAACTATATGTATTCTAGGCAATGGAAACGAAACCAAACGCAACTTACCTGTTTGCGACTAAATTTAAGTGACGGAAATCCAACGTACAATTACGTTGTTAATTGGTAAACTCTATTACCTATAAGGTCAGATGCTGACGTCGTAGCGACCCGAATTTGTATTCCCCATTTAGGTGCAAACGAGGGTCGTCAGGCGGTCGAAACGACGTCGGCACCCGACGTCGCGTTTATCGCAAGCAACGTATGGATAACGTAATATGACGTCCAAATGCTGCTTGGGAGGAGGTGACGGTTTGACCTTACTTGAAGGTTACTGATCGTACAGCATTTATTTATCAAGTGACCTTAATTATGTATTCGGAAACATGTTCAAACGTCACACTCGGTTAATTAAGACACACAATCTTTATTAATTTGACAATTTGTCACATACAGTGTTAAGGTAGCTAATTTTAATACTAGAAATTGCCAAATTAAAAATAATCGTCCAAATATCTTGACGTATTTTTATTATCAAAACATTGTCAAATTGCAAACTTTGGATATAATGGAGTCCGTCGGAAGAATTGTCTCATTTAAACGTTGTATGGAAGGATCTTGTCTATACCATACGTACATCTCAAAGCATTCCACCGAAGCCAAATGCCCATGTAATTTGTGCGATGTCATTTCCTGCCATGGACCGCACGCCAACTTTTAGTTATGACATGAATTTATTTGATTTTGTCATGGCATTTGTTAATTTTTACCTTCCTAGCCCGCACAGCAATGACTAGAGAAGGTATTATTTTCGACGAAAAATTTTTTTTTTAGATAATGCCAAAAATGTGTTATTCAGATGTGTTTTGACCCATCCTAGCATTATCGTTGTGATGTCTGTCTGTGTGTGTGTGTGTACATTATTTCTGTCCGTAACACGATAGCTCCTAAACCGTTGAACCGATTTTTATAAAATTTTCAGGTAAAATAGTGTTCGACACTTTTACGAGCTGATTAGATTTTGGTTAAAATCCGTTAATGCTAATGACAGCTTTTTGACAATTAAAAACTTAAAAAAACGCTTACTTTTTAACGGAGCATTGTATCTAAACACTGTTTTCGGAAGATAGTAGACTATATTTTGCTGAATAATTTGTTTTCTAAACAAAAACTTCGTAAGGGCTTTATTTTCTGAGATATTAAAAAAAAACTGTTTTTAAGGCTAATTTAATATTATGGCTTCACGATAAGGATGATAGTAGGCTAGCTATGAAGGTCCAGTGGCGTATATAGAAAAAAAGTCTCATATGAGACAGTTTCGGGGGGGGGGGGCGAGACCTCATAAGGCCGTATTTTATGCTATTTTATGTTTGTATTCATGAAATATGTGGAAAATATGTAAAAAATCTTAGCTTCGGGGGGGGGGCGGGCCCCACAGGCCCCCCCTTATATACGCCACTGTGAAGGTCCATCATGGATCTATTTATTTATAATAAAGTTCAATTAAAATCCAAAAATATCAGTGTTAATCATTTCAAAACAAAATTACACTACAAGAAAAATTATTTTTTCGATGTTGGTTTAAATTTGGTGTGCAAACACAAACATTATTTTCAGTTTCAAAAGTGTACCGATGATTTCAAATGTAAACAACTAGAGGTAGGTATATCAGCCTTGAAAACAGTTTTTTGTAAATATCTCAGAAACTAAAGCTCTTACCAAGTTTTTGATTTTGACACAAATAATTGAGCAAAATGTATTCTACTATATTAAGCATCTGCATTCCAAATTCACCATTTTAAAAACAGCTGTGACCGATAGGTGTGCCCTGTAATGTTTATATTAACATCAAGAAGCAGCAGCACGATATCCAAAAGTCAGAAACTTTCCAAAGGTGACCCTTTAATCTACCCTGCTTCGAATGAGGGATATTTAAATCTAAAATAAATAAATAAATCCATGATTCCTAGCCCATTAGCACACTTTAAGTGATCTCTACGCTATATTATCTCAGAAACGAAAGCTTTAACGAACTTTTTAGTAATAACATAAATTATTGAGAAAAACGTGTTCTACTATATCCCAAAATCCGCATATTAATTCCTTGCTTCTTTAAGTAGTATATTCAGTTGTTAAACTGTCATTAGCCTTAATGGACTTTAACCAAAATCTCATCAGCTCTTTATAGTATTATACACAAATTTACCTGAAATTTTAATGAAAATCGGTTTGGTGGTTTAGAAGCTGTCACATTACGGACAGGCATACACACACACACACACACACACAGATGTCACGACAATATTGCTAAGATAGGTCAAAATACACCCTAAAAAATACATTCTTGGCGTTACCTTACCACTCGAAAAACCATTGAAAAGCAGAAACTGCGTCAAAAATATATTACTAATATTTCATCCGATTTCTTTTTTTAATTTAGGATTGTTTAAGGGGGAATGATTAACAAGCGTAAGAAATCTTCCTGATGACCACCATCGTCAACAAATTTTAATTTTAAATAATAAAGTCGTTATAATAATTATTTTATTTCACCCGGCGACCCAAATAAAATACAATGTTTATTACCAAAAAAAAAAACATTAACAATAATTACTGGAATTTTATCTTGCTAAATAAATATATTGACGACAATAAATCAGGGTTTATCTTAAATTAAATTGACCTTTTCCTCACCAATTTAGAATTTATTCTTAATTGCTTATTAACATCGGATAATTGTCTGTAGACATGTGGGCTGGGTGGTCTTAATTTCCTTAATTGTTGATAAAACAAAGCTTTTATTTCATATTTATAAATGTGCTCATTAACATGCGTGGTGATAAGGGTTATTAAAAATTAATTCGATTTATTGTTTTAAAATAACGCAATGGACACTGTAATTATTATTCATAAATATAGGTTGTACCAACCCCCCATGGAACGTCAAAATTACCCGCGTACTAATTATTTTTTATGTACAGAAAACCCCCCATAAAATGCATACAGCAAAAGTTTGCCGCAGATACGGGGTTTTGAAAATGTGCTGTTTTGTAGGGCTTATTGTAACCGACTGATTTTTCAAAAAAGGTTATCATAAGAAAAACATTTCATGTAAAAAAAGGCAAGTATGCGAAAGTTATATTCCGTAAAAAGAATTGAGATAAAAATAATGTTAAGTTCGCCAATACAAATTTCAAAATGAAAGGTTCTATACTAGTTGGGAAAGCCAAACCTCTTTATGTTCAATTTAGCACGGTGTCTAAGAGTCATTTGCAGCCGTAATAGCCAAGTTTACAAAAACATTTCCAAACTAGTAAGAACCTTTCATTTTGAAATTCATATTGGAGAACTTGGCTTGACTTCTCAATTCTTTTTACGAAATACCACTTTTGCGTACTTGGCTTTTTTTTACATAAAATGTTTTTGTTATGATTTCACTCCATTTTTAAAGGATTTGGATAATATTTAAGTTTTAGAGTAGTAAAATATTACAGATTTACCGGAGGTAGGGGTAACGCCTGTCTTGGGCGCAGTTTGGGCATCAACGAAGTAGGCAAAGTTAATGAAAAGATACTAGGCCGTGGTTCGGAAGTCACGTTAAGCGGATAGTCCCGTGTTTAGAGCGTAGATGGCGCTAGCAGGATAAGGATCCCTGTGCCCGACAAAGGGTATCAGGCAAAATTAAAAATCCTCCTTGAGAAAAGAAAATTGCCTACCGGAAAGTGCTTAGCAGGCCGGCCTGCTGAGTCGTCGTGTGGTATGAATGAATTGTGATTGTCCTACAAAAAAATAACAAACTTGGGTGAACGTCTCAGGCGAGACGCGATCTCATTGAAACTGGAATGAAAGAAAAAAGAGTAGTAAAACATGCGGAATATTGTTTAAAACTTTTGCAATGCCTTATTAAAAATTTTGAGGTTTTTTTTCATATTTTCCTATGGTTTTATCATAGTCCATGTTAGTCTTTTAAAGCTCAGCTCTCTAGTGTTCCTGGAATTAGGCAATGTTAATTTTACATTAATTTACATTTATAGGGGAGGAACGTAAATGAAAACTTTGGTGTTTTCAATTTTTTTTTCCTATAGTTTTATTATAGTTCCTATCACTAGCTCTCTAGCGTTTCTGGAAGTGGAGAATGTTACTTTTACATAACTTTCCATTTATACGGGAGGGAAGTTAATTAAAATTTGGGGTTTTTTAATTTTCTTTTATGGTTTTATCATATTTCCTATCGGTCTTAAAAAGCTCAGCATTCTAGCGTTTCTGGAAGTGGGCAATGTTACTTTTATATAACTTTACATTTATAGCGGAGGAAAGTAAACTAAAATTTTGGTGTTTTTAAATTTTTTTTCTATAGTTTTATCATAGTTCTTATCAGTCTTCCAAAGCTCAGCTCTCTAGCCTTTTTGGAAGTGGGCAATGTTACTTTTATATAACTTTACATTTATAGGGGAGGGGAGTGAATTAGAATTTTGGGGTGTTTTGGTCGCAATTTCTATCAGTGTGCCAAATTTAAACTTTGTAGCATGTCTTAAAGTACTGTAGAATTTAGTAGAGTAGAAGAGTGAGTGAGTGAGTGAGTGGCAATTTCGACTTTTTTGGAAATTTCAACTTTACTACTTTATGAATTGAAACTTGGACGGGTTGTTAACTCTATAAAGATCTACGTCTGTGCAAAGTTTGAGTTTTGTAGCTCATTCCGAAATAGAGTTTTAGATAGGTCAAATATGGGTTGAAATGTTTCAAGAAAAGATGGTAGGTACAGATTTTTTTGCCAAATATATAAACTAATAAGAATACTTTTCCTACAGTTATCTGAGTGTCTAACGGTTCTATAAGGCTACTAGTTGATGTTAAGTACTAATAAAATATTTGGAAAAATATAAAAAAAAGGTAATATAGCAAATTAAAAAAATATAGAAAAAGAAAACAATATTTAATAAAGTGTCATTGCACCATCGTCCTGGCTAATACTTGGTAGCCTTTTAGGCATTGAATATGCTAAATTTTGAAACAAAGGTGGGTTTGCATGAATGAAGTCTTCATATGCTTGTATAATAAGTTCCATAAGGTGGTTCGAGTTTCTACTAGAGGTGTTGATTTTCGTTACTCTTGATTACTCGTTTCTAATCGTGACTCGACTACTAAGTAATTATTTTATATATTTGTTACTATCGTTACTTTGATTACTGTAACTGTATTCAATTCAATCAGACAATTAGACAAAATTATCGGACTGTCGTTCATTTGAAGATCATTTACTTGTAGGTATATTTTTATTGTTGATATTATGGAAATATTTGGGGCAATATCACAAGTGCATCTAATTTATCTGAAAAAATTTGGAAAAACGAGTTGACAGGTAATTTGTTTGAAACAAAAGACGAGCGGTATTAAAAAGCCGAGTCGCAGACGATGCTTTTTATACGCGAGTTGTTTGTTTCAAACAAATTACTTAAAAACGAGTTTTTTGAAAATTTTCAAAGGATAAATTAGATGCACGAATGTAAGATTATTTCCTGACTGAACAAGAAACCTCATTTAACAAAAATATGACAATTTATTCAATTAAATATAGCAACGAATAATGTAACTTATTGGGTACTATTACTAAGGTTACAATTTACGTAAAAGTTCCAATTGTTGGACACTATGAGAGTGTTGTTTGATATATTGTTGTGATTTTTTATAATGCTTGTTACATCATTTTCGGAACAGATTACGCCAGTTACAGTTGCAGGTGCCTTTTGGTTATGATGCCCCTGCGAAGAAGATGCTTGAGGCCCCTTATTGCTTCCATTTCTTAACGCATCAATAATCCTTAAATGATGGTTACTGTCAAACTGTCCATTTGTAAATAGGGTTTTATGGAGCAAGCTCGAATGTGTCCAGTTATTTTTATCAGCTGTTGTTCCTCGATCCTCGCTTTTGCTAAATTGCTGACAGCTGTGGCTCTCACTGAGTGGTTTGTAATTTTCTTATTTGTTGTGTTTAAGCCAGTTTTATATGCCGCTTCTTTTGTCCATTTCGACAGGTCGTTTTTCCCACAGGTATAATTTTAAACCATCCTATGCTTTGGGGAGTGTTCCATGCTGGATTAGGTGTCAAAAACAGTCTATCGGTCTTGATATTTTTTAAACGTTTGGATATGAGGACGTAGCGGGAAAAGTTCAGGGCGTTTAGTACTCGGAAGCAACCATTTGCTGTCGTACATATCTTCCTGTTTCTGAAGAGTTCTTCTTTTCGCATTTCTAGCGTCATGAGAGTCTTGAATTTAATATCTTTAAACGGATCAAAAACAATGTTGTATTTGACAAAAAAGTATCTTGTAGCTTTTTGGCCACATTATTTTTACGCAATGCTCTTTGTACTCTTCGCCATTGACTTTTCGCGTATTCCATGCCCATTCCTTAAGAATTAAATTCAAAGCTCCTACTGTGGTATTTCTATCAATTACATACTTTTTCTCTGAACAAAAGTTCATATGCTTCCAAATTCTGCTATGTGTCTTGACTGTGTTGCTGGGGATGCTTTTTTCTACTTCTCGGCTGATTTCCTCGTCTTGAACATGCTTGCTGCACAGTTTTTGAAAAAATTACCTTAAAATGAAAGCGTTGTTAAGCCATTGTTTTTCCAAAGTCATTCACCGATAACTAAATTTCAACAATTTTTTATTTTGACAGGACCTATCAAACATTTTATCGGATAAACTTCTGACAGGAGCTGTCAAGCAATTTATCCACTTGAAAACAGTTTTTGACGTTGAAGGCCGTCTTTTTGATTGGTTCAAATTGACAGATGGGAAATAATCTAATAAAATTTTCAAAATGCGGGCTGAAATTAAAAAAATAAAGGTAGGAATTACGTAGGAACTGTCCTGTGTACAACATTGGTTTTAAAAATCTAATGCCTTACATACAAAGAAATATATCTAATAATAAATAAAAATATAGACAAATACTAAAATAATCGAAGGAATTAAAGTAACGAAAGTAATTTAACTTACGGATCGGTATACGTTACTCCGTTATTTGTCGAGTAACGAGTACTCGAATAACGAATAGTTACGTTTTCAGCGCCTCTAGATTCTACGAGTAACATTCATTATTGTTAATTTTCTTGAAATAATACGAGTAATATTCATTATTGTTAATTTTCTTGAAATAAGTTCCCACACGTTTTCCATTGGATTGGCATCGAGAGGTTTGGCTGGCCATGGCGAAACCTCGACATTTGTCTCTCGAAACCACTGTCGAGATATTCGGGCTGTGTGAACAGTGTGTGACTTGAGGAAGCGCGATGTCTCTCATAATGGTAATTTAAGTTTGAGCATTAAGCCTACCAAGGATTCTAAAAAGAACCCCAAAACATTTACACAAAATTTTTAGGCTAAGTCTTCGTTCCCCGAAATATATTTTTCTTGTTAGCGCGTTCTTGATGGCCCATAAACTAAAAGTTGTTTTTGATCACTGTGTGATTGAAATATATTTTCATCTGTGAACACCACACGTGGCCAAAAACCTTAATTTTCCAGGGAAAAACTAAAGCAAATATTAGGCAAGCTTGTTTTTTTTTCTCTATTTAAAATATTTTTTTCTGCTGCCACATTATGACATCCTAATCTGGAACGCCTTATTCGCATTCGAATCGTTGTAAGTGAACCAGGAAAATTAGAGGCAATTCTTGCTTTACAGACGTTGGCAAAAGGATGTTATTCTTAAAATTCTATTAGTTGTTGATCTTCTTGAAGCGTGCTGATTTTGGTCAAGCCAGTACCTTGCATTGGCCGAACATTTCCCTCTTCTTCATATTTTCTTATGAATAGCACAATCGTCAACGTGTTTTGTCCATAGTAAGCCGCTACTCGACGCATAGACCAATCGGCATCTAATTTGGCCAAAATTTGAGTTTTATCAAATTCGGAAAGGATCCTGCACACTTGTTATGGGTTTCTAGTACACGGCTAATATCGATTAAATTTTAGTATGTTGTTCGTCTCACCTTACTGATCAATAGTTGTCATGGGCGCAATTCCTATGACTAGTTTCGGAGACACAGGGGCAATTCAAACGATGTTGTACTAAAACGGTAAAAAACGTCGTGGCTTGATTTCTAAAAGTTTTTTTGTACGAATCCCAAAAGTATATATGTATATATATATATATATATATATATATATATATATATATATATATATATATATATATATATAAATATATATATATATATATATATATATATATATATATATATATATATATTAGCATCTTTTTAGTAAAAAATATAGATTTTCTATACAGGGGTATCCAAAAAGTAAATTAAAATACATAGGTAAAATAATCTAAATGGTTGACTAGAATTAAAACAAAATAAATGTATTTTTTATTTTTACCGTTAAAATTTTTTACGAGGTACATATGAAAAGTATTGCAATTGTAAATTATAACCAAAACTTTCTTAAAACAAAATTCTATCAAGCAATATACAACAAAGTGGTTAGTTGGATTTGTTATTTTTCATTTTCTTTAATGCTCTCTTTATTTCCGCTTTGCTTATTTCTTTATTTTTGTTTAGAGTTTCTTCGTGATTTCTCGTGATGGTTTTCTTTTTGTTTGGTATAATTCTGTATAGAATATTTGTGTGATCTTTATAATATCCTCTTTAACGTTAGTCTCGATGCCGTTCATATCCCTTATATTAATTATTTCATATCTCTATAGAGTTGGCCAGACATCTTATATTTCTGTTATTATTTTCTAAAACTCTCTCAACTTTTATTTCTTGACTCTTTCTTTTATTTTCTTTTATCATTTTTCTTATAGTTTTATTTACTTCCGTGTATTCTATCGATGTTCTTTTTCCTTCTTTCTCCAGGTTCCGCCTTTTTTCTATCAGTTCCTTTATTTCTTCTGTTATATTCTCTTTTTAGCTTATTGTGCGATATCTTTTCCTACTTTGGTTATAGCTCTTGTCAGCGTATCATTTATTTCATCTATATTTTCATTTTCGCAGTTTTGGGTTAGCTGTTTATTCATGTCAAGTTGTTCATTGTTATTATCAATTTTTCTTTTCATTTCGAAATTGCTGTCAATGCGGATTTTTGTTCTGACCATTCTATGATCACTACCTGTTGTAAAGCTGTTTAGGACTGTTACATCTGTAATGATTTTCGACTTTAATATAAAATGAAAATTAAGTAGCTTCGCCACTGAAATCAAAATCCTTGAGCGTTATGTAACTGATTGTAACTAAGTTATATATAATTATTGGATGGATACAATCACTTATAACCTATCTACATCAATTAACGAACAAACAAGGCAAGAGGATGTAATTATAGGTTATTAACGGCAAATTAAAAAGCCACATCCCGTGGCGCCCCAGAAACTCAATCTTTTTTTATAGGCGTGCTTAAGCATGGTGCCTTCCTATCATTAATATTTTTTTGGGTCAACAGGCAAATTAGTGCTGGCATTATAAAGGGCCATATTCGAGTTTAACAGCTCTCCTTATTAGTATTCGACACATTTTAAAAGTTAGAAATTTTGTGGTTATTATAAACACGTGCTAAGCATCACTATGTACTGCGGTAGGTTTTTGTTGGAGTTCTACAATATTTACGAACTTAGGTAGGTAGGTTAAGGTCACTCATCGTCAAACAAGCTTGCTCGCCGACCTTTTTTATAATTTTTGAACTGACCAAAATCTAATTAGGTCATCGCGGCGTCGAACACTATTTTTCATCATCATCATTCCAGCGCTATTTTGGACCGGACAAACATACAGCCCTACATACACATGGATAGACATCACTACACATTTTCGGTTTTATCTCAATTCGAAAACAATACTTTCTTTAGCTATTGCTGCGCGGGCCAGGAAGGTAAAAGATGACCAGACCGATCATCCGACGCGGATCATCGGTCTTTTGTCAAAAGCTTGTTTATATTTAAGAAACGTAGGCTAATCCTTGTACACCTAGTAATCAGGGAAGGCCGCTCTTAAAGGCCGCATAGCCGTGCGCCCCCCCTTAAGAAACACAATAAAGTAAAATCTTAATTAGAAATATTTTTACCCAACTGCAGCACGGCGAAAGGAAAGGTACTTACTGTTTTTCGATTGAGATATGCATGTATGTAAGTATGTATGTTTGTGTCACGCTAGAAGTTAAACGGCTGAACCGATTTTGACAAAAAAGGTGTCGTTGAATTGCCACTGATCCCGAATGTAGGCTTTAAGTCATACAAATTATCTGAATTTCAGGCGATTTTAATCAAATTCCTTTGATCACCCATTGCAAATGTCCTCTCATTTGCTGTAGTTACTTTCTAGTCCTCCCTGCTCCCACCCATCTCCCACCCATCTCCGCTCCTGTCATTCCCTCAAACCTATTCAAAAAACATATTCGCATAATTTTATCAAATATAAGGCGATTTCCAAAAATTCTTTTTGCATACGCTTTCAGATTTTTTTCCAACACGATTTTACTAGTTCCCCCCCCCCCCGTCTCTCCCTCCCTCTTCAACGCCCTCGTTATTAGTAAAAGTTGTAGCTATAATTAATGTCACAAATATAAAACGATTCCAAATTTCTCTCTGCACACGCTTGAAGACATTTTTCCAACATTATTTTACTAGTTTCCTCCCTCTTCCTCTCTTCTCCCCACCCTCCCTATTAGTAATAGTTGTAGCTATACCTTTCACAAATATAGAGCGATTTTAAAAATTCTTTCTGCATACGCTTTAGGATTTTTTTTCCAACACGACTTTACTAGTTCCCTTTCACTTTCCCTCTCTCCTTCCCGCCACCATTGTTTGTGATAGCTATAACTTTAACAAATAAAGAGCGATATCAAAAATTATTTCTGCACACGCTTTAAGATTTTCTTTAACACCGTTTCAATAGTTCCCCCCCTCTCTCACCCCTCCCTCATCTCTCCAACACCTTCACTCAATGTTTGTAAAAATACCCTATCTACCTATCTATCCTTTGGGCATAGTTCAATGTTCGACACAAATTCATGATTTAGATAACAATTATGTACCTTGATTTAGTTAAATCAATGCTTGATTAAGAATTAAACCTAAAAGAAAATAAAATAAAAAAACATCCAACTGCTAAATCTACTTGTACCTACTAGTGCGCTTTGGGCATCAAAACTAAAAGTTGAAGCATGTCATACATTATAGGTATACCTATCAATTTTGTACCCAACTGCGACTAGGAGGTACAAGTATATTTAGCAGTTGAGTGTTTTTTATATAATTTTTTTTAATTGAAAAGTTAAGAAAATAAAAAAAAGCCATCTAAGCAGTTTAATATGTTGTTTAATTTTAATTTTTGCTTCTTTTTAAGGATAATTTTATACGGTAAGAAATATATCTCAAAGCGCAGTAAACATTGTAATTTTTATTTCTCTGTTAATAAAAGCAAATAAAACTATCTTTACTGAGGGATTAAAATTAATTATCTGCCAAAGGAAACTAAAGATACCGTGAAGTTACAAAACTTTAAACGACTCTGCTTGAATTATGTTAGGACTCATGTGAAATAATATTTTGAACACGACAAATAAAATAATATTTTTAATTTTTTGTTTTTAAAGTTTATGTTGGAATATTTTAAATGGTGTTTGTTTGTTTTTAATCTGAATGTAGTTTTACTCTGTTTAGAGGGAGAAAAAGTTTTTTGTTGCCATAATTTTCTTAATTTTATATACCTGATTATTAAGCAACTCTATGTGACAATGTTATTAAATGTAATTTGTTTTTAAAACTGTTTTAGTTTTAAATGTTTATGTTTTACTTTAGGTATCTAGGTAACTACTATTTTTAAATTTCAAATGTTTTCTATATATATATATATATATATATATATATATATATATTATAAACGTTAAACTTTTGACTTATAACCGTTTTTAAAGAATTACTTTATTTTGTTCAATTATAGACATAAAAATTAACAAATTAGCTAGGAGTTATGTTAGTGTTGATTTATAAATTTAATTTCAAACAAAATGTTTTAATAATTAATATATGGTATTTTTGTTTTATATACAGGGTGTCCCAGAACTAATGGGACATAGTTAAACTGTAGATTCCCTGGGTCAAAATATTACGATTTAGCCACACTTACCTTAGTCTTCGTACTAACCGAGATACAGGGTGTTAAACTTTATTTTTTCAATTTGTTTTTCTTTAATAACTTTTCTACTAATTAATATTTTTGCAAAAAATGACCCGCGTGTAATTTTTTTTGAAATTGGCAAGACGATTCCGTTGAAAATTTTGATGTACAGTGTACAGGGTGTTCCCTGGACCACTAGCATTGCATTGAAATCAGTGACTCTTTTTTGTGCCTCGGTGTATACCAGTTTTTATATAAAATAATGGTTTTCCCATCCTTTTTATGTAAAAAAGTTATACTGTTTTAAAGTCACTCAGAGCAACGGTTTTTGAAATTTTTGCATTTAAACTTTTTATTATTTTATGTGAGTGATATGCCTAATTTATATGATATATTGTATGATACTTTCTTCAATTCATTCTACTAATTAATATTTTTGCAAAAACTAACCAGCATGTAGGTTTTTTTGAAATTTGCAAGATGATTCCGTTGTAAAATTTTATGTACAATGTACAGGGTGTTCTTTGGACCATTACCATTGCATTAAAATCAACAGTGTATTTTTTTGTGCCTCGGTGTATACTTAAGCAGGTTTTTAAACAGAATATTATTATAAAAAAATCTACAATAAATGTTCAAAATGGCCACCGTTAACCTGAATACATTTGTTTATTCGCTTATTATACGAACGTCTGATTTTAAAATAAAGATTTGCATTTCTGAACACCCCTCCAGCATTTTGAATTTTTTGAAATAGTTTTTCTCGGGTATTTATCTAGCCTACAATAATAAACAGTTTTAAGTTTGATTTACTATTTGTCAATTTAAAAATTTTAACTTAGTTGCTAAATAATAAAATATTAATTTTATTGATAATTAAAATTTTCTTTCAAAACAATAAAAAAATACTTGCATTAATAAAGTATACGTATTTACCATTTTTAAAAAAACTAATACGAAGAGGTTTTTGTTCCTCATTAAAAAAAAAGCCCAACACAGTTGCAATAACGAACAATGATAACACACTTATGATAATTCAAGAACCACCCTGTATATTTTTTAACTTAATATTTCTTAAGAAAACATTCAATCTTAGAGTGCTATGAAAAAGTATTGATTATAGCTAATATGTATGAAGTAGGTAAGAATTTATTCAAAAATCTTCTAATTTAAATATCTTGAAAACCGTTCCTCTAAGCGACATCTAAACGCTATAACTTTTTTACTTAAATAAAATTAAAAAATTAATGTTTTCAATTGAATCTTGTATACGCCGAGGAACAAAAAAGTTAGACCTATTTTAATGTAACGGTACCGACCCAGAGAACATCCTGTATAATATTTATTTTTTTTACCAAAATTAAGTTGTCCATGCCCAAAAACCACCAAACCGAATTTTTTGTGCAAAATTATTAATTAGTAGAAAGAATTGAAGAAAGTATCATACATAAATTAGGCATATCACTCAAATGTAATAAAAACTTTAAATGCAAAAATATAAAAACCGTTACTCTGAGCGACTTTAAAATAGTATAACTTTTTAACATAAAAAGGATGCAAAAACCGTTATTTTACATAAAAACTGGTATACACCGAGGCACAACAAAAATACACTGATTTTTATGCAATGGTAGTGGTCTAAGGAACACCCTGTACATTGTACATCAAATTTTTCAACAGAATCGTCTTGCTAATTTTAAAAAAACTTACACGCTGGTTAGTTTTTGCAAAAATAATAATTATTAAAAAAGTTATTAAAGGAAATCGAATTGAAAAAATAAAGTTTAACACCCTGTATCTCGGTTAGCACGAACTTTTGGACTAAGGTAAGTATGGCTAAATCGTAATATTTTGACCCAGGGAATCTACAGTTTAACTATGTACCATTAGTTCTGGGACACCCTGCATATTTTTTTTGTATTTGAGTTTTGTTATTAAAGATTATTATTATTAAAAAAAACAAATTTAAAAAATCCGTCACACCCAGTTTACAGCTCACGGTCCGCCAATGCTAGTAATAGATATCATTTCAGACCCAAAATAAGTTCGCATAAGTTCACAGGATTATACGGCAGATTATAAAATTTAAATCTCATCTGATCCGTGTCATCCCAACAATGGTGTCAAAATATTAAAGCGGATTTGTAAACCAAAACCAATTATCATTTATCCCACACAAAGTTTTTCAGAAAATGTTAAAAGAACCGGTAACAATCCATCTATAAAATAACAATATTTTATAGAATTGTCAATATGGGTTCGGAACCATGGGTGTATCCAGGGGGGCATGGTGGTTCCAGGAGCAGCTGCCCCCTTTCTTACCAAATTTTTCTAAATTAGATCATGACTTTGGCCGGATTTAAGATGGCAATGGGATTTCGAAATCTACTCCTCCGCCCTTCTGTTCTTGGCTAGATACGCCGTTGTTTAGAAACATATATGTAAACCTAACAGATAGAAAAATGAGTGAATAGCTAAGAAATAAAATAAAAGTAAGGGATGTCAGAGGAAAGGTAGAAAACTGAAAATGAAAATTTGTCGGTAATCAGTGGCATATACATGGTGTCTCATAACTTAGGGGCCATAGGCCAACAGGTGATAGAGGAGGTCATGCCTGATAAAAAAATTTCTATAATGCATGGGTCAAAACTCTTTCTTTGTTGAGATACAGAGCACTTGACGATTTTTTAAACTTTTATGATAGTATCTTTTTAAAAAAACGCAGTAACCATATAAAATTGGGTAGAGTCATGTAGAAGAGGAATAATTTGAAATTACAATAATTAAAAAAAAAATTATGCGGCGAGTTTGTTTTAGAAAAAACTGTTTTTTGATATAAACTTTTATGATCGCCATATTAATATGTTTTTTTTTTAAATTTTTTAGTAAAAACAAGTCTCTAGCGAGGCATATTAGGAAAATATTATTCATATTTTTTAAAAGAATAAGTAAGCAAAAATTATTTTTTTTTAATAATTAATTTTTATACATTGTTGGATGTTACTTTGACAGCCTGTATCTCCACAACTTGTTATTTTATTAAAAAAAGGAATATTATATTATTATTATTCAACTGGCTGTGATAGATTTTCCTTTTTTTGTAAAACCCTTTTGCCCCCCTTTAAAAATGCAATATCTTAAAAACAGACGTGTGTTTACCCCCATGATATAAAAAAAAATCGGAAATAACCTCCTCTGTCACCTACTGCACTATAATCCCTAAGTTATGGGACACCCTGTATAAAGTAGCCCCCCCCCCGAAGATTTTTTTGAGATATTTTCCATATATTTCGTGAATACAAACATAAACTAGCATAAAATATGGCCTTTCCAAAACTGTCTCGGGCCCACCCCAAAACTTTTTCCTGTATATGCTACTGCCGGTCATAATATCAGAGAAAAACAGCTAAAAAGAAAATAAAAGGAAATACCCCAAATGAGATGAGCGGACAATTTGAAGAAACATACGGGAACTAGATGGATGAACACGGCGACAGATCAATCGAAGGAGGCTAAATATAGAATGGGAATAATAACTAGACTAGGCTCAGTCATGGAAAATACCTTTAAAGAAATAGGAGCGGGCTGAATTTTTCTATAGGTATTTATTTCTTAGAATTCACCACATTTTCCGATATAGTATCGCTAAAAATCCTCCTTAAGCTTCGCTACATATAAGGGAATGTAAATTACCCTTGACTGTGCCACTGTACACGAAACCAGCTTGTAAAATCGAAAAGCGCAAAACATGGTTTTACAGAGATAAGAAAGTGGTTAAGCCTCCCTCCGCAATGATAAACGTCTATATAGGTACCGCCTACCACATAGCAGGTGGTTGATGCGAGAAAAACTACTACTGAAAAGTTAAGAGTGGGAGTTGCATGCGTAAGTGAGGGAAAACGCAAGCGTGGATCTGGGTTAAAATCTAGGGGAGGTAATGGTCGAGGAAAAAATTATTTGTATTATCAATTTTTTTCTAGGGGAGTAATTCTCCTGTTTTCTCTTTAAATATTAGGACAAAGTGCATAAATTTTGCCCCCCTCCCTCAAATCTGCGCTTGAGGAAACGTCAAGTAGATAGAGGGTTTTCCTTTAACGTGATGGGCTATGGAAAACCTGTGAGATAAGAAAGTGTTGCCTATAAAATATCGTGTTATCTCTGTTTTCGTTTATGTTTTCTTGTTTAGCTCATTAGTTAGAATGTAAAGTAAACTTTAGGATTATCTGGAACTCTATTAAATTGGATTTAAGGAGAGAAGTGGGTGGTCACATTCTAAGTTTTGGTGAATTTAAACTAAAACCTCTAAATTAGTTGTCAGTAATCAAACATAAGATTTACCTATTTGAAGAACATTTTGCAGTTTGTTGTTTTGGTAAGTTAAAGATTTTATTTTAATATTATGGGTAGTTTTGTAGGTGATAAGAAAAGTCCTTTTAAAACTATTTTATAATTATTATATACACACAAGAGATCTACTACGGTACCCTTGTTTAAGGACTCGATTTAAAACAAAATCGTACCCGACAATACGGCCCCAAATGTCCTAATTGCTACAATAAAATACTCTGCCAATCTATGGGCACATAAGCTCACACTGGGTACTATAGTTTTAGTGTATCTACTTGAAAGCTAATATAACTAAAAACTGAAGTATGTTTTATTGAACTCCAGACTCAATTACCTTTCGTTTGATACCACACAAGCCATGTTTTGACTTAAACTCTAATTTTTCAAATCTACCCCCACCCTTTTTTTAAAAACTAAAATGTATTTTTTTTAACTCCAGAATCAATTACCTTTCGTTTGATATCACACACGCCATATTTCCCCATAAACTCTAATTTTTGAAATCTACCCCCACCCTTTTATTTGGTTTGTGTTCGGTGGATTTTGTTCATTTTTAAATGGGACCATCTCGGCCCAAAACCCAGCCTAGGTACCAAATTTCATTAAAATCGGCCAAGCGGTTTTTGAGTTATGCGCGTTGGTCGTTACAGACAGACAGACAGACAGACAGACAGACAGACGGCGCAACAAAAAAGTTTCAAAATCATCTGAAACGCAAAGATATATAAAATTTTTTGAAATCGGAGCAACTTTTTTTTTCTCGAAAAAATTAGGATCACCATAGCTCACACTACTATAGTATAGTATATGTGTGAGCTAAAAACTCGAGTCACCACCAGCAGAAGTTTTACAGGCGTGCGCAGCATTTTTGACTGGGTGGACTTATTTAATTTATCATAATTTATCAAAATGCTGTTTTTGTCTTAAGCTCCATAAATCAAGTGAAATTATTTTTATTAAAATTTTTTCATTTTCAAAATGATGACATCAGGGTTTATGTATAATTCTGACAAAAAATAATTAATATTTGGAAAATATCCCATTTCTTGCAGCTTTGAAAGATACAAAAAAGGTTAGTTCATTCGGTCTTCTTCACTAGTGCTGAACTTTCTCTTAATCTAGATAGATGCATAAAGAGAGGGTTGTGCACTGGTAAGGAAACATTAAACAAAATATTGCAAGGTGTCCATTTTTTAAAATAAATTGTGTAGAAAATGTGCATGATATCTCTCCACTCTTCCTAGCCCGCGTAGTAATGGCAACGAACGAAAAAAAAATTTTTTTGGGAGATAACGCCGAAAATTTGTTATTGGGTGTATTTTGATCTTATTGTGTCTGTATATTATTTCTGTCCGTAACACGATAGGTCCTAAACCATTTCACCGATTTTCATAAAATTTTCAGATAAAGGAGTGCTCGACACTCTGACGAACTGGTTAGAATTTGGTCAAAATCCATTGATGCTAATGACAACTAACTTTTTAATGTAGCGTCGTGTCAATATGCGGTTTTAGAAATATAGAAGATCACATTTTGCTCAATAATTTGTGTTTTAACCAAAAACCTCGTAGGAGCTTTAGTTTTTGAGGTATTTACAAAAAACTGTTATCCAGACTGATATATCATGGCTTCACTTAAATTGTGCTAATAGCTAATACATTTATTTTCATTTGATTTCGTGTGCCACACTGTATAAGTATATACCAAAATATGAAATCACAATCAATCAAAACTAAAATATCGAAAACATTATATTTTTACCCCCCTTGTAAATTTTACTTGCTAATTTACTAACTTTCTTCGAATTATGGCAAACTAACCACAATAATAGGGAATTATAATATACAATCCATATTATTGACACGAAAATTGTTTCTTTTATCCCCAGATTAGTAGGTTTAACTCTGTCAGTTTACTTTTCATAATCCGCTTACATCGCCGGAACACACACCTTGAAAGTGGCCAAGACACTCTTTCACCTGGTCAAGTAGACCATGAGATTCGCTTAATTTTTATATTTTCTTAAATTTTGTAACTAAAAATGAGCAACCTGCCCAATTTTTTAGGGAAGCAGATACGTTTCTGCTAGGCAACACTGTCACCAGTATTTACTAAAGGGTCTACAGGCTAAGTGCTACAATCCTAGCTTTAAAAGTCTACATTTTAGTTGAAGTTTTAACTTATTTTTCCCGTGAATGCAATAGTTTTTAATATTTATATAAATTGTTCATAAATACCTTGCGATATGGGTCATTTTTTTTGTTGTAACAAAGACAATATTTCAACACAAAGGTTATAAATAAATAAAAAGAATAAAATATTTTGGTTTAAAAATGGTAGCCATATTTAAAACTCCAAACGTCACTAGGAAATTTTGAATAAAAACGGTGTAAGTCAGTGTCCGATGTCCGCTATATTTTACATGTTAATTTTTTAAGCGACGATTAAAGTGATGGTCGATTGTTTTGGTGAATGTGTAATTGTACTTAAATATTGATAAGTATTTAATACGGTAATGCATCAAGTTATTTATGTATTATTTAGCTTTGAATATTTTTGTATATAAGTTTTTGTGTCAATCATTATTTTTATTAAACGTGAAATTTCGTACCCGTGAATTTAAAAATCAAACAAGTTTCATGGCTAATCGGGCAAAAAGGAGTTTTTTGTTTCTCTTATATTTTTCCGTGGGTAGCTTGAAAGCTTAACCTCACGGGGTCCAAGATCTAATGGACACCTAATAAGTGTTGACAGTTAACCGTTTCGTCCTTATGGGACTCCTCAGAACACTGCTGGTCAAGTGACAAATCTTGCGAAGTTAATCAGACGGTTTTGTCTCTAATTAAATGTAATTAGTGAGCGAACTATAGCAAGAGGCGCCATCCACCGAGATACGAGAGAAACAAAAAACCAAAAGCAGGGAAAAACACTGCTATACAATATCGATCAATGAAAAGATCGAATGCAAATAAAAGAAAACAACTATAGTCCGTGACCTACGACAGCTCTTTGTCTCATCAAGACAGTGAGCGTCAATCAACGGAATTTTTAAGCCAAATAATACTAACAAACGTGAAATTTCGTACCCGTGAATTTAAAAATCAAACAAGTTTCATGGCTAATCAGAAGAGCTGTCGTAGGTCACGGACTATAGTTGTTTTCTTTTATTTGCATTCGACTTTTTCATTGATCGATATAGTATAGCAGTGTTTTTCCCTGCTTTTGGTTTTTTGTTTCTCTCGTATCTCGGTGGATGGCGCGAACTGCTCCCTTTAGTTCCATTTGTTTTAAGGATACATTTTGCATGCCAGCCTAACCCTACGAGTATTGGAAATGCCGATAAAATGTCTTGTATCTCCATGTTATTTATAGCATAAACGCAATGTCGAAAAGCATAATCTTAATCTTAAAGTCGAATAATTAAATCAAAATGTTTAAAATCAAAACCTCGAACAATCAAAATGTTGAAAATGTTAATATCGAGAATTAAAATGTCGATTTAAAATTTTAGAATTATTAAAATATCGCAATATAAAATAGGGGACAGAGGGGCAAACTGGGCATACCTAATTTTAAAGGCTTATTTCTCCTATTAAATGATTACCATTGCGTTCGTCATTTGGAATAAAGTTGGCTAGATATATTAAATCATAACAAAAACATTTCATGTCGAAAAAAGCCAAGTACGCGCAAATTATATTCCGTAAAAAGAATTGAGATAAAAGTAAAGCCAATATAAATTTTAAAATAAAATGTTCTTACTAGTGTGGAAATGTTTTCTTAAACTTTGCTATTCCAGCCAAACTTCTTTATGTTCAATTTAGCACTGTGCCTAAGTCATTTGCAGCCGTAATAGCCAAGTTTAGAAAAACATTTCCAAACTAGAAAGAACCTTTTATTTTAAAATTTTTATTCGCTTTACTTTTATTTTAATTATTTTAAGGAATATTATTTTCGCGTACTTGCATTTTTTTACATTAAATGTTTTTGTTGTGATTTTAGTCGTTTTTTAAAGATTTGGAAAATATTTAAGTTTTGAAGTAGTAAAATATGCAAAATATTGCTCAAAACTTTTGCAATGCCTTATTTAAAATGTTGAGGTCTTTTAATTTTTTCCCATGGTTTTATCATAGTTTCTATCAGCCTTCCAAAGCTCAGCTCTCTAGCGTTTCTGGAAGTGGGCAATGTTACTTTTATACAAATTTACATATGTCGGCGAGCAAAGTAAATTAAAATTTTGGGGTATTTAAATTTGTTCCTATAGTTTTATCATAGTTCCCATCAGTCTGCCAAAGGTCAGCACTCTAGCGTCTCTGGAGGTGGACACATACCTTTAAATGTATAGGGGAGTCTGCCAGATTTGCTTTGTAGGATATCTGGAAGTACAGCGTGTCCCATTTTCAATGGGATTAAATGGGAAACTCGGTTATTATTAATGATATTGATTTTCTGACTGCACCTTACCGTGCTTTTTTTTTGAGCCCTTAAGAATGGTGTAATCAGATTTTTGCTATACCCCGTAGTTTCGCTAATACAGGAATTTTTTGAATTTTTTTAAATAATGCCTTGTATCTCGCTTATTTTGCGACATATTTTTATTCTGTAAAAACCTTTTTATGGCAACTTTTTTAGAAGGAAATAATCACGTTGTCAATTTTTTTAAATATTCTTTAGTTCTTAAGATATGGTATTTATCATAAAAAAATGTTTTAAGATAAAAAAAAATATTTAATATTTGAAAAGAAAATTTAGTCCGAACCTGGAAATTTCAAACCTAAATATAAATTAAAAATTGCTAGTTAAACGTTTTTTAGTTTAACTTTTTGGATACTTTTATATAAGATAATTAAAATGGTTTTACGTTAATTTACAGATTTATTTGAAACAAAGTCTACGAAAAATACAAAAAAAATAACGAATTACAAAAAATAATAACTAATGTTCAAAGTGATTGCCATTATGTGTAAGACATTGTTGGCATTTTTGAGTAATTTTTCTTAACGCATTTTGCATAAAAATATTTCTGCCGTTTAAATATTGGGATTTTGTTGCTTGAATTTAGCAGTCAAACATTCGTCGATTTTTAGCCATCTTATAATAATTGTGATTAAGTCATTTCACGCTTTTGTTTTTCCATGTTGAAGTAAATTTCATGAGTTGCTGTGCTACCATCAAATAATTACTATAATATTATTTTTGTAACTTTTTAATGTTTTTTACTTTACTTATAAATCTTTTAATTAACGTTTCAAATCAGATAAACTAAAAATCGTTTAACTAGTGTGTCTTGCAATTTTTAATTTATAATTACGTTGGAAATTTCCAGGTTCGGATTAATTTGTTTTAAAATATTAAATAGTTTTTTTTAACATTAAATCAAAACATTTTTAAAGTTTTATCATTTTAAGATAATAATAGCATGGAACCAACCAAAATAATAACAAAAATATCTAGGTCCGTATTTAATTTTTTTATGATAAATACCATATCTCAAAAACTGAACAATATTTTAAAAAATTGACATCATTATTTTGCTCTAAAATAGTTTCCATGGAAAGGATTTTACAGAATCGAAATATCTTTCAAAATAAATCAGATACAAGGAATTAAAAAAAATGCAATGTATTAGCGAAACCACGGGGTATAGCAAAAATCTGATTACACCATATTTAAGAGGTAAAAAAAAGAGCACAGTAACGTGCAATCAGAAAATCAATATCTTGAATAATAACCGAGTTTCCAATTTAAACCCATCGCAAAATGGGACACGCTGTACAGTATCTATACATGAGTGAGTGAGTCGCAATTTCGATGTTTTTTGAAATTTGGAAACTACTTTACTACTTTATGAATGAAGGAAGAGAGGAAGGACGTAGTAGAGGGGATGCCCGGGGGTTGGCGAAAAGGGCGCTTGATGTACCTAGTCACCAGGCCTACAGCCTACCCCACACTACTACTATTACTATTAAATTTATGAAGATCTACGACTGTGCAAAGTTTGACTTTCGTAGCTCATTCCGAAATAGATTTTTAGATAGGTCAAATATGGGCAGAAATGTTTTAAGAAAAGATTGTACAGCAGTTGAGCGAACTTGACCGGGCACTCCCGTGCCCTCAGATTTATGTTTTAATTTTCAGTTCAAGCGATTTGCCCCATTTTGCCCCGCCTAGGGGGTAAAATGGGGTACCTATATGTGGCGAAACGGATGAAGTGATTGTGTAATTTAGATAAAACTAAAAAAATAAAAAATATTCGAGATCTCGAAATTAGACATTTAACAACTTTAACATATATACATATTTTAAAGGTTCGCAAAAAGCTTTGTAATTTTTGTATAAAAAACTTTGCTCTTTGGTTTTCTTGATTATTCCATCTATTTTGACATTTACTAATTTATAAACATATTTTTATATTTATTCTTTGATTATAACTTTTTTTTCGGCATATTGTTTTTTTTTCTGACAAATATTTCTATGTGTGCTTTCCAGTGGCCTAGGTTTACTCCGTGGATTGTTTGCAATAAAGGCAGGAGAATAACGCGGTGAGTTCTGGATCTATAATAAATACTGATTTCACCACCTACGAAAGGGCTTAGCGTTTGGGTAAAAAGGCACGTGCGTAACGCCCAAGTATTTATTTTCAAAACATTCAGTCAGGATTAACTCAAAAGTCAACTTTCTTTTTATTAGGTACCTTTAAGCTGGTGTGAGGCGAACACCTAAGGGAACAGAATTATCAGTTTTGTGAATCTTTCGATGTTCGGGGAAATTACAGACAGGACTTAATTGAGTGTTTTGTCAAACCAAATTGGTTTTGCTGAGCTAATCTGTTAAGTTCGTTTGTGTTTTGACGTCAATGCCAAGATGACAAGGTTTATCGTTTAATTCCATTACTATAAGTATAAATCCGGCTTGTTAAATTTTATAACTAAGAGTCCTAAGCTGCTGCTAAGTTCTCTGAAAAGCACGATGTAAACGCCTCAATAAGTATTAAATTCAGTTCCTAACAAATGTCTTCTTGCAGGGTTTTTAATTAAAATAATCTGCCAGACGATAAGCACGACACTTCTCGCTTTAAACATTGATTAGGCATTGCTATGTGATCTTTCGATGTTCGGGGAAATCACAGACAGGACGTAATTGAGTGTTTTGTCAAACCAAATTGGTTTTGCTAGGCTAAGTCCGTTTGTGTTTTGACAAGGTTTATCGTTTAATTCTTTTACTATAAGTATTAATCCGGCTTGTTAAATTTTGTAACTAGGAACCTAAGCTGCTGTTAAGTTCTATAAATAAGTACTAAATTCAGTTCCTAACAAATAAGTCTTCTTGCAGTGTTTCTTATTACAATAGTCTGCCGCACGATAAGCAGGACACTTCTCGCATAAACATTGGTTAGGCATTGCCATGTGATTATTAGTTCTGTGTGATTCTTTCGATGTTCGGGGAAATCACACACAGGACTTAATTGAGTGTTTTGTCAAACCAAATTAGTTTTGCTGAGCTAATCTGTTAAGTTAACTTGTGTTTTGAGGTCAATGCCGAGATGACAGGTTTATATTAGGCGCTGACTCATGACGTAGGTTGACATTAGCACCCCGACATAAATTGTAATTTTGGAACGTAGTCATTTGCATCTCTTTGCATGATGAAAAAAACTTATTTACCAGTAGGTTTCAAATTTGGAACCTTGGCGTGTCTAAAGTCGTTGAGTATAATTATGAAATCTTAACTTAAAAATTACATGACGAATCCAAAAGGGCAGTTTTCTATTTGTGAACCGATATGTATCAAAATTGGAACTTTGGGGTGTATAAAGTCGATAGATTTCTCACTCAAACCTAGAAAAAATATTATGGCGGATCCGAAATGGAGAACTTTTATATTTATGAACTGATATGTATTAAATCTGGAACTCTGCTGTGTTTAACGTCGCTTATTATTATTTTTTACTTAAACAAAAAAAAACTTGCACGGCGGACCCAAAATCTTTATCCTATACACTATCCTATATTTATAAACCGATTTGTGTCGAACCTAGTACTTAGATAATTTAAGGTTAAAGCTCACCGTGTAATGTGGAAAAAAGCTGCGTTGAAAAGGATGAGGAGTTTACATAACTAACTAACATAAGCTAAAAATTAAACTAAAAATTAAAAATATTAAAAAAGTTAAACAGTATTATTTTTTGGCTCTACCAGAAACTAGAAAATTATACGAACGTAACCCTGACTTTGTAGCGGATCAGAACCTGCAAGTTTATTGACTGCATAATCAAATAAGAATGATTTTTCGCAACGAAATAAATATTTTTAAAGCGTCCACTTTTTTATACTAGTTTGTTAAAAGTCAGGTTTGGTAAACTGCTGATGATTTAAAATAGAACCGTTTACCTTAAAAGCTTTTTTACCTAATTCGTTTTTCATAAACAATCCACCTGTAAAAGTTAATTTTATCCGTAATTTTTGGTTTTTGAGATATTACAGTTGGTTTTTATTTTGGAGTGACCATATTTTTATTTGATTTTTGAAATTAGTATATAGTTAGTATTTGTATACATTATTTATATTTTTTATTATCTTTCAATATTTATTTGTTTAATTTAGCCTAAAGTGCTTTAAAAATAATATACAAAAACTTTTGTAGCAGCAGATTTTAAAGTACAATTTTTTAAAAATATGTATACATACTTTTTATAAAAATAAAAATTTTAAAAACATGGTTGATGAGGGAAGCAAAATTTTTGTCCAACATTTATAAGAAATCTATATTTTTATATAATTTCAGAAATGCCTAGCAAAAACCATTGTCTGACCTGTCTACACATCAAAATTGGAATCAAAATGTACAGGTAGAAAGTCTAATTAGGGAAAAAGGGGGCAAAATGGGATACTTAATTTTATAGGCCCTTTTCTTTTATTAAATGGTCACCAGGCGTTCGTTATTTGAAATTAAGTTGGCTAGATACGTTATCTTTAAGTTCTAGTTTTCAGGTTAAACGATTTAGAACTCCATCATACTTTTATTTTTATTTTTGTAAGAAGTTGCCTTTGGTAAAATGGGGTGCCTATGTGGCGAAACGGGCGGGGCGGTTGTGTAATTTAGAATCAATATTTTTATAAGACCAGTCTTATTTATTAAAATACTAAACAAGTTAAAAATACTTATTTAAAAAATAAAAAGTTGTAATATATTGTAAATACATTTATAATAATTAAATTTAGTAATTACAAAATTTATAAAGAATTACAACGACCAAGTCATCGCTGTCGACTCTCCTACACGAATTTTGCGTCAATTTTTTGCAAAGACAACATAAAATGCGAGTTTTAGTGATGCAAACAAATTTTTTTTTGGGGGTATAGGGGACTAGGTATAACAAGGTACCCCATTTTCCCTTATGAAAAAACCCCATATTGGCCCAAACCACCAGTTAAATTTAAACAAAAATCATACATAGTAAAGGACTAATCTTACGGGCGATGCGTTTAATTATGAATAATACTCATCGTTCAATGTAAACAAAATTTTAAAAAGTTTGTAAAAAATGTACTTACTGTCACAAAATGCGCAAGCTATTTCTAAAATAAACAGCGCACAACATCACATGTTGAGCAAAAACCAACTTAAGCTCAGCCGACCGGCACCAATCATATTGCAGAGAGTTGAACCAGTTATAGGGATAAAACATCTGATATTAAAAGGTTTTATTTTTGCGCCATTTACTTAAAACTGCGATAATACGTTTTACCCGCGTACCCCATTTAGCCCCCCTTTGCCCTACCTTTTTTACAAGATTTATTTTATGCGAATCTTATACAACACAATATATTGTCGTAAAATGGCTTAAAATCTGGATCAAACCGCCATACAAATATGGTACTTTAACGCGTTCCTTTGAAAGGAAAAATGACACTTCTAAAAAATAACTGAAAGTTACGTCAATTAAACATAGTTTTTTCAAGGTCTGCTGGACTATCTACTCTTTTTTGTAAAGGTATTAAGAAGTTTCAGTATGTTTTTAATTTAACCATTTTTGGCCAAAAATTAGATCTGCGAGCCCACTGTGTGCATCAGAAAATTGACTGTTTTAGATTGGATGCGCCCGTCCCACTACTTTGCGTTAAAAAGAGAGAGTAAGTAGCTGGATGACAATGTGTGAGTTTAGTAAATAAAACGAGTAGACCAATGTTTAGTTATTAAACTCATGTGTGTTTAATATTATTAAGCGCCCTTACTAATACATTAGTTTAAAAAGAGATGGTAAATAATCGGATCATAAGGTGTAAGTTAAGTCAATGACACGATTAGATTAGTTGTTGGTACGTTCCGGAATCATATTTTGTGTCGGGGTGCCGTGCTACGTCACAGTCAGCGCCTTCCATTACAATACGTATAAATCCGGCTTATTAAATTTTATAACTAAGAAACCTAAGCTGTTGTTAAGTTCTCTGAAAAGCACGATGTACAGTGTACACGCCTCAATAAGTATTAAATTCAGTTCCTAACAAATAATTGTTCTTGCAGGATTTTTAATTAAAATAATCTGCCACACGATAAGCATGACACTTCTCGCCTTCGATGTTCGGGGAAATCACAGACAGGATTTAATTGAGTGTTTTGTAAAACCAAATTGATTTTGCTGAGCTAATCTCTTAGGTTCATTTGTGTTTTGACGTTAATGCAGAGATGACAAGGTTTATCGTTTAATTTCCTTACTATAAGTACAAATCTGGCTTGTTAACTTTTATAACTAAGAATCTAAGCTGCTGTTAAATTCTCTAAAAAGCACGATGTAAACGCCTCAATAAGTATTAAATTCAGTTCCTAACAAATAAGTCTTTTTGTAGTGTTTTTACTTAAAATAATCTGCCACAAGAATAGCACGACACTTCTCGCATAAGTAATGGTTAGGCATCGCCATGATTGTCAAGGCTCGACTGACGCAATTTCATAGGTATACATTTTTGTTGGAATTGTCAAAAAAAATTCACCGATGCATAACCCACACTCGTCTAAACCATTGCTACAACCATGCGACGCAAATCCGAAAATTAAATTAACTAAGATAGCGCCTAGACGCGGTTTGCGGGGATATTTTTTAACAGTCGACGCTGCACTGTGTTTCAAAATCCCAAACGAACTAGAAAAAATATTGTTTTAAGCCTGAGCAAAAATAATATATCTCAGATCATACAAAAATAAACCACTTGTTTAAAGAGATACTAGAGCCTTATTGGAATAAAACCTCACTATATTTTAGAGTCGACTTTATTCTGACAGATTTACAAAGAAAACTGACAGCTGACCTCTCAACATTAACGATAAGCATGACACTTCGCGCTTTCGATGTTCGGGGAAATTTTGCTGAGCTAATCTCTTAGGTTCATTTGTGTTTTGACGTTAGTGTCGAGATGACAAGGTTTATCGTTTAATTCCCTTACTATAAGTACAAATCTGGATTGTTAAATTTTATAACTAAGAACCTAAGCTGCTGTTAAATTCTCTAAAAAGCGCGATGTAAACGCCTCAATAAGTATTAAATTCAGTTCCTAACAAATAAGTATTTTTGTAGTGTTTTTACTTAAAATAATCTGCCACAAGAAAAGCACGACACTTCTCGCATAAGTAATGGTTAGGCATCGCCATGATTGTCAAGGCTCAAAGGCAGTACTTCTAACGCAATTGCATAGGTATACATTTTTGGTGGAATTGTCAAAAAAAATTCACCGATGCAAGGCCTATACTCGTCTAAACCATTGCTACAACCACGCGACGCAAATCCGAAAATTAAATTAACTAAGATAGCGCCTAGACGAGGTTTGCGGGGATATTTTTTAACAGTCGACGCTGCACTGTGTTTCGAAATCCCAAACGAACTAGAAAAAATATTGTTTTAAGCCTGAGCAAAAATAATATATTTCAGATCATACAAAAATAAACCACTTTTTTAAAGAGATACTAGGGACTTATTGGAATAAAACCTCACTATATTTTAGAGTCGACTTTATTCGGACAGATTTACAAAGAAAACTGATAGCTGACCTCTCAACATTGACATACCAAAGTCAAGTTTAAAAATAAAGTCCCTAACTTTCATTTAATAAATGCAGACCCTAATAAATCCGGTTGTTAAATAAACAAAGGCCGAATTTTGCAGCTGCTTTTCGTATGTAAACCTGTCACAATATGGTCGATTTTTTAATAAGGTCAGGTTTTATTCCAATAAGTGTCCATTATTGTTTTTTATTTTGTGAATTAACGTTAAAATAGTGAACTAAAAATATTTTAACAGTGGCTAGTTTAAAACCTAAATTACTCTTCTAAATAAAATAAAACTAGAAAGATACAAAATGCCGGGAATTGGTAAAGATATCTAGTTTGACATCACATACTTCTTACCTTGGAATTCGTAGATAACTAAAGCGGATTCAAATAAGCGCGTATCATAAGGGCGCGTGTTCTGGCGCGTAATAAAAAAGCGAGTATCAAAACAGCGCCTATCAAAATGGCGCGCTTCGAAATAGCGCGTATCAAAATGGCGCGTGTTCGAAATAGCGCATGATCAAAACAGCGCCTATTAAATAAATAAACAATAGTAAATAAATAAATATACTTTTATAGGCATTAATATCTTACGAACAAAGACAAAGCAAAGTCGAAGAGAGAAAAAAAATTGTACATACATTGACAAATTGAAAGAAAAAAAGAAAATTGCTATGTAAACTGAAATGTATAAAACATTTTTCGAGCACATATGCTTTTGCTGCCCTTTTGAAATGAACAGTAAACCGTTTATTTGCACGGGAAGTATTCTGTATGCATTTATTGCTTTGAAAGAAAAAAGTACTTCTACCAAAAAATGTTAATCTGTGATAAGGCATGGCCAATTCTGTCTCTTGTCTTGTCCTTGTCGTCATATCTGTTAAATGATTGCTGCTGTTAGTGGGGCACAACTCAGGATTTTTTTTGACAAAGTCAACTAAATGGAGGTAAAAAATTACTGGCGCTAATTTCTGGTGTACACACAGAAAATTCTGCTTGTTATAAAACTTCTGCTACCTCCGAAATTTTTAAATTCTGTTTATCAATTTTTTTGTCTCTCCACAAGTTGTATAAATTCAGGCTCATCTTCAAGGCTGTTTAAATGATAAAATTCGAAAATTGTTTAATGGGCATCTTAAATTTATTGGATGACAAGTCTAGTATAACAAACGGATGTAAAGCCAATAGTTCGAAAGCTGGTAGGTTTTCATCGGAAAAGCGATCAGATGCTCCAAATAAGGTATTAACTAATAAATATTTTTTTCAGTACGCTGGCTGGTGGGTTATTTGCTAGAACGTACAGACGATATGGTTTTTCGCCCAACTATCCTTTGTACCTGTAACTCTATTCTAAAGTTCGGCATGTGTACTAGCTGCAGCTAAGAGAGTGTTCATGACATCTACTGCGGATTCGCGATGATGTTTAATTAGACCTATTACTCTTAATGTGATTTTTACTTGGCAATAAATCTAAACTTTTAGATTGTAAGATATTGGCCACAGGTTCCATAAGCACAGAATACTTTGCTTTTAGGCACAGAGAAATAATAAATATCGGCCTTGTTGAAGTACTGTAAAGCTGAAATACCACATTTCTAGTTGAAGAATTGCCGTCTTCTGATTAATTATCTCTCACAGTATACCGGGTGGGCCAAAAGAAACGGACATTTTTTTGAATGGAACAAACTGCAGGCAGAGAATTAATCAGAGTTTTGAATAAATCATTTTTTAGTCCACATTTCAAAATCCAAGGTGGCGGACGAAATAAAATTGTGCCCTTCAAAGATGTTCGTTTATTCTTCATCACTAAAAGAGCAGCATTCTTACCACGCAAAGTATGAATTAGCAAAACCAGTTTGGTGGTTCTAAACAAAATATTTGTGTTTTAACCATTGTTTTAAATATTATATGATTGCCTTGCCAATCATGTCTGCATTTATTTCCTTAAAAATTCATTACTACTAAACCGATTTTAACAATAAGAATTTATAAGGAAATTAGTGCAGACAGGATTGGCAATGCAATCGTATAATCTGTAAAACAATGGCTGAAGCAAAAATAGATTTTTTGAGAACCACCACTCTGATTTTACTAATTTGCATCTCGTTATGTCGGGAAAAAGTAATGCTTCTCTACAAATTAAAAAAAAACTAAAACATTTTCGGAAACAAAGAATAAACACGCCATTTTGAAGAATCAAGTATGATTCTGTCCGCCATCTTAAATTTTAATATGGCGATAAACTTTAATAATGATCTTTAAAAAGCAAACAATTGTCACCAGGATATTTTTTATTTCATCAAAATCGGTTTAGTAGTAATGAATTTATAAGGAAATAAGTGCAGACATGATTGGCAAGGCAATCGTATAATATTCAAAACAATGGTTAAAACAAAAATATTCTTTTTTAGAACCACCGAACCGATTTTGTTGATTCATACCTTTTGTGTAATTTAAAAAAAATATTAAAACATGTTCGCAACACAATAATAAATGAGCTTCTTTAAAGCGTACATTTTAATTTCCTCCGCCATCTTGGATTTTGAGATGGTGGACAAAAAAATACATTCATTCAAAACTCTGATTAACTTTCTGTCAAGCGCAGTTTGCCTCATTAAAATCGATTGTATAGTTCAAAAGTTATAATAAAAAAAATTAAAATTCTCCGGTTTTTTTTGGCCCATCCCGTATATCGTTAGGAAAAAGTGTATCTATTGTATAATATTATGTAGATAAGAATAAATTTATTAAATAAACTAACTTGATTGATTGATTATTTTGTTTGAAAATTAGGAAATTATTAAATTATGTTTAAATGCCCTTCTCTGCCCCTCCCTGCCCATCGCTGCGTATGATCATGTTTGTTTGTCTTCAGTGGCGAATCTAGGCGTGGGTAGAATGGGCACCTGCCCACGACACCAGGCGCCAGTGCAGCCAAATTTTGTCTTTGCCCACGACGTATTTTACCCTGTTGTCCGCCATTGTTGTCTTACTCTGGCGTCCCCCCGTATAATTTTTTTTAATCCGTCCGTACTGCCATAAATGCTACCTAAATATAAACAAAATTAAATGTTAGTCCTACAGCCTCTAAAGAGCCTGCAGGAAATTAGAAAACAAATTTTCAATGATTTTCGCGACTACTTTAGATGCTCATATTGTGTTATAATATTTCCATCAAAAGTGGGACATTCTCTCTTTCAGACTAAAATGTTCTCTTTTACCTTACCATATATGATCGGTATTTAATGATCTATTAATAAAAACGCGCAAGTATACTATCATTAATAATGAATAGTTGTCCGGAATGCAACTCAATAAACCATATTGATAAATGATATTGATTGCTACAAATCTGGTCAAATGGAATTAATCAGTGATCGTCACGTTTTAACGGAAAAATGATGATAGCCTTTTAAGTCAATCGCTCAGTAATGATATATATGCAAGTAATCTTATTAGAGGCTCTTTTAAAGCTTACCAAACCCGAACCCGACCACAATGAACATTAATTGGCCCATTCGTTAGTTTCAATTACTGTACTTTTTTATTTCCAGGTGATAAATTTCAGGTAAGTGTCTAATGATTTCAAAACAAGCCATACATAAAAATATAAATTGGACAATCTTACAATTAAGTGTATATTAAAAATTACAAACAAGACTCTAAAAGGTTGGCTTTCATGCCAACTAGAAAGTTTATCATCGTCCTAACAATGGAAAAAGAGCCAGTTGTGTGTCCTGACGTCTATAAAAGTATAATAAATTAATGTTTCACTTTATGAAATAATATACTGGATCTCTCGAGTATATTTAGCAAACGTTTACTGATTATTATAAGGGGAAAGAAATTTGATTCTCAATAAACGCAAGCAGATGGCTGCCACATCAATTGTTAAAGGGTCGTCATGGTTAGCAACCAAATATAACACCCTAGATGAGTCTTAAATTATCACCGATAGAAATCAGTATATCTTCCAGCGCTAGTGGGGCTTTCCCTTTGTAACCAAGTGAAATCATATGTTGAAAAACGATGGGGTATTTAATATCAAATTAGTACACAGTCCATTGATTAAAGCTCGGCGTCCAATAAAAGAGTTTGCGATTAGGACCAATGAATGAAAGAGAGAAATGGTTTTCGAAACGCGCCAAATACGTTTTATAATGGCAGTTGTTTGGCTGTTAAATGACAACTTATATTCAGCTACCTATTTAGAATTGTGTCGCACGAGGCTGATACTGGCTCAAAGGCGTATCCAGGGAGAGGCTGGGGGGCAGCTGTCACCCTTTCTTACATAACGGCGGTTTTGGAGGCACAGGAAAAAAGCGCATAGGAAAAAAGCGTATATGAATTACCTGCACACGGAAAAAAGCGCACTTTGTGTATTTAAGAACCGGATTTATTAATGCCTGTTATTATTAAATGAAAGTTTTTTTTAAATGAGACGATACTGGCTCAAAGGCGTATCCAGGGAGAGGCTGGGGGGCAACTGTCACCCTTTTTTACATAACGGCGGTTTTGGAGGCACAGGAAAAAAGCGCATAGGAAAAAAGCGTATATGAATTACCTGCACACGGAAAAAAGCGCACTTTATGTATTTAAGAACCGGATTTATTAGTGCCTGTTTTTATTAAATGAAAGTTTTTTTTTAAATGAGACTTTATTTTTAAACTTGACTTTGGTCGACTGTCAGTTTTCTTTTTAAATCTGTCAGAATAAAGCCGACTCTAACAAAGTCAGGTTTTATTCCAATAACTCCTTAATAGCTCTGAATCCCTAAAACTTCATGCAATTAAGGAGCAGAAGGAACAAAGGGGCTAGGTGCCAAAACTGTTAAATGGAGATATTTAAAAAATTGATGACGAAAATGACCGATTACTTGCCGGACGTGCCGTCTATTCGCCCGATTGCTTCCGAAATTAGTAGTCCTGCGACTTTGCACGTTTGATAGGATATAGTCGATGACCCATAGAACCTTTCTATGTAAAAATCTCGTTTTTAGGAAAAGTGGCACTTAGCCCCTTTGCTACTTCTGCTCCTCAATTACTGCGGATTTTATATTTTTAACATTACCAGTAACGTCAGTCACACTTAAAAAGCTCCCTAAGATAATAATATACACAGACACAAAAAAATTCTATTAATTTTTTTTTATGACAACGCCATAATAATGAACTTTTTACCTCAAATTTTTTTTGTAAATAAAATAGTTTTTTATATTTTTATTTGTATTGCAAAAAATTGGTCATTTGAAAAATTCAATCGTTATGGTGTGTCCTTCACTGGAGTTGAGCGCGGATTTGAGGGGGGGTAACGGGGTAATTACCCCCCTCCTCTAGAAAAAAAATGCAATTTTTCCTAATAAAAAAGGGAAAATAGGAAAATTACCCCCCCTAAAAAAAAATTATATGAAAAAAAAAATTTCGACGACTATTACCCCCCCTAGATTTTCAACCAGATCTGCGCTACGCCACTACACTAAAAAAAATTCAAATTTCAAAAAAGTACCTTGTGTTAGTATGTTATTAAAGAAAGAATGTTAGAATGTTATTAAAGAAAGAAAAATAAGAAAAAAAATCTGTCTTCGGCCAGGACTCGAACCCGGAATCTCTTGCTCTGTACGCAAACGCTCTCCACATTAGGCGTTTGCGTACAGAGCAAGAGATTCCGGGTTCGAGTCGCGGCCGAAAACAGAAAACTTTTTTCTTATTTTTCTTTCTTTAATTTCACTTGTTGTTTATACATTTAGGTCCTTGCATTATTTGCAATTTGGTATTTGTGAACCTTATGTTATACTTATGAATCAGCAAGTTTCGTGTGAAACATAGATAACAAAAGGCAAAGGCAGATTAAGTCTGCGCACGTCCCTTTTTTACCCAACTGCAGCACGGCGAAAGGAAGGGTAATGTTTTTCGATTGTTGTATGTATGTAAGTAAATATGTTTGTTTTTGTTTGAAACTCGTAAACATTGATTGTGAAGAAATAAAATTTCGGACTTCCATTGTCTTAATTTATTTTAAAACACGACGTTTCGGTTAGTAAGTATCTCTAACCGTTATGAAGTGTAAACTAAACAATCTAGTCTCTAGGCTACTACTTATACTACATGGTGTGCAGTCAGGTGTAACGGCCCGCCCCCTTTTTAATCCTAAGACGCCTGTTTTCCTTAAGGAGTGGTTTCCATATGTTTGGTATGTCCGTGCTTGGTTGACTGAAAACTTCTTTATTCTGCATTATAAACGCAGCTTCAATAAACTTTCGTTTTCGCCAATGCAACTCCTTATGTAAAACTTTAGCTTCTGACCACTGAATCCTGTGATCATTTGACCATGCATGATCTGCTAAACCGGATTTTTCAATATCCCCTAATTGGGTACTTTTTAGATGTTCATTTACTCTAACCTGAAGAGGGCGTTTCGTTTCACCTACATATGATTTACTACACTCACACGGGATTTGGTAAATACATTCCTTATTATTTGAGGGATTGTCTGGTTTTGTTTTAGTTACAAAACTTCTTATCGTATTTCCCGAAGAAAATGCTGTTTTTATATTATAGTGTTTAGCTATTCGTCTTATGTTTTCTGAAATCCCTTGAACACATGGAATGTTAATAACACCTAACGAATTATTATTTTGAGAATTTGGTACATTTAGTTTGTTTTTAATTTTAAATATCGTTGAGTTTACTAATTTCTCGGAATAACCATTCTGTTTTAAGTCACATGATGTAGGATTTAAGGCATACAAATTATCTAAATTTTAGGCGATTTTATTGAAATTAGTTACTTTGTATTCCTTTTTGCTCCCCCTACCCTATTCAAAAACCATATTCGCATAATTTTATCAAATATAGAGCGATTTCAAAAATTCGTTCTGCACACGCTTTAAGACTTTTTTTCCAACATCATTTTACTAGTTTCCCCCTTCATTTCCCTCTCTTCTCCCCATCCTCCTTATTAGTATTAGTCGTAGCTATACCTTTCACAAATTTAGAGCAATTTCAAAAATCCTTTCGGCACACGCTTTAAAAAAAATTTCGACACCATTTTACTAGTTTTCTCCTCCATCTCTCCTCCCTCACTTTTACGTCCGTAGAAATCTACACGTACTTTTTTGTAAAGCTAAATGAATTGTAAATGCATAGTGCTTTTTATAAGGCAACAACAAAATTTACTTGTAACTACTAGTCGCAGTTGGGTACAAAATTACCCAATAAGCTGATTCATAAAAATATAAAACTGTATAATTTTGTAAGTGCGCTTTGGGCATCAAAACTAAAAGTCGAAGCATGTCGTACATTATTGGTATACCTATCAATTTTGTACTTAACTGCGACTAGTACCTAGTTACAAGTTAATTTAGCAGTTAGGTATTTTTTATTAAAAAAAAAATTATTAAGTAAATTAAAATTAATAGCCATTTGCACCAAGAAAGGAAAGGAATCCTTAGCGTTATTTAGACCTTAAAGTATAGATTTCATTTGCTCCAACCTTAAAGAAAACTTAAGGTTTTGTCATAACAATAAATAATTGTGTATTTCTTTTTTTACGATTTTTTAAAGTTTATTTAATTTTCTACATATAAAATTGATTATCTGGTTTATTTGGGGGACAATTCTGACTACATTGAGGACATTGAAGTTTTGGCTCCCGTTAAGTTTGGTCTATAAAAATTTGTGCCTAAAAAAATTTATAATAAAAGTTACCATTATAAAGAAATGGATCCTATTGGCCTTTCTAGATTTCCAATAAAGAAATGAGTCATAAAGTTTTGCATTTAGCATCATACCAACGTCGGTTTTATTGAGGTGGTTTGGTTAGAAAGTATAAAAGGTTCTCCGATCAAAATATTATTAAAGCCGATAGATCAACACTTGGCAAAAGTACTAGTTTTTAAAATACTAGTTTTTAAAGAATGAAAAAACGAAAAACACAGTACTTACGCATTGGAAACAAATCAAGTGAGTTAGAACTATACAATGGACAAACAATATCTCCATGCTATGAGTATGTATACTTGGGTGTCACATTTGATAAGACAAGAACAGACTGTAAAGAACTGGAAATAAGAATAGTAAATGCAAAAAGTGTTGGAATGGCGAAAATCAATCCAAAGACCAATGAGTCAAAGAAAACCTGACAGAAGATGATTGTCAGGATCGAACGAGGTGGAGAATAGGCATCGGACAACGTAAAAAAAGTTCTAAATCGACATAGTGGTAAAAACGAAAAAGCTATTGTTGCTTATTATTTTGTTCCTTGGGTCATAAATAATCATGGCAGTTTATCAGATTAAAATTATTTAGATCATGAGGATAAATTAAATGTTTTTTGTATAGTTTGTGCTTTTTTAGTTGTTTTTTGTTTATTTTTTAGATTTTTTTTTGTTTTTGTAGTTGAGTTTTTTTAATAATTATTTTAAATTTAGCCTCAAAAAGTTTCTTTGTGTTTCATGTGCCTTTGCAGGTAAATCAACTAGGACTATACAATATCAGGGGCGGATCTACTAGGAACTTCATTTGTAGGGGGAAATATCATAATAAATATTGCATAAAACTATTTTACATAGTTTACATCCGCGCCTGACAATATGGCTGGGGACTTTTTAATAGATCTCGGTTTCAACCGAAAAAATCGTGAGCTTTATGTATAAACTATTTTTTTATTAATAAAAAATAATAAATACTGTGTTTTGCTTTGTATATCTACTACAAATACTTACCTATATTTATTATAAAACTAAAAAAATATTAAACCTTTTACGAATACCTGCAGCTAGTTTGTGGAAACTAGGTACAAATATTATCAAATTGTTACCATTTATAACTTCTTTTGTTTTATACAAAAACTACAATCCTTATATAATGAATCAATTTAAAATTAGGCGCTGACTCGTGACGTCAGTAAAAAACTGCGCCCCGACATAAATTGTAATTTTGGAACATATTCATTTGCATCTCTTTTTAAAGCACAGCTAATTTTTTTATTGCTGTCCAATTCATAGAGCTGCACAATGGGCTTCCGGAGCTAATTTTTGACCAAAATTAGAAAAACAGGTTTTGTAACAATATTTTGTTTTAAAATGAGACAAAAAGTAAATACCAATCAAATTGCGGATCCAAAATGGCGAAGTTTCCTATTTATGAACCAAGAAGTATGTAATTTAGAACTTTGGAGTGTTAATAGTCGCTAAATATAATTTTGGACTTAAATTTAAAAAAAAAACTCATTTACCAAGAGGTATCAAATTTAAAACTTTAACGTGTCTAAAGTGGCTGATTATAATTATAACCTCAAACCTTGGAGTGTGTAAAGTTGATAATTAAGATTTCTTACTCAAACCTAAAGAAAAAATATCATGGCGGATCCGAAATGGAGCACGTTTACATTTATGAACCGATATGTATTAAATTTGGAACTCTAAGGTGTTTAACGTCGCTTATTATAATTTTTCACTCAAACAAACAAAACTAGCATGGCGGACCAAAATCCTTATCCAATAGACTATCCTATTTATAAACCCATTTGTATGAAACTTGGTACTTGGGGTTGTTTAAGGTTAAATTGAGCTCATCCTGTAATGCGTAATAAACCTGCACTGGAAAGGATGAAAAGTTTCCATAAAAATAAATCTAAAAACCAAACTAAACATTTTAAATATTAAAAAGAGTTAAACAATATTATTCTTTGGCTGTACCAAAAACTAGAAAATAATACGAACGTAACCCTGACTTTGTAGCGGATAAGAACCTGCAAGTTTAACAACTGCATAATTAACTAAGAATTATTTTCTAGAAAAATTTGTTTTTAAGTCCAACAAAATAAATATTTTTAAAGCGTCTACGTTTTAAATATCACTGTATTAAAAGTCAGGTTTGTTAAACTGCTGACGATATAGAAAATAGAACCGTTTACCCCAAGTTTTTTACCTTTTTTTCATAAACAATCCACCTGTTGAAGTTAGCTTCATCTGTAATTTTTGGTTTTTGAGAATTTTTAGTTTGTATTTTTTATGGAGTGACCTTCTTTTTATTTGATTTTTAAACATTTCAATTTTTTTTATTTTTAACTTTTAATTTTTTTAATACTCTTTACATTATTTGTATTTTTTATTAATACATAATTTTTTAAAAATAAAACAAGCACTTTTGTTAAAACTGGCTATATATAACTTTTTCTCGAAAAAATCCCTTTTTAGTAAATTAATAATATCTTTCATATGGGCAACTTGAGGCAGCAGAATTTAAAATACAATTTTTGAAAGATTGTCAGAAAGAATTGTCATGCAAATATGGTACTTTAACGCCTTTCATTGAAAGGAAACATGACACTTCTGAAAGCTGCCTTAGTCAAATAATAGTTTTTTCAAGGCCTACTGGACTATCTACTCTCTTTTAGTAAAGATGTTCAGATGTTTCAGTATGTATTTAATTTAACCCTTTTTGGCGAAAAATCAGGTCCGCGAGCCCACTGTGTGCTGATGGAAGAACGTCGATTGACATTGATTGTCAAAATGACATCTTATACATACTTCTATTTGCAAACTAATCCCAAAATTGTTTTAGATTGGGTGCACCCGTCGCACTAATTTGAGTTAAAAAGAGAGAGTAAGTAGCTGGATGACAATGTGTAAGTTTAGTAAATAAAACGAGTAGACCACTGTTTGTTTATTGATATCATGATTTTTTAAGAGTATTATGCGCCCTTACTAATACATTAATTTAAAAAGAGATGGTAAATAATCGGATAATAATGTGTAAGTTCAGTCAATGACACGATAAGATTAGATGGTGATACGTTCGAGAATCCTATTTTGTGTCGGGGTGCTGTGCTACGTCACAGTCAGCGCCTTATACTGATAACTAAAAGCCTTCGTGATTTTTTGCCAGGCCTTATTTTTCTCCTGTGGACACTACTTAAGTTTTTTTTATTTTCGATTATGTGTTTGAAGTCGCTTACCAGACCCATTTCTCGAATATTTCAGTAAAAGCTCCAGACAATTCAAATTACATTTTTCGAAAAAAAATAAATGAAATTACAAATTTATCAGTGTTCCCAACGAAAACGAGATATCTGCGACCTTAACAAATCAATTCTTAGCAATCCGCCAAACTGCTTTGAATTTATGTTGAATGTAGCTGGAATTTTCTGAAATTTGTGAAAATTTTTCAGTTTTGTATCTTAGCTGAGTATAATTTAAAAATGAATGGTGCAAATCAAAATCAGTTTTTAAGGATCCTTACATTTAAGGTTCTTTTGTTATTCTTTCCTTAAGTGAATGTTGCTGCAGATTGATATAAGAAATATTTTGGCCACCTTTGTTTTTTAATTTACTAAGTGTATTATTTTAACACGAATACTAATCTATGCCGCTAATTTTTTTATTAGATTTTATTTTGTTTTTTTTAACATTTATTGCACTCATGTATAAACTTGGACTCGGCATTAGATTTTTAGAAAGTTCCACCATTTCTCGGGAGCGTTTCCAATTGTATTTCTTTAGTCATTTTTATCAAATCCCTTGTCATCCTTTTCATAGGGATTGACTTCTATTATACAATTTTACCTAACCTGAATACAAAGCGAGCGTCTGTCTGTCACTCACACATGAGTTATCTCTTTTAAATTTGACATTTACACCCTCTTGACCCTATAGGATTTTCGTTCAGAAAAATTTAGGATATTTTGCGGACAATATAAAAGACTCTATAAAATCTCTATTTGAAACATATTTGACAGTATTATTATTGAGATATTTTGTTGTGGTGTTTTTTATTTGATTTTTTATGAATTTTGTGGCTTGCACAAAATAGTTCTACATCTTTTTGGTTTGCCGACAATTGCGCACGTTTTTAGGTTTCTTTAACCATTCAATATTAAATTCCTTAAAAATGTTTTTGTCTTTCTCTACATTAAAATTTATTTAGTCGAACAGTTTCGGCTTATTAGGCTATTACAAGGAATCCTATAGTGAAATCTGGATAGAAGCCGGTTTCTTATCTGGTTTCTACTCTTTCCGCGGTCTCTTGCCGTCATGTTTGATCTTGATGAAAATCGCTACATTACTTATTTTTCCGAATGTTGGCCAGTTTGACCGTAAAGTTACTAAAATGGATAAAAATGATTTTAGACCTTTGCTAAATATATACCATATAACGGGGGTGACGTAATATAAACGCACATACTCGGGACATACCGTTACTCTCGAGAGCAGTTGTCAAGAGTAGATATTTATCAAAATTGAACACCCTTCCTTAATTAAACGAATAAAGCTTTTCAACACCAGAAATAAAAATTAATGGCCTGATAGAAAATAAGAATACAACTAGAAAAGAAAATTTAATGTTTTCAATATTTTGAATTGCCAAAAGTTAAGGGAGTTCAAAAATGCTGTGATACCTTTCTGTAATTTTTATAACCTCCAGCAGATGAACAGGTTTATAATTTTGCTAAGCATGTAAATATTTAAAGGATCAGGCACACCTCTTATGGGATTTCTGTAATCCGTCAAACTTCATGAAATTTTGGTATGTTGTAGACTGAACCTTTCTTATCAAAAGCTCTTATGGGCCCAACTTAAATTAATGACCAGTTTTTGAAATACAGGGTGTTGAAAGTGAGAATGTCCAAGAAGCATAATGGCTTTTTAAATGGGTTTTCCAAACATAAACGCAATGTTTTTATTTCATATATTTACGATTTATTTATTTTTTTAATCTGTACCTTTAAAACTCTATCTACAGGGTATTTAAGTAAATATCAGTCGAATGTTTTAATGAGAAATAAGCTTTAGTGTGCTTTCGATTAAACCTTGCTCATAGAAGTCCTCAACTAAATTAATTTTCAGTTTGTGAAATCCAGAGTGTTGAAGGTAATAATGTTTAAGAAGCATAATAGCTTTTTAGCCGGGTTTAGATTATTTATTAGGTTTCTAAAGATTATTTTAATGATAAAGCTGGACTTAAAACAGGGAGTTTTGGCATTTTTTAAATACATATTAAAAATCTATGTACTGTATATATCATTGAGCACCTTACTATTAACAGAGGGCATTTAGCAAAATGTTGGTACAAAAAAAGGAAAAAGGCCATTATTGTAAAGAAAACGGGACTTTTTTTAAAATCCTCTACCAAAATACCGGATGAAAAATGTTAATTAACGTAATACAATTACTTTATAATCATTTCTTGTTTGGAAAACCCGTCTAAAGAACTATAATGCTTCTTAGACATTATCATTTTCAACACCCTGTATTTCAAAAACTGGTCATTAATTTAAATTGGGGCCATAAGAACTTTTTATAAGAAAGGTTTAATCTAAAACACTAACGTTTGTTTCTCGTTACCAATTTCCGTTAATATTTACTTAAACAACCTGTAGATTATGCTTTAAAGGTACAGAGTAAAAATAATAAACAAATCGTAAATATATGTAATATTAACAATGTGTATATGTTTGGAAAACCCGTCTAAAGAACTAGTGTGCTTCTTGGACATTATCACTTTTAATACCCTGTATTTCAAAAACTGGTCACACATTTATGTTGGGTCCATGAGAATTTTTGCTAAGTATATAATACTCAACAACATACTAAACCTTGTTTCTTATTAAAAAATTCGACTAATATTGACTTAAACACCCTGTGGATAAGGTTTTGAAGGTACAGATTGAAAATAATAAATAAATCTTAAATATACGTAATACTAATAGTGCGTATATGTTTGGAAGACCCGTCTAAAGAGCTTTTATGCTTCTTGGGCATTATCACTTTCAACACCCTGTATTTCAAAAACTGGTCATTAATTTGAAATGGGCCCTTGAGAATTTTTGATAAGAAAGGTCTACAACATACCAGAATTTCATGAAGTTTGACAGCTTACAGAAATCTCATTAGAGGTGTGCCTGATCCTTTATTTTCTATGTTAAAAGTGTGGTTTTCACAGTCCACTAGTAACATGTAAACATGTCTTGTAAACACGGATTTAATTGCTACTATGATGTTTGACATCTGTATTGCATTTATATTTTTGAATTTCTTTAAAACTTGACCAAAATCACATTAAGGGAATTTTTGTTGGTGAGAACATTTTGATATAAATTCGTCCGATATTTTGGCGATTGAGTTTATGACTTTGAGTTCTTGACCAAGTTTTCTTTTTGCATCGGCAATCAAGAAAACAAACCTGAACTGCAGTTATAGTTGATGATATTATTTCTGGTTGTATTTTTCCTAAAAAAAGTTTTAATTTTTCAAAAAATGTTGTGCATCTTAGGTAGTTGCCATTGGTACAAAATTTCAAGAATCACGTTCATTCCATTCCATAAAACCGAGCCCCCCCAAGCCTTAGATTTTTTTACATATTTTCAACATATTTAATGATAAAACACAAACAATACCTTAAAATTTGACATCATGAGGCTTCGGGCCCCCCCAAGAGGCTTCGGGCCCCCCAAGACACATTCCTGGGTGCGCCACTGTTTTCTTTTAAATCTGCCCAGTAGAAAATACAATGAATTTCAGCCGACTCGGCATGGCAGGCGTGGCATCGGGAGGGGATGAAGTAAACAACAACTAAATTAGTTTTTATCTTTCAAAGCAGGCTTTTCTATTGCCAGTGTAGCTTTTTCCTGTATGGTATATGCCAAAAATCCTAATCAAATAATTAACAGTTTTCAAAAATGGCTTACAACCAGTGGCGGATCCAGTGGGGGGCAGAGGGGAACGCCCCCCTCCCAGACCTATAATTTATTTTAACAAAAACTAATTTAATATGTAAAATTAAAAAAATTATTTAATATTTAAATAAATTTATAAAAAAAACCTAAAACAATTTTTTTCGAATTTATATTTTTTTATATTTTCTCAAAGTATGGTTTTCTACTACATGAAATAAAGAAAATTGCAATCTTAAACCCGCGACCTAACGGCGAGGACAGAAAAAAGTAGATCTCATCCCAAATAAGAAATCTTAATAAAGTTATCCAAAACGAATCGTACCATGCCAAATTTTAGGGGGAATGGGTAAACGGCTCATACACTGACTCTTCTAGCCGCGATGCTGGCATAGGTATTAGTTTTTTTTAAAATTTATTTTACACTATTCTACAGCAAAGCCAATTACAGAATAGGAAGTAGAAGAAATACAAAATTTAAGTAGATATTAAAAAAGAGCTAAGCTCAAAAACATCGAATCAGTGGCGGATCCAGGGGGGGCACTAGGGGCACTTGCCCCCCCCCCCCGAGAATTTTTTGAACATACAAAAAATGAGTAAAAAGTAATGTTTTTGTTAATACAAGTTCAAAATTTTTGCCTGCGGCGCATGAAAGTGTCTATTGTTAATATCATCGAAATTACAACCACTGACTAATTCAATAAAATGCTGCTTTAAAAAATATATACCGTTTTTTACCAACAGAGAATGTCACCTAAAGTGCCCCCCCCCCGCGAGAAGCACCTCTGGATCCGCCCTTGTATCGAATTCTAATCAAAATTAATTTTTAAAAAATGGTAGCAATAGAATACTTAAATCTAAATATTGAAAAAAAATCTAATTAGGATGATATTTTTAAAAATCTCTAAAAACCCTTTTTTTTAGTCTAAGGTAAAAAGACAGTTTCTTAATTTGAGCTACAGAGCTGTTAAATATATCTAGTCTACCGACAAATTTATTGCAATTATATCACATATCAAGCAATGGTGAATATTTGTTAACATTAAGTCTTGGTGTGGGTAAGTAGAAGCTAGGCGGATTACGAGAATGTAGCCTAGGAACCAGGAATAATATTTGCTCTAAAAATTGTGGACAATCAATTTTACCCCCCAAAACTTCAGACATAAAAATCATCTAAGATTTGGTTCTTCTATCTTGAAGAGATTCCACTTTATGCCTTACTAACAACTCATTATGATGAAACTCGATTTGAGGATAAACACAATAAAGTCTGAATGAAAGGTATTTAAGGAACCTTCTTTGTACTGATTCAAGATGTTCAACATGGACACCGTAATGAGGATTCCAGACGATAGCACTATACTCCAATACAGATCTCACAAAAGCAAAGAACAACATTTTAATAAGGTCAGTGTTAGTGAAGTCACGAGTATTTCTAATTATGAAACACAAAGATTTGTAACATTTCTTGACAATATCAGCAATATGTTCAACAAATGACATTGTGGGATCAAAAGTCACTCCGAAGTCCTTAAAAATTTTAGGCCTGTTCAAAATTTGCCCATCTATAGAATAATCAAATAAAATCTTATTTTGTTTTAAAGTAAAAGTCATAACGTTACATTTTGATGGATTAGTCGCATACACACACGTACTAGCATATAAAACAAGTTAAATAAAAGCTTCTAAAAACACTTGATGATAAATAATTAAGGCTCTTTTCAAAACGTTTTCTTCTCTTTAACTAATTACCATTTGTTGCAATAAAAAACATAAAAAATGGCTAATTTGAAAACGGAAATAAGTCTCCACTTATAAGGAACTAATAGGTAGCGTATACCTGCGAGGAATTAATTACCTATGTGTACGGGAATAATTACCTGCATTGTCGAGCGGTGGGGGAGCAATTTATAAGGAAAGCAATTACTTGGATACCCTCGCAAGTTGCTGCACATTTGATTGGCAGTGGAAAGAATGGTTCCCCGCCTATGATATCGCTCTATTCTGTTTTCTATTGGTTGCATACGATAAAGAGAGGGGCTATAAAATCAATTTAATGCTTCCACTTGTTTTAGATAATCATAAAACAGCGTATTGTGACATAATCGTTGTACCTATGGATCATGACAGTAAAAAGAAGACTTTATCCTGCAAGAACAAAGCAGACGTCAATTTATAATTTAATAAATAGAGTCGTTTTAGTTCAGATCATGATTTAATACTTATGACTTGACTTTAGTACTTTACAATCAGTAATTTTGTTATGACGCCATTAGTTAAACCAACCTTTGGAATTTGCATATGTTAAATAGAAGTAATAAACAATAACTAATAAGGTGGACGTTCTTTTGGTTTATCTTGATTGTTAATAATGCTGTATAGTTTGAAATAGGAAATTTAAAAGAATCATTATACCTATATTCGCCGTCGAAGTGTAGTGGTAGCAATGTTTGTTTCCCACACCGGCGGTCTGGGTTCGACTCCTGGTTGTTTATGTTTGTTTAAAAATGCTTGAACTTTGCGAAACTGGGCAATTGATACTGATTGGATGGAAAGTCCCAGTATAAAAAAAATATTACACCTATATTCGCCTATGTGCAAAGTACCGGTATTCATAATTTACCCTTATAGGCTAAAAATGACATTAAAATTATATCAGATACCGTAGGGTGCAGTCCTAATAGTTGGGAGCGTAAGCCAGTTTTGTCTGCATTTTTGCTTACCGTAATTAAACTTGGCACCGATTATAAAGACACACGTGCTTTTATTTTAAGCAATAAAAAAATGTATTGATTTATTTTCCTCCAGCAAATAAATACTCTGCCAATATATGGGCCCCTAAGCTCACACTAGGTACTATAGTTATAGTGTACGTGTGAGCTAATATAACTAAAAACTGAAATATATTTTATTTAACTCCACTAAATTACCTTTTGTTTGATACCACACAAGCCATGTTTTGACTTAAACTCAAATTTTTGAAATCTACCCCCACCCTTAAAAAAAACAAAAAACTAAAATGTATTTTGTTAAACTCCGGACTCAATTACCTTTCGTTTGATATCACACACGCCATATTTTCACTTAAACTCTAATTTTTAAAATATACCCCCACCCTTTTTTTTTCAAATAAATTAAAATGTATTTTGTTTAACTGCAAACTCAATTACCTATCGTTTGATATCACACACGCCATATTTTCACATAAACTCTAATTTTTGAAATCTACCCCCACCCTTTTATTTGGTTTCTGTTCGGTGAATTTTGTTCATTTTTAAATGGGACCATCTCGACCCAAGACCCAGCCTAGGTACCAAATTTCATTAAAATCGGCCAAGCGGTTTTTGAGTTATGCGCGTTGGTCGTTACAGACAGACATACAGACACACAGACAGACAGACATACAGACAGACAGACAGACAGACAGACAGACAGACAGACAGACAGACAGGCAGACGGCGCAACAAAAAAGTTTCAAAATCATCTGAAACGCAAAAATATATAAAAATTTTTGAAATCGGAGCAACTTTTTTTTTCTCGAAAAAATTAGGATCACCATAGCTCACACTGCTATAGTATAGTATATGTGTGAGCTAAAAATAATGTATTAGCTCACACTACTTACTATACTATATAGTAGTGTGAGCTATAGTGATCCTAATTTTTTCGAGAAAAAAAAAGTTGCTCCGATTTCAAAAATTTTTATATATCTTTGCGTTTCAGATGATTTTGAAACTTTTTTGTTGCGCCGTCTGTCTATCTGTCTGTCTGTCTGTCTGTATGTCTGTCTGTCTGTAACGACCAATGCGCATAACTCAAAAACCGCTTGCCCGATTTTAATGAAATTTGGTACCTACGCTGGGTTTTGGGTCGAGATGGTCCCATTTAAAAATGAACAAAATCCACCAAACACAAGCCAAATAAAAGGGTGGGGGTATATTTCAAAAATTAGTTTATGTAAAAATATGGCGTGTGTGATATCAAACGAAAGGTAATTGAGTCTGGAGTTAAACAAAATACATTTTAGTTTAAAAAAAAAGGTGGGGGTAGATTTGAAAAATTAAAGTTTAATTCAAAACATGGCTTGTGTGGTATCAAACGAAAGGTAATTGAGTCTGGAGTTCAATAAAATATATTTCAGTTTTTAGTTATATTAGCTCACACGTACACTATAACTATAGTACCTAGTGTGAGCTTAGGTGCCCATAGATTGGCAGAGTATTTTTTTTGAGAAATTTTTAGCGTTGATGTTGAGGAGCAAAAAAAATCCAACAGCTTAGTTATGCAAGACACTGCGTTAAAATTTAATATGGACATAAACAAATTGTTTCTTTCTAAACCAAAAAGTGCTGAATGGGTGTTACGTATTGATGGTCAGAGTAAAGGGGGTTTATATAAATAATTCTTAATGAAAAAAATCTAAAAAATGGAAAAGTAACTGAATTTCTTAGACATATTATTATTTTAAAAAATTATACTATTAATAAAAGACTTTGGCTTTTATTTATATTTAACAAAAAGAAAAAGACAATTAGTTTAAACTTCAAAACGACAGGGTGTCTTTAAAAATAAGTAGTTTTTATGATAATTTTTTTATGACGACGATAAAATATATATTTAATAATAAATATTTAATATACAAAAGTCAAAATCAGTACTTTACAACAATGTTAGTACAGCTACCATTTTCTAAAATAAAAAAAATTCTGCAGAGTGGTAAAACTATAATAAAAAGTATTTTTGTGACAAATTAACATCTTGTTGACTTCATTCTTGTGAAAAACACTATGCACACACTACATTACTATTAACTGAACCTATACTGGGCAACAACTTTTTGCTTTCATTTGTGCCACTGTGTTAATTGGAATTTTACAATAAAACTTAGTAAAATTTATCAACTTGATATTGGTTATAATACAAAAATTTAAGTTTAAGTAATTTTGTAATATGCTGAAATATAAAAAGGTGATATTAAAAAAATATATAAAAAGAAGTAGGCGCAAACTTTTGTTCATACCGGCTATACAGTGTAAGATACCTTACTAATTTCACCACTTATAACACCACCACTTATAATAAGAAAAACATATTTTTATGTTTCTTTTGTCAATTTATAAAAAATTCTAAATACCTAAAATTTATAAATTTTTTTTTAGGCACCACTTTAGTACACTAATACATACATTTTTAAGTAACACCTTAAAAATATTTGATGATAGTGAATAGTGAGAGTGATCTATCTATAAAAAAATCCAAAATGCTTTTTTTTGGAAGCAATTAATCTTGAATTATTTTATATTTCATACCCAAATTCAACATAAACACACAGTTTTTTACTTCGTTTTGTGTAAGTATTTAATAAAACATATACTTCTCTCTGTAAAAACTAAACTTTTGCTAGTGAAACTCGATTTTCCACATATTTGCTGTTTGCAGTTATCACCTAATTGGCAGAATTTTTTTAAACAATCAATGAAACGCAGACGACATGAACAATCCCCGCGATGGCTCCTTGTTCTTTCCCTCTCATTCTTACAGCGCCAGCGGTCTGCAGAATAAGTCTTTTGAAAGTCCAAAACGGCGCAGCCTTTAATATTCCATTAGCGATAATAGAAATAAATCATGCCTCCTTCACGAAAGTTATATGAAGCACTTATTATTATTTATTCAATATTTATGGTATTATTCTAAATATGTCTTATGCAATCTTTAAAATAAAAATTATTAAAAAATGCTTATTATGGATATTTTTGTTCAATAAAGTATTTAAAAAGGGATGATACGAAAAATAATGTTTTAAATTTTATCTAGGAAAGGCAACGGCTTCCTGCATACAATGTATGCATGCTACTGATTAGATAGGTGTACCTATCCAGTGGCGGATCCGGGTTGTCCGGGGGCAGGAGGGAAAAACACAAACCAATTTTTCTTTGCGGGATTTAACAAGAATTAGCCTTAAAGTTTGCCGCTACGTCCAAACAAAATGTGCCGCAGGCAAAAATTTAAACAAAATCAGGTAAATTTTGTGTCAAAATTTGAAAAAAAATTTTGGGGAAAATTTTTGAAAAATTTTATATTTGGTAAAAATTTTCGGGCAATACATTGATTATTTTTTTCTGGAACTAAAAATTAGAAGCTTTATGTCAAGGAGAGGGCCCTCCCCTGGATTCGCCAATGTGCCTAACTCTATATTATAGGTAAGTTGTTGAAGTACCTATTTACAGGGTGGCTACTTTAGATGGTATGCTGTCATTAGAACGTGAATATTTGGTTTTTGTAAAACACAAAAACATGTCAACGGAGTTTTTTGACGGGTTTTCTTCTGGAGGCAAAAACAAGAGGTCTACTCAAATATAACTTTTTTTAGAGGCGATGCCTCGACCTCTCTCGAGAGCCTATGACAAACAGAACAATAACGGAATAATTTTTTTTTGTACATACTACTATGTCGGTTTAAAACGTTTGTCTACGTTGTCCGACACCTTTTCTCCACCTCCTTCGATTCTGACAATCACCTTCTGTCAGGTTTTGACTGTTGCCATTCCAGTTTAGGAGGACGCCCTCTTTTTCTGCGCCCTATTATTTGTCATTCTAGGACCTGCTTTGGTTAACATAAGTCAATTAAAATGTCCAGAAAGTATTTTTAATAACTTATACATGCGTACTGAAAAAGGTTATTTTTGAATTTACATAACATATAACGAGCTAAGGTGATAATGAGTTATGATGTAAGTCCACAAGTAATTTTTGAATTCACAAATTTGTTGTGAAATTACCTAAATTATGTGATTTGCTTGTTAGGTACATGAAAATTGTAAATTACGATATGCTTGATTTGTGTGATTTTACGTGTTTTATGTAATTTTACAATGTTACAATAGCTACTTTAAAAAGCAGGTAAAATTAATGGTTTTAATGTATTTTTACATGCGAGAAAGTAAAGTGGGTAAATTCAGAACTGTGTAATCAAACATGCGGTTGTCAGATTTATACGCTACTGGTTTGTAGATTTATAATTTGATCTATGATATGAAAATTGATGGGTGTAAAGAGAATAAAATCATAATTTAGGAATGCGGTTTTCAGATTTTTGATTTGATCTGGTGACAATACAATTTTATAAACAAAATTCGGTAAAGCGGGTGGGTGATTTGTGTAAAGTGGGTAAATTAAGAACTTTGGAATCAAAACAGATACGAACATGCGGTTGTCCGATTTATGATTTGGTCTCATAACTACAATTTTATAAACAAAAAAAAAACGAGCGTGGGGGATAGGTGATGATTGTAAAGGGGGTAAATTCATAACTTTGGAATAAAAACAGATATGAACATGCGGTTTCAGATTAATGATTTGATCTGATGACAATACAATTTTATGAAAAATCCGGCCGTAAGAAATGTAAAGGAGGTAATTCAGAACTTTGAAATCCAAACAAATACGAACGAACATGTGGTTTTGTGAATTATGATTTTTCTTAGTGGGAATACAATTTAACATAAAACAGTGTTTAAGGTATGTCAAGCAAGGGGTAAATTCAATGGACAGGATTGAGGAAATGGAAATTTGACTTATGTATATTCCGGTATTCATAATTTACCCTTTTCATTTATTCTTACTTAAAATCCACAAAATTGAGGTCTTCAAAAAAATTAAGGAAAACGATTTATAACAAAGACAAAGTGTATTGTGTCCTTTCACCCTGTAAAAGGGACAGTATAGAGATACCTTAAATGTGGTAAAAGCCGGTTACTAGTACAGGGTCATTCAAATTAGGAAATTTTAAGTGAGAATGGGTACTTCTAGGAGAGATAGTCACTAACCCACCTCTGCGAGCCTCAAATTTCAAGGCAAGGTTTTGGGTAAAAATTGGATTTTGATATATCAAGCCGTTTCTGCACTAAGGGGGCTTTTTGAAAAATATGCATGTTGGATTGGGACCTATAACTTTCTTAATGGTAAGTGGGTACTATTGAAGTTCAACACACAGTCTTGTTTCATGAATCATTTAGTTCGGGGAAGGCAGGGCAGAATCCCATGACTAAAGAAAAAATTAATTAAAAAACTTGTACTACATGTAAGTCATTATGTTGGGAATCTAAAACACAATCATAACAAAAACATTTCATGTAAAAAAAGCCAAGTACGCGAAAGTGGTATTCTGTAAAAAGAATTGAGATAAAAGTAAAGCCAAGTTCTCCAATACGAATTTCAAAATAAATGGTTCTTATTAGTTTGGAAATGTTTTTTTAAAACTTTGCTATTCCAGCCAAACTTCTTTACGTTCAATTTAGCACTTTGCCTAAAAGTCATTTGCAGCCATAATTTTTTACATGGAATGTTTTTGTTATGATTTCACTGCTTTTTTAAAGGATTTGGATAATATTTAAGTTTTAAAGTAGTAAAGAATGCGGGATATTGTTCAAAACTTTTGCAATGCCTTATTAAAAATGTTGCGGTTTTTTATATTTTCCTATGGTTTTATCATAGTTCCTATCAGCCTTCTAAAGCTCAGCTCTCTAGTGTTCCTGAAAGTCGACAATGTTAATTTTACATAACTTTACATTTATAGGGGAGGAAAGTAAATTAAAATGTTGGTGTTTTTAAATTTTTTCCTATAGTTTTATCATAGTTCCTATCAGTCTTCCAAAGCTCAGCTCTCTAGCCTTTCTGGAAGTGGACAATGCTAATTTACATAACTTTACATTTATTGGAGAGGGAAGTTAATTAAACTTTGGGGTTTTTTTAATTTTCTCTCATAGTTTTATCATAGTTACTATCGGCCTTTCAAAGCTCAGCTCTCTAGCGTGTCCGGAAGTGGACAATGTTACTTTTATATTATCTTACATTTAAAGGGAAGAAAAGTAAATTATAATTTTGGGGTCTTAAAATTTTTTCCATAGTGTTATCCTAGTTCCTATCAGTCTGCCATTTCTAGAATTGGGCAATGTTACTTTTACATAACTTTACATGTATAGGAGAGGGGAGTAAATTAGAATTTTGGGGTTTTTTGATTTTTCCCAGGGGTTTGGTCATATATTCTATCAGTCTGCCCAAATTTCAGCATTGTAGCATGTCTGGAAGTACAGTAGAATTTTGATGATCTATACATGAGTGAGTAAGTGAGAGGCAATTTCGACGTTTTTTAAAATTTCGTAACAACTTTATTACTTTTTGGAATTCCATGAAACTTGGAGGTGTTGTTAGCACCATGAAGGTCTACGACTGTGCAAAGTTTGAGATTCGCAGCTCATTCCAAAGTAGAGTTTTAGATAGGTCAAATATCGGCTGAAATGTTTCAAGAAAAGATATCACGGCGCGCGAACTTGGCGTGGCACTGCCGTGCCCTGAGATTTACGAAAACGGGATCGTGCTGGATATATTTTAAAATATTAAGAAAAAACAATATAACTATAAACAAAATCCCATTGTGTCCCATAGACCCTTACCTACGCATCGGGGGCAGAACCGCACGTTAGATATAATTTTAGTAATAAGAGCTATCATGCTCACAACTATTAAGCAGCGGCGTGACGAGATTTAAAGAAAGTGAGGAGCAAAGAAATAAAGGACCAGGCGCGGATCTACGGGAGGGGGAAAAGGGGAAATTCCCCCCCAAATCTCAATTTATATTTAGTTTTGACACACAGAATACACGTCCTGGTCACTATGCAAATAAGTTTTATGCAATATTTATTATGTCATTCCCCCCCCCCCAAACCAAGCTTCTAGATCTGCCCCAGTAAAGGACAGCAGGTTCTTTCAGTATGATTCTTCTTGGAATCCATCTGCGCTATAGGAATTTAACTACCTTTTCCATTAACTTTTGTATACCTTCGTCTAAAATACCAAACTTCAAAACCATGGTTTTTGATTACCAATAGAAAAAAAATTGCAACTGATTGGTTATATTTACGTGGCATTTATTGGGGGTTAATGTATGAGATAGAAGAAAACTTACAAAATACAAAAGTTGTACAAGTTTTTCCATATTATCTTTTGGGTTATGTCAAAAATGTTAAATGAAAAATTTTGGCAGCAACTTAAAGGGAATATCCTTTATAGTTTCCCTCAGGAAAAAAGACATATTTTCCTTGGTTTTAAAAACTCAAACAAATTTACATTGAAGTATACAGAAACTTGGGCCAAATGGATTATCATTAGTGCACTTTAATAGTAACTTAAAAATAACATAACTCAAAACGGCTTAACCAAATGTTGACGACCTATATATTTTTGGAATCAGGATAAAGATGTTCCTAGGTGTTCCCTTTAGTTAAGAAAGTTGCTGTCAATTTGACATAACGAATAAAATCTCTGACTTGTGATATAATCCAAAATATAATATGGAAAAAATTGTCCAACTTTTGTATTTGAAGCTTTTTTCTCTTACCTACATTATCCCCTGAAAAAGGCCACGCAAATATAATTAATGTACCTGTAATTATAGTTTAAAAATTATAACCTACCTAATTTATTAAAATTTTTATTTTATTGACATTTTTAAATTACAGTACTAGCACCTACTTTTTTACTTTGTGAACAGTGAATAAAATGGTATTTAAAATAAAGAGTTTTTAACAATAAAAAAACCGAAAATGACATATTCACACAGGAAAAGATACTGCACAGATATTTATGCACGCGTAGTAAAGTACACACTAAAAAGGCGCGCAGAGAAAAAAGCGCACCTAGTAAAACAGCACACAGGGAAATCAAACAAAGAAAAGTTTTGACTTAGGGAATGTCCTTAAATTACGTCAAGCAAAAATTCAGGATTTTGGATCCCCCCGTAACGCATTTTCAAGGAAAAACACAAAAAAAAAACATTCAGTGTAACGCAAGGCCAAACCGAAACCTACTATTACAGGTTACTTGATCATCTTAATTTTGCTCACAAAAATAGGGTAGTATACAAGGTGTGTAACTTTAGGGGCCATAGGGCACCTTTCTCGAGAAAAAAAGCATCAAAGTTGGCGATTTTTACACCTTTTTATAATAACTTTCTTAAAAGTCATGTATTAGAACATGAGCAATAAGTGGAGAAAAAAATATTCTTTAAAAAAATTACCCATGCGGTCAATTTTTTCCAGGACGAACTATTTTTTTTGGAACAAACTTTTATAATCCCATATTCAACGCAATGTTTTTCTTGATATTTTTTGTTAATAAAAATAAGTCTCTACGGAGACATATTGTAAAAATATCATTGATCGCACGGACACAAAAAAATTCGAAAACATAGTTTTGAATGATGGAAACTTTGCTTGATAAAGAAGCTCTACGCAGTAAAATTAATTAATGGCTTTGAAAATGTACCATTTTTGCAACTTCACCGTGTAATATTGCAATACTTTAATCAAATCAAGTTTTTTCAATTTATTCGAAATTTTGCGGGTTCATTCAAAAGGGCACAGAGGACCCTTTTTTCAATTTTTTCGGGTACTGGGGTGGTAATTGCCCCTTTTACCCATCCCGCAGAACCGCCAGCCATGGAGTGACCGGATGTTAGGAAGAAAGCCAATTGAAAAACTTGTTATACTGTTTTTGATTTTTTCCAAAAAAATTATTATTAACCCGCTAGAAGCAGCGTTCCGTTAAAAGTCGCCACCCTGTATATATATAGATACTGGTGATCATGAAGAAGAAGAAAATAAAAAGGCAAACTTTAAAATAAACTAATCAATAAAAAGTAGTAATATCTATCTATCCTATCATAATCATAATAGAAGCATCATAGGTACAGGCAACAATCTAATCAATTTAAATTAATACTAAACACATTACGACAAATAATATAATATGGTAAAATCACGCCAGCGTCATTCAACCCAACAAATTTGGAGTGGGGTCATCAATTGTAAGCCCTATTTAGAAATTAAATGAAAGGAGGAGTCTAGAAGCCAAGAGCACGCCTTCCAAAGCATGGTCCCTCTCCATCGCACTAAAACGATTCAGTTTGCAACGATACTTTGAACTAGCAACATCTAAATAGATATTGACTTGTGTTACGGTACTTGGATATAGAGTGTTTCGTTATAAGTTTTTTAAGTTTAGTGCATTAGTGACTAATAAATTAGTTATAATTCAAATGATTTGCAGAATGGAAGAAACCAAAACAGACATTAAGTCGAAAATATCGTTTAGTATTGAATCCATGCTATCGTCTACACCTAAATGTATATCGCCAGATATAGATAAAAGACATGACGGCAGTATTCACGAGGACTCAAACTGTTCCGATAATGACGATTTTAGTAGATTAGATTCATCAAATGAAAGATTAGAAGACGACGATGATGAAGAAAATATTACTGTAGATGATGAAGATGATATGGACGGAAGAGAAAGTTTAAGTCCCAACTCGCAACATACAGTTTTAATTCCTCAACCTTTGCATCCGTCAATACCAAGGCTTCTTCCTACAGGTCAACCACAGTGGCCGTTTTCGTGGGTCGGACCAAATGGAGCATTTAGATCAAATTCTCCTTCAGGTAAGCTTCTTGTTCTACTTTGCCTTGTTCTTATAAAATATGATAATAGATATAGGATCAGACTTTGTGGTAAATAATCTAATCTGTCCATTATGAATAGAAATAAAACTATTAGCTGTTATAGTTTCTATTATTTCTATATTCGATCCAAGATTAGGTCAATTAGAAAATGTGTTTCTCTTTAAAGAGTGAAATATACGAAAAAACTCTCGTTAATATCAAAAAAACTAATATTGTATTAAATGTGTGACAACCAGCAAACACACCGTCATAACTTGAATCAACTGATTTTGATTTTTCAATGTCAGAATTTGCCAATAAATTTATCGATTTTCCACGACGAACGAATATATTTAAATAATTTGTGGCGAAATAAAGTTACAGTCTCTTTGGAGTTTCTGTCTGTGGCGCAGTGAAAATGTCCTACATCGAATACAAATCGTATAAGCAGTGCGAATTTTCCATTGTTAAAGGATCCCTTTTTTAAAATTATTTCTATGATATGTAACATGCTAGATAGAAATAGGTCTAGTGACATTTTTGGGTCGAATATGAATTCCATCCCTTTTGAATCCCAAATCGATCTGTGATGCATTTTTGTTGAAGTTGCGGCCATTCTATTTTGATATTTTTATGGCAACTTAACTTTATAAAGGAAATTAGTTAAAAAAGTTAAAGTTGAGTAAAAACAAATAGATCCATGATAGACCTGATACCTTCCTAGCCCATTAGCACACTTCAAGTGAACTTCAAGCTATATCATCCTTGAAAACACTTTTTGTAAATATTTTAGAAACGGAAGCTCCTACGAAGTTTTTAGTAATAACATAAATTATTACGGAAAACGTTTTCTACTATATTCCGAGAACTACATATTGATGCGATGGTCCGTTAAAGCATATTTTCAATTTTTAAACTGTTAAGACAGCTCTTTTCAGGTTTTAGACTATTTTTCCTGAAAATTTCATCAAAATCGGTTCAGCGGTATAGGAACGACAGTAGGTCGGATGGACATACACACACCGACACACCACACGGACAAACGTCACCAAGATATTGCTAAGATAGGTCAAAATACACTTAAACAACAATAAAGGTATTTTTATGGAATTACTATGTATGTCAGGAATTGACATTTAAGATTTTATTTTTTACATGGCAAAAGTTGTCACCATATATGTGAATAATGAAAAATTGGAGTGCACTTTTCATTTTCAAAATTCTCGGTGCATTGTTGCACTTATTAGGGACTTATTGGAACAAAGCCAGGCAGTAAAATTATCAAGCAGTATTTAGACTATTTTGCATTGAAATGTGAGAGCTCATCTTTCAATATAAGGCTTTTGTTTACTATAAAAACCAGAATAAATACTTCCGTCTTTAATTAGATACAAATAACCTATTTTTAAATTCGACCTTGTTATGTCAATTTTGAAAGGCCAACTATCAGCCTACAATGTAAATCTGTCAAAATACTGCCTGAAACTTTTACTCCTTGGCGTTATGCCAATAAGTCTCTAATATCGCTGTAAATGCTAATCGTTAAAAAATTGCACTCTTGCTCTAATGTAATGTAATTTTCATTTAAGTTTTTTAAAATTCGTATTGTCGTACCGTAAGACGAGGTTAATTTGCTCCACTTTTTTGAGTTAATTCGAAAAATTCAAAGAAATAACCAAAGATTATACCATCAAAACTGTTTTTTTGGTTTTAATGAAAAACACATGGTATAGGTAATTAACAAAGGACATTTTTATTACAAAATACTTAGTATTATAAATAATTTTTTAACTTGAAAAGTGCACCACTCAGCGGCGTAGCTTGCCTGAAGGGGCGAGGAGAAGCCGACAGCTAAAAAGGGCGCCCATCAAAAATCTTGCGACAAAAAAAGTCATTATGTCTTTAGTTTTCTTTGCCGCCCTCTCAATTTTGCGGTTGCCGGCCCTGCTACATAATAAAGCTTAGGGCGCTTCGGGCACCCATGGGACGCCCGTACCCTCGAGGCGGGGGGACGACGAACCCCACGCCCCCCCCCCCTTCCACTCTACGCCACTGGCCCCACTTTATAAAATATGAAAAGAAACATTGGTGTTTTATATGTTGGCGCAAACTACATCTAATATTTAGTTAGCTTTTCCCCAAACATTCAAAATGGTGAATAAAAAATTTAAAAATATTGGTTTTTTAAGTTTTTATTGCATAGAAATCGATAACTGCACTAAACACCAAATTTTTCGAGGTCAAATTTTAAAGGAATTTTAAGCTGCACTTCACTCTGATATTAACCCGAAACGACTAAGCAGAAAACAGCCGCTACCGCATCCTTGAAAAGTCAAATTCGCAACGGATAATTCACGCGTGGTGGCGTTATGGTGCATGCGCAGATTTTTAATGTGGAACAACACATTGGACCAGGGGGCGCAAAGTAACCTCGTTTTACGGTAGCTTAATTTACATATAATAATTATTTGACTTACTACCAAGTACTGTATGAGCTTTAATACAGTTACAAATGGGCAATATTGCCACGACGAGGTACTTGACTGAGTGGTACTAACTACATGCCGCACGTGTTCTTTTTTATGTATTTTATTTAAATAAATGCAGTGACTTTAGGACAAGAAATGCAATACCTAAAACAAACAGGATAAAATGTATTATGTAATAAAGTATTATGGTGTGGGTTGTAGATATAATTAATTTTTATGGACAATACCATAAGCTGAATACAAATCAAAGGCTTGGATAAATATTATCCGGTTTATTTTAAGAGAAATTTAGATAAAACTTTAATTTGATTTACTATTAGGTATTTTCAGTAGGTATCTGTGCTTTTGAGTCAGCTACTTTTAATTATTGCTAAATGAAGTTTTTAAATCTATCTTTATTGCACTTTTGAAAATTTTTTCAATATAATTTACAAGTTAAAAATATTATCAACATTATGATATGTAAAATTAAATTTTAACCAATTCACATTTGTCATAATTCAATATTTTAATAAATATACGCACATATCAACGTCTAAGGCTAACGATATTCCTAAAAAAAACCACAAAACCATTTAACTGTCATTTTATGAACCAACAATTTTGCTATTAAAATTTAAATTTGTTTGCTAGACCAGAAAAGTATTAAACACTAATTTATTATTTTAAAAAACGAAATTGTAAATTTTATCTATTAAACGTATATGTGACATTTATGTTCAACAATGTAATATAAATAAATGAATAATTTAAATTTATAGCGGTTGCATGATTTATGTTTTTGTTTAATGGATATGAAAGGCGATTTATTTTTAATATTTTTGGTTTTGCTTTAAACACACTTTAAAGGATCCTTATTATCCCAATTGATTTTAGCCTCATTTTCCATTATGCCCTCAAATCAAGTATTAGACTTGATAATTAATTTAACTTAATTCATTTTGATTATAATTATAGGATTCCTGAGAAAGGTTTTTTAGGAAAAAGTTTTTTTCAGAAATTAATGTTCTTAATTTTTGACTCATTTATTTTCATTCCTCGGTTTTTGACTTCTATATCAAGCACTGTTACCACGGATCAGTGATCCGTGCTGTTACTGTCTAGCTCTCCTTCTAACTACAAACATTTGCAGGAACCTGTAGTAACATACTAACATTCGTTTCCCCACATAGCACAAAAATCACATCAAAATAAATTAACGTGAACAAAAATAACATAGTTTTTTTTTACTTGAAAACAACCTCATACCATGTAATATTTATTTTGTTAAATCTACCTGGTTAAAAACAAGGAGAAATCAAGCTATAAAAATGTACTTTTTGCTGAAGTTTCTGGTGCTGTGTATATAACGTGTTTTTTTACCCTCGTTATTTTCATGTACCAAATTCACACTTGAAAAGTCCCCCACAACATGTTCTAAAACGCCACTAGATTAAGACTTCTCAAACCTACTAACTTTCTGCGTCTTTTTTGGTCACGTTTTTTTAATAACATTTAAGAGACTTAAAAGAGACGCGAAAGAAGCTATAAAAGTTCAGTAGTTTAAGACTACAACACTTCAAGACCATTTTAAAGATGGCGCTCAAGGCAAGACAAAATATCTATATATCTATCTATATATATATTATGTTTTTTTTAAAAGCTAAACAAGATTTTTTAACAGTAAACACTTTCACAGAATACTAATGTGTCTTTATCAGGTTAATAACAGATGCGTCGTGATCGTGAATGACCAGAGATCAGTTCCTTAAAAGGTTTTTGGAGTTTAGAGGCCTGCCTGATAGATTTCGTCAAAGTGAAAAATCCCGACAATAGGTGGCGCTGCTGCTAGTAAAATTTCAAAAATATTCAGTAGAAAAGCCCTGCAAGTCGCGTTTTAAAATTCGTGTTGAAAAGGCGTGAATCTAATGTGATTTTAACGTAAAAATCACTTAAAACTAACGTAAAAACATTGCTGTTTTAATTTTATAATAACGCAGTTTTTAGCAACGTTATTTTTTATAACGTTAATGAATAACCTATTAAGCTGGTTTTCATATATGAAATAAACGTTTTTTTCTAGCAGCTTTTAAAATCAACGTTTTTTTTTCTCACGCCTTTTTTACGTGTAAAACACGTGATTGTGCTATGTGGGTCCATTATCAATTTTTTGTATTTCAATTTACTTTAACATACCTTTCTGCTTACAATTGATCGAGACATTAAATTTGCTTTTTCTTGCAGGAAACCTTGCAAATATGAATGGTGGTCCTCCTATAGTGAGATGTGCTTTAAGGAAACACAAGCCAAATAGGAAACCCAGGACACCTTTTACAACACAACAGCTACTAGCACTAGAAAAGAAATTCAGGGATAAGCAGTACCTTAGCATAGCAGAACGGGCTGAATTTTCCAGTTCTTTGAGGCTGACAGAGACACAGGTAATTTAATAATATCATATTATTGCAGATCTACCTAAAGGCGTAATAAAGCAGTATGTAATATGAGTTAATTACCATAAGATTGTATTTTGAGTTGCAAAAATTTCTAATTCGAGCAAATGATTTTAGTAGTGGTGGTAGTATGATCCTATTGTGAGTTTATAAATAAAATGCTATCTCCAAAATACTCGTTGTTAATGCGAAATGTCGAATTTTAAAAAATATCGATTTCACATTACTTAGGAATGGGTTCCAGAGAATTTTTCAAAGAGTGCTACGCCGTTTACTGTATCAAGAGAGGTCGCTGAGATCGAGGTGTTTAATTATTGTGAAACGTTTTTGTTTTATTTCGTGCAAGTCTTTTTTAACGATGAAACATCATTTTGTTGACATTCTATTTATTGCAGATACAAGGATGATATTTTACTTGCATTATGTCTCAAGTCCCGGAATTAGAAAATAAATGGATTTCGGGATTTGACCTCATACGGGAAAAGATACCTAATTTTGTGTTGCATTTTGTATTAAAATATTAAGAAGGCTTAATGGCTAGAAAACTTATTGTTTTTGACCAGAAAAAAAAATCAAAATCACGCCGAAAATGTTTTCGTAGCTAATATAATGTCTGCCGTCCTTAAGCTAGAATGCCGTTAACTACCTATAAAATGTTCCTAGTTTTGATTAAAAAATCTGAAAAATAATAAACAAACGATGCTCCTCGATAAGTGTAAGTTATTTGTTTCTCAAAAACGACAAAAGCTAAAGAAGATTTGCTTATAAAAATTGAAGTAGAACAATGTTGTGATTAAGACGGCACCAAAAAATCAAAATTGCCCAAAAATGTTGGTTAACGGCATTATAGCTTATGCACGGCAGATGTGCACTACGTCTGTCGTTCAGTACCCACTGTAATTAAATAGCTCATGTCAATGATTCAATTTTCATACAATTTTTAGGAAAGTCTTCTTGTTTTCGCCTTTGCAACGGTCGCGAATCATAATTCAGTTTTTGAATGATGATAATATTTTTTTTTTGAGACAGACTTTATAAAAAATGCGGATGTCCATTTATTTTTAATTTAACAAAATTTTCTTAGAAGTAGGTTAACACATTTTTTTAATTTCCGGACTAAAATTATATAAAACCAAATTATCCACCCCAGTCAATATTAGCAGGCACGACCGTTCAGGGGTATGGACCGCCCCAAATTCTTACACCAAAAAATACTGAATAAAAGTAACAGGCAGATTTTGGATCAGTACTGAGTGACATTTGGCTGGTCCGCAGACGCTATGCTTACGACTACCACAACGAAGTGTCAAAAACCCCCTAATATCAAATAAAATTGCTTTTTATTTAAATAAACAGAAAATGTTTTGTTTTTATTCTACCATTTTAGATAGTCCCCCCACCATGTGCCTGAATATTAGTGTATAGGTCTTATGAATCTCTTATTTGTATACGAGGGTTGTCTTTTAAGTTTTCGATATACAGCTGGAATAAAACATTAGATAACTTTTAAAGACTTTATTCTTTCTCGAAGTATTCTCCCCGAAAATGAATGCACATTTGCATGCGGGCAAACCAGTTGCAAAGCTGTTATTCCACTCGTTTGTTGGTACTGTCAAAATTGCCTTCTTGAAGGCGTCGACTGCTTCCTCTGGCGACTGAAATCTTTGCTTTGACCACGCAGTCCATTCTTGATTTTTGGAAAACTATAGAATTCGTTGGGACTTAGATCGGGACTGACTTAAAAATTCAATGGATTGTCTTGGTGGAGGATGATTCGACGTTCGGGGTTCTTTTTTCGAAGCTTATCGATGACTTTCGGCAAACAAATGAGGAGCCGAAGAAACAAAGGGGCTAGGTGCCAAAACTGTTATATGGAGATATTTAAAAAATTGATGACGAAAATGACCGATCACTGGAAGTGCCGTCTATTTGCCCGATTGCTTACGAAATTAGTAGTGTTGCGACTTTGCACGTTTAATAGGATATAGTCCTTTCTATGTAAAAATCTGGTTTTTAGGAAAAGTGGCACTTAGTCCCTTTGTTACTTCTGCTCTTCAAATGGTGATGTACCACTCGGAATTAACAGGCCTTTGATTTTCCAGAGGAATTGTTGCTACATGACCTGTTTTGAGACAAATGTCGCGACCAATTTTTGAATACACTCCGAGAACGAATGACTTTTGTTGGCTTTTCTTCATCTTTGAACACCCAAACAGTATGGCGTTTATTGACGGATTCATACGAGTATATCGACGATTCATCTCCACTGACAATGGTGGTTTTTTGAGGTTCCTGCCTCAAAGCGGCCTAGAGTTTTCTGACATCAATTGAACCTAACTTCTTTCTGTTCTTCCTCCATCTTGCGATATATCAGATGTCGATCTTCCGTGATGAGCATGCGCACAGCATCGATTTTTTCCTTGGTGACAGCCGTTTTTTGTGACCCTGACCTTGTATCGTGGCTAATGCGAATCCGTCCCCACTTGAATTCTCCATACAAACGAGAAACTGTCGACTGATGTGGTGCATGATTACAACAGAAATAAACTCGGAAAGGCAGTCTTGTTGAGATAATTTCCTTCAAAAGTTGTAAATAATTATAGCCCTAAAATGTTCTCGGTTTAATTCCATTTTTCGACAGATTTCTTAATTTAAAAAATTGACTGTAGCTATAAAACTATATCTGTCGCATTGACGCTTTAAATTTAGGTTAGGTAAAGATTGAGGTTAAGTTTTAGTAAACGACATTCGATCAGTGTCGCCCTCTATGTGCATATATGCAAAGTTTAAAAGACAGCCCTCGTATTACTATACGTATAGACCCATTAAGGTCATGTGATCACTCAAGGGGCACACTGCAGGTTGGATTCCTCTAGAATTGTATCCAAGCACTAGTCTTTCTCTAAAGCCATAAAAGCGAAATTCGACCCATTGTAAATAATTATAGAATCTTTTTCCTACATTAATTTGAAAGTGTTACCATTATTTATAGCCTGTTTTGGGTTGTGTGACCCTCAGTGTAACGTAAATTCTAATAGGTCTATTGCATATTTAACCCAAATTTTTTTGTTACAGGTCAAAATATGGTTTCAAAATCGCAGAGCAAAGGCGAAGCGACTCCAAGAAGCGGAATTAGAAAAACTAAGGTTATCGACGCGGCCTTTATTGCCACCTAGTTTTGGCCTTTTCCCCGGAGGTTCTCCACTGATGTCGCCATTTTTCGCTGCAATGGCCCAAAGACCACCACATTTTGCATTTTCCGGCCCTGGGCCAATGCTAAATATGCCACAATAGAATGTAAATTTAGAATTAGGTAAAGTGTTAACGTTGTTATCTACAGATTCATTTAATGGCTTTATGCAGCTAGCTAACTTCAATTTTTTAAAACTACCGGATGGATCATAAAAAGGTTTATGGTATTGCAAGATAAATCATTAATAACAATTACATTTAATAAAATTTTACAAATAAACGCCGTTGAATGACTGAAAAACCAATATTATACAAATCGGCCATATAAAGGAACAACTACAGCATTCTGTTTAACACTTGGCGTTTGTAACCTCAGCCATAATGCAGTTGGATGCCTGGCGCTTGACGAGTTTATGCCCATTTACTCCTACAATGCTCCCCCAAGCTTTTGAAATGTCTTTGGTTGGACCGGGCCAAGGGACTGTCCTGTCCGCTCTGGGGGGGAGGGGGGTTTGGCCTTACGTTACACTCAATGTTTGTTTAATGTGTTTTTTCTTAAATATGCGTTACGATGAGGGAAGGGGGGTCAAAAATCCTGCAATTTTGCTTTTAATTTAAGGACGTTTCCCAAGGTTAAATAAAAAAAAATGTTATTATAAATAGTTAATTTTTTTCTTTTTCATGATTTAGAGAAAAAGTAGGTTGTTATTACATTGCTAATTTCTTGCATAATTTATAAAGGTATCGCTATAATTGATTAACTTAAATAGTGACAGTGACTTTAAGAAAGCTGGTCACTTTTAAGTTCACAAAAGTCGGTGAAAAATTGAGGTGATGATGTAAACATTTTTTAACTTAACAAGCGCGGTTTGGACCAAAATAGGTTCCTAGTTTAATTCTCATGTATTGTTAAATACTTAACCGATTTTATTAGTTGATACCTGGCTGAATTCGTCTTGTCTACAGGATTTCAAAGAATTAAAATTTCTGTTGATAATAGAAATAAAACAACGATAATAATTTTTAAAAATCTATCTAACGGCGTCTATTTTTTTGTTGAGTGTTTTACTTGAATTTAACTCACCAGAATAAAGAATAGATTTCTGCTTAAAAATTGCTCACAATCAGGGCCGTATCTGAGGGGGGGTTTTGGGGGTTCAAACCCCCTCCGAAAATTAAAAAGGAATGTGTTTTTTAAGTTTAACCTTTTTTTCATATTCAATAAACCCACAATTTTTCAAATTCCACTGGCCTAACCCCCCCCCAAAATTTTAGTCCAGATACGGCCCTGCTCACAATCACTATAAAAACATTATAAAAAAATTACATATTCGTTTTAAAACTAGGCACTTCTTATTGCATCGTATATTTACGTTCTAAAGTATGTTCAAAAAGTAATTTATATGTTATTTTCTGTACTACAGTAAATCTTTCTTAAAAAATAAGAATTAATATGTTTTAAATCAAAATTAAATTTTTTTATAAATTCTAATTATTTATTGATCGAAAACTTTGTCCTAATTTTAGAACTGAATATCCAGAGTCACCCTCTCCCCCGAAGCTAAGGTGTTTTTGCCCCCCCCCCCCCCCCTAACTTTATTGGGCCCACCCCGAAACTTTTTTTTTCTATATACGACACTGTCCAGAGTACTCCGGTCAAGAAACTAAAATATTTCGATAGTAGCTTATGCATTTTATCATGGGCGCAGTCAGGGGGTCTCGGGGCCAAGGTACTCCCGAAACCTAACATATTTTTTAGATATTTTTCACATACCTATGTCATGAATAAAAAATTAAATAGCATAAAATACGACATTAAGAGGCCTCGGGCACACCTTAGAGCCCACAGCCCCCTCCCAGGGGCCTCGGTGTCCCCCAAAGACATGTTCCTGGGTGCGCCACTAATTTTATTAAGGCATATAGGTAGCTGTGTTGAAAGATTTGAAGTTCTGGAGATAAAGTTTGAATGGGTACTTAGATATTAAACGTTAACAAGACTTAGTCATGTAAATAAGAGATATATTGTAAATAAATATTTTAGTACCTTAAATAGTGCAAATGCCGACAAAAGTAGTTAGTGCAATAACTTTGATTTAGGCATTTGGGTATACGTACAATAGTATGTTTTATAAGACTGATATTAACCATACCGATACAGGTTACAATGCCATGATAAGATGGCAAAGTTGTCACCTGTATTAAAATGGTCAGTACAAGAATAATGTATACATAATTTGTTTTATGTTTGTATATTTAGAAATGTTACATATTGTATATTTGGTTGTACATATTAAATTAAAATAAATTCTTGTTTTATTATTATACAAGATTTTTAATTGCGTTATATTCCTATTTGTTTGTAGCCTTCAAGTATATTTTACAGGTACAGGGTGTTCTTAAATGTAGTAAAATAATTTTAGTGTTGAATTGTTTAAATGATTCTAAAGCAAAAAGTTACACAATTTTTTAAAAACTTTTTTGTTTTTAGGTCGTGTAGTTTATGAGATATTTGGCTTAAATTCGGCGCGTACATTTAGCTACAGGCCATACAAATGATTATATTTTTTCAGGGGTCATCCCACTAAACACAAAGCATCTTAATAATGTTAAAATAATCTTTAATTTGAAAACATAACATTAGGTTGGATGTTAGTTCTAATGTCATATTCATAGTGAAAACGAAGCTTAATAACCATTTTTCTGACGTTAGAAAAATAGTCTTATGTTTTTATAACATTAAAAATAAAATGGGTTTCCAACATGAAAGAACGAACCTTTTTTTAAAATGTTTTTCTATCATTGAAAAATAAATGTTTTTTACCAAGGAAAAAATATATTTATATCAAATATCTCTAAAGATAAGGTAACTAATTAAAATTCTTCTATTTTGGAAACACAGAGCAGCAAGAGTTGAGGCTGTCGTAAACTCCACAATCAGTAAAGGAAATTCGGATCCGTAGCTTCTGAAAATAAAATTTTAAATTCTATGCAAACAATAATTTGTAGTGGCTCGCTACGAGGCCAAACGAATGCCTCGTTCGCATTTATGCTCAAGAGAATACGCGCCCTGAGCATTCAGTTGAATATTGTTCATCTCAAGGCGCGTATTCACTTTAGCATGAATGCAAACGAGGTGTTCGTTTTGTCCCGCTGCGAGGCTTGCGAATTTTGCCTCAAATGAATACGCGATTTAAGGTCCAACGGCTAATCGTCCGCGGTGAAATATCGCATTCCCTGTCTGATTACCTATAACGTAGGTATCCGATATTCCATACAAAACCATTTTTTTACTTTAGTTTACTTTTCCTTTCCTTTTTTGCGGTGCTTCATTTAAATCGCTGCATACATATTTGCTGTTCTTTAACTATAGCATCTTTCCCATACAACTGGATTATATTCCGATCCAAATGCTTTTATAGACTTATCCCATCAGCGCCATTCTTCAAACAAGGGAAAAACAAGCAGAAATATCTCTTGAATAAATACATCTGATGTATGTTATTTCACTCCCTTTTATTACTAATGACACAATTTTTGATGGAATGAGTCTATTAATTTCGTCAGTATAGCAACCAAAGCTAAGCAGCCTACTTTGATTTTTTTGTAAGGGCACTGCATAGTACGAAGGGTCATAAATAAAATATTGTATATGAGGCTTTCCATATCAAACCGGCCACGTTTTGCACTTAAACATTTTGATTTTAACAAAAATAATTTTTTGTCCCTATGAGTGCCAATTACACCGAGATAACAAATTTGAAAAAATGTTGGGATTCCTTAAATCTACAAGGTGTTTTATCTTCTTAATTGGCCAAAACATATCTATGGTTTATGATTTTTCCTGAAAAAATACGAACTTTACAAAAAAAAAATACTACTGCTTAGAAATAAGAACAAGAGGCTTTAAGAGAAAATATTGAAAATGAAAAATAATCGCATCAGTGACCAGTGGGGCTGTTACAGGTGTCCACCCAAAACTAGACAACAACCAGTATTTTTAATTGATTCATTTAAAAAAAGTTAAATTTTTCCGTACGACATATCTAGATCTTTTTTTTTTGAGTCTGTGGTTAACTGGGTAAACTTTTTTAGCGTAAATAATTACAAGCCGGCAGCACCGCCTACAAGATTTCAATTTCACCCGTTTTTCAGCGGTGTATGGCTGGCTGTTCACCCGCGGTTTAGTTGACGTCGGCCATATTCATCGTGCCAAACCGTTCGTTGCCCTTCCACGTGTTGCCGGTTCCATTCTTAGTGAAGACGTATTAGTTTGTTTTGATTTGAGGTACGTCAGGGTCAGTAGTTAAAAGCCTTGCCGGTCGCGTGTCCATTGTCCTTGGTTTTGTGTGTTTTCAAAATGGAAATAAATACCGTCGATTATATAATTAACTGTGCAAATTTAAATACGTTGACATATGATCTTCGATTACAAATAAAAGCCTTAGGGCCACATAGACCGAACCTAAAAATCCTAAAAATTAACCAAAAGTTTAGTGCAAGTAATAAAAAATTATACGATGCTGAAAACTGGTTGTGCGGTTGTGAAAAACGAAATGCTTTTTTTTGCTTTATTTGTCTTATTATGAACAATCCACGAAGTGATCCTGCGTGGGTGGCAAAGGGAATGTGAGATATCAAGCACTTTAGTGAAAAGTTAAAGACAAAAAGTAAGTGCTACTTATTTAAATAACCACATAGAATTTCCTATGCTAGGCAAGACTGATATTAGGTGCCAATTGAATAGTGCCTATAGGCAAAACATTACCGAACATAAGGGCCTGTCTTTAAAGCACGTAACGCTCTAGGGGGGATGGAGGGTTTGACCTTGCGTTACACCCAATGTTTTTTTAATGTGTTTTTTCTTGAAAAAGCGTTACGAGGGGGGAAGGAGGCGTAATTAAGGGACGTTCCCTAATGAAAATGTGGCATATAGACATATACTTAGTAGGTTAATAGACTATTTAAAATTCTGTGGAATTTTTGAGGTTGCTCTACAGGGCCATGATTAGTCCGAAACTTCATACCATAACGACGACTTCGTAAACTTTACCACTTTTTGCCACATCTTGATGGTTTTTCCGAGGTTTCTGAGATATTGCCATCCAAAGTTTTAAGGCTAAAACGCTAATATCTCGAAAACTACTAAACCGATCTAAATTTGGCTTTCGTTTTTAATAAGATTATCTTTACTATGACTCCCGTAAAAAAGGTTGGGAAATTTACCCTAAAAACTCGATTAAAACAAAAGTTGACTTTTTTATTCTGACATCAACCTTTTTACAATATCACTTTGTTTTAAATCCCTTATGTGGGCTCACTCGCTGGCCATTTACGTAAGCAAATAACACAAAAACTTGCGGTGGTGACCAAAAAAGAGGGGGATGGCGGCATATTTCCCGTCTTGCTCCAGGCGGCCACTAGTCTAGCGACGGTCCTGAATATAAATAACTATTATGTGAATCAAAAATACCGATTTAGTTTGGTTCAGTTTGAAGTGGGAAAGCTTAAAACAATTTATGAACAAAAGCGACTATATTGAAGAAAAAAAAAATTATTTATGCTTATGAGGCATTTCAGTGAGCACAACCGAACAAATTCGCTTCCTTGTGTTTTGCAAATACATACAAATAGGGTGTTAAATCCCTTTATTTGACAATGGTAAAAAATTGTCCTCACTGTTAAGGAAATAGTTTTAACACCTTACAAGCAAAAAAAAAAGTTGAGCATACCGCATATGCAAAGCACAAGAACCTATACTATACGTATATGTAAAGTAATTATAGAGATGAAGAGTTTGTCAAACGTTATTATACCGATCGTTAAGGTTTTAACACATTGATATGTAGGAACACCCTGTAAATTTATGATTATTGTCGAATAAAAATTTCTAGCAAATACAAAGTTTTGTCAGGAGTTCTAACAATAGAGAATTACTCAAAAATAAATGGATCTGATACCTTCCTAGCTAGCATCATATTAGCACACTTCAAGTGAAGTCATGATATATCAGCCTTGAAAAGTTTTTTGTAAATATCTTAAAAACTAAAGCTCTTACGAAGTTTTTGGTTATAACACAAATTATTACGCAAAATGTAGTCTACTATATTTTAAACATTTTAATTGTCAAAAAACTGTCATTAGCATTAATGGATTTTGACCAAAATCTAATCAGCTCGTAACAGTGTTGTAAGTTATTTTACCTGAAAATTTTATGAAAATCGGTTGAACGGTTTAGAAGTTATCGTGTTACGGAAAGAAATAATATACACACACACACACACTAACACACAACACAATGATATTGCTAAAATAGGTAAAAAAACAACCAAATAACACATTTTCGGCGTTATCTTTAAAAAAAAATTTTTCGATGAAACTAATATCCTCTCGAGCCATTGCTACGCGGGCTAAGAAGGTGAACATTAACTTAAGGATACGGTCAGAATAATGTGGTGAAAATGTGATTTACCGCCATACCACCATAGACTTAAGGGTTATTCTTCCTGCTCCTTTAAAAGCGAAAATCTGAAAGAGAGGGTTTCAACCACATAGTTTTCCCTCTTTCCCCGCGGCACAGATCAGATAATCCTCTTAAGAAGTTAGACCCGCATCCCATGGAACCGATCAACCACGCGGTTGACCCAGGTTTTTCAATGATCACGTTCACATGTGCAACGGATCGTCGGTCAACCGACGAAAAGGCACGGGCGTCGGTCGAGCCCTCGACAGCTGCCTTTCATCCGCTGGACTGAGGGCCATTACGTAAATAAAGGAAGGCTAAATAGATAGATGGTGGGCTTATCGATTTTTAGATAAGCCCACCATCTAAAAATCGATAAGCCCACCATCTATCTATTTAGCCTTCTTCAATCCATCTTTGGACATAGGCCTCCCCCAATATCTTCCACTTTTCTCTGTCTGTCGCTGTGTTCATCCATCTAGTTCCCGCGTGTTTCTTCAAATCGTCCGCGCATCTCATTTGGGGTCTTTCCCCACTTTTTTTATTTTCCCAAGTTCTCCAGTTTACAATACATTTGTTCCATCGATCGTCTTTCTGTCTGATACTATAACCGGTAAATTTCCATTTTAATTTTGCTACTTCTCCTCTGAGATCCCTTACTTTTATTGTATTTCTTATCCATTCATTCCTTTTTCTATCTGTCAGCTTTAAATGTAACATTTGTCTTTCCATTAGGTGGCCATACACACAGAGGTTGATCCGCCGGTTTGGAACGGCGCGGTTCAAACTGGCGGATTTGTCTTTCAATTAGTGGACATTCCACGCGCCAGTTATAGCCGGTATAGATTTATCTGTGAGTTCAGACCGGCAGGCGAAACTTGTGGGTGCCGCGCTCGATATTTTAACCGGCGCAGACTTGTCTGTCGGTTTGCACTGTGGCAGGAATAACATACCGTTCATATTTTAATTTATTAATTTATTTATTGAATATTATGGCACATGTTCCGGAATGATATAACCAAGTGCCTGTGCAGAAATTCCCACTGAAAATTTCAGATCTTCATATGATTTTCCCGTGGCAAGGAAACAAAGGGCAGCATTTAATCGCTGTTCTGGTCCAATGGCATCTCTCATTTGGGTATCTTGTTTCGTAATATCCTCTCTTACCAAATATAATAAAAGGTCATACGTGTTAATATCCATTCTTAAATAATTTTTAAAATCGTCTGGATCATTTTCTCTTATCTCTTTTAATAGAAGGTAATGGCTAAATAATTTCCTCTTAAGCAAATAACTTTTAACCCACCTGGAACGTCTCTTTTTTACACCACTATGCATTATTTCCATATTAATAATCATTCCCATACACAGAGCCTGCTTCTTTTTAGCTCGAAACATTTTACATACACTATGCTTAAAATAACGTGCCGCATAAAACTTTCGACTTGACGAAATTCCACAGTTTTGGTTTAATCGGCAGATAAATCTAGAGTTTTCGCCCACTAACGCGCGGTTATGTCTGCCACAGACCGATATGAAGGATCGATTCGAAAGATTTTTTTTGTGTTAGTGGACTGCAGCAGTTTTAAACCGTTGCGGACAAAACGGTCAGACTTATCTGTGCCGTTCCAAACCGACGGATCAACCTCTGTGTGTATGGCCAGCTATTGATCTTTGGGCTGTTGTTACTTTATCCATGTTTGATTTTGTAAGTTTCCAGGTCTGGGATCCATTGGCAAGTCAAGGAAGGATACATTGATTATACACTTTCGTTTTGAGGTACTGAGGATATATTTTATTTCTTAATATGTAGCTTAATTTACCGAATGCTACCCAGGCCAATCTTACTCCTCTCTTGATTTCAGCTGTTTGGTTTTCCTTTTTCAGTTTAATAATTTGTCCCAGTTATATATTCCTTTACTTGTTCTACTTTCTTTTGATTTATTTTGACCGTAATATCTTCGTCTGTGTTTGTTATGATTTTAGTTTTAGTGTAGTTCATAATCAAGCCTATATTTTTAGCTGCTGTATCCAGTTCTTCCAGCAATTTTATCAGTTTTTCTTTCTTGTCTTGTTGCCACTCTATATAGGTCATATACACATTGTACAAATACAAATGTCCTGATAAACCTAAATTCAAAGTTGGCAACCATATACATCATACCCTCTCACTCTCTTTAGTCTTTTAAGGAAAAACGCGACAACCACGCGATTGCTTGTATATCTGCATATCAAGTTGCCGACCGACGATATCCCTTGTGTAAAAACCCTTGACTGATGATCCGCCCGACCGACGATCCGCTCGACGGACGATCGGTCGCGGTTCGTCGGTTCCATGTGAAACAGGCGTTAGGTTATTTTTGATTAACCGGAGTAGTAAAAATGCACGATTTTTAACTTTCAAACACTCTCTGTCAGAATCTTGCGTTTAAAGAAAAATAAAATAATAACCAATTTTTGGTCCATGGCAGGAAATTGCCTACTGTTAGGCAGATCTTTATATGGCTATTATTCTCAGGTTATTTTTTTTTTAAACATCTCGGTGATAAAAAAATTTTTTTGAAAAAACTTGGGTGTGCGAATTGGGAATTCTTGGTTTAGCCTTACCTTACGCCAAAGAATTCGATGGCGGAGTTTTGTCCCCAATTAGTGTGAAATGTTTCACTTTAAATTCTGAAGTGCAATATTGTCTGAGCCGGTGATACAATACCATAAAAGAAAAAACTGGTAATTAAAAAAAATAATCTGTAGCGAGAAATCATAAAACACAATTAAAGAAAAGCAATTTGTATCATTAATTAACAAATTAACATTTAAATTATTAATAGTCCACATTCTTCGACGCGATAAATTAAAACCAGCTACCTGATCTGGTTCTTTCACTAAGCGCGAACACTGATACTTTTCAGACCTCTTGGCCACTTTAAAAACTAATTACAATTCTATAAATTATATCAGTTTTTATCTTTTAGTTCGTTTTCTGATACACCTAGCAGCGGCGGATCGTGTCAATACAACATGGTAGTACCAAAATTTTGAGTCAGTAACAAAAATTCGGGGTGTCGCACAGTGCGGACAAAAATAGGGTTTTTTGGGCAATAATCAATATCTTTGTTGTTTTACAAAAAAGTTAATTTTTTTATAGGGTATGGATAAAGTGTAGTCTAAAGGTTAAAACAAGTAAAACTTTTTTAAAATATATATATGTCATTTTATTTAAATTATTAAAAAAATAAATTAAAGTACATTCAATTTAACCTACAGTAACGTTAAAAATAAAAATCAATTTACTTTTGTGTTAGAAATTAAACTAAAATTTTTTTTTTATTCGGATTCATGGTTGTAGTTAGGAAGGCTTTGGGGGGCTAAGTCCCTTTCAGAAAAAATAAATTAGCAACCCCAAAATAATTATTTTTACCATACACACACACATTGCACCTTCAGTTTCTTTGTTCTTAAAGATGATTCTAAGAAAGCCGTTTTAGGCCATCCACGACTCGGTCCGGGTACGGCCTCTGTTTCCGAATCTGTATTTTTTGATTTTTCTGAATCCGTTATATAACAAAATTTCTCAGATATAATATCTTTATTTAACCATTCGAAATAACGGTTTTGAAAATAAATTTTGTTTCGTCCCGATAGCTTCCATTTGAGACTGAGACTTTTGCAAACATTTAATGATGCCTTCTTTAGAATTTGCTTATTTTTGTCAGAACATTCTTCTAGACACAATAAGGGTTGATTTTTTTTTTAAATATTTAACACCTTCAGATTTTCATGAGAGGCCACTCATTTAACAAGTCTGAATGTTTTATGCTTATGCCTTTTAAAAGTAAAAAAAAAAGTGATAAAATAGTATATTATCTTCTTAGGGACTTAAGTGGCACTTTTATCCCGAGAAGAAAAAATTGTATGTAGCTACAGTTCGCCGAGTGCTCAAAAGATATTTTTGGGCCCCGTTTTTATTAAAATTATTTTGCAAGAAAAACAGACTTCTCATTTTTACGTTTTATCTTTGAACTACACATCATACTTTATCCCTAAAATTTGTGATAAAAAGCGCACTTTTGATCTCCAAAGTGCAAAAAAACAATTTTTTGTTTAAATATTCGCCCACACAAACACTAGAATAATTTTTGGCATATATATTTTAAGACTGATAGCAGTATTTTTATAATTTTATTGACTACCTCAAATTATTGTTTTTGTGCGTTACCATTGACAAAAAACGGCCAATACGATATGCGATTCTAAAATATTTAATTTTCCATTTTGCTCACAGTAGTATAAGGTGACTTAGTATCATAAATATTTTGGGAATTTTTTAAAAATTTATTATCACCTATAACCACTCGACATCACCGAATAATAAGCCTCATATCCTCTCCAGATTTAGTGCCATTTTTGACATCTTGCTGCCGCCATTTTTGACGTTGATGAGAGCTGTCACAGTTTTATATTTGTCCAAATGGTGGCAAGACTGGTTTTAAGGATATACCTAAACAGGATATGATGTAAGGCCTCTCAACCGGGGTGGTAACCAATGTGTTATAAATTATTAGGATTGAAATATATTATTTAAAAAAAATACAGCACCCTTAGTAGCAGCCAGTAGCAAAAAATATTTATGCTACCTTTTTGGTAATTCATTGTATTAATATTTAGGATATATGCCAGACCTTGCAAATCTTTGCAAGCATAACAGTTTTAATTAAATTATTTTAAAAGCGAGACGTCAATTTGACAAAATTTTATTTAAACAAATAGCGTAAATATACATCACTGTAATACTTAAAGAAAATTTTTTTTATATTTAAATGCAGAACCAGTAAAATTAATTTTCTGATAGAAATTTTATACGATTTTTTTTACCTCTTTTAAAATAACGACTTTAACTATTTATTTTGTTCACTAACGCAAGTGTGACTAAAAAATAGGTTATTATTGCAGATAAACTGGACATTTATCTATACTTTTGCAATATTAAAACTTTTAAAATGTAACCTCAGTTTTTCGAATATTGCCCACAGGAGTCCGCACTGTGTGTCGCGCCCAAAGTCATTAAAAGGCATACATGCTATTACTGTGTTTGAGGTTTATAGAAGTGTAAACTTCTTTAGGCGCGTTTAGCAGTTTTTGTGGGTAGTGAATTGAACTGAGCCGTCAGGCTCGGCTATGTAACGCTTATTCGGGTGAAGTCGGCTCGAGTCGACTAACTGTGAGAGGGACATTCAGCGAGTAATATGATGATGCAGATGAAGGCCAGTATTATTAATTTCGCCTTATTAAAGTTTACACTTCTGCCGTGTGGTTTTAAGCACACACATTTTTTTTTTATTATTTTTAAAACACTATCCCATGCCCACCCAAATTCAGCTATGAAATGACTCAAAATTTATCAAAAAATTCTGCTAAAATGTATTGTTAAAGGTGTAAGTTAAAACATCCATGCTTCACTCACAAAAACAATACGACTAATACAACCAACTGATGGCCTGTGCCAGGCACAAAATTTCTTTGGTTTTTTCTATTTAAACAATGCTAAATATCTCTGTGGCACTCTCTCACGAGCCACCACTGCACACTAGCCCAGTCAAATACGGAAATCACATACAAAGAAATAGGTGCTAGCTAAATTTTTGTATTTTTTTTCCTTAGCATCTGGGATACATCCCCACATATTATTTGCCAAAATCCTCCTTGAGTATCGCTACACAAGGCCCCAAATATCCTTAAAATCAGTTTTTGGGAGTTTCTTCAAAAAAAAAGTCAGGAGAGAAAAAATACGCAAAATCACTCGGTCTATACTCTAAAAATAAGAAAAAAAACCTAACATTTAAAGATTTTTTTATTTTATTTTTTCCCATTCTGTAGGTAACTTACCCTAAACTAAACCTGTATAAAATACCATTTACTAAAATTTAGCTTTTGTTTTTTTTTATGTTAAACAACTTTAAATAAAGGTTGTGAAAATGGTCAATACCAGCCGGACTACCAATGGGATTTTGAAAATTTTATTTTTATACAATTAGGAACCGTACGAGAGAGCGTGATTTTTAAATATTCGACTTCTGGTTAGAAACGGTGTTACTTTTATTTAAAATTCTAGCCAAACAGATATTAAAGCAATTTTCCTTACATAAAGGAGTTTACAGTGGCGCACCCAGGAATGTGTCTTGGGGGGGGGGGGGCGAGACCTCTCGGGGGCCGACAGCTAACACGGGCGCCTCTCAAAAATCGTGAAACCAAAAAAAAAGGTCTTCTTGTTTTTCGTGGGACGCGACGAACTACCGCTGCTTGGGGGGGGGGGGGGGGCGAGTCCTCATTATGTCAAATTTGAAGCTCTTTTTTATGTTTTATCATGAAATATGTAGAAAATATGTAAAAAATCTACGGCTTGGGGGGGCCCGGGCCCCGCCCCTCCCCCCTGGGTGCGCCCATGGAGTTTATACAAAATAAATGGAACATAAGGTTAGTTTATTAAGGGTTGGAAATTATAAACAGACGTACTTATATTATATATAAAGTTTTAACAAATACTCGTATTATATGTATGCAATTTTCAGATTTTTATGTCATGATTTTTTGCCAAGGCCGTGAAAAACCACACTATATTTAAATGGATAAACTAGCCTTTATGAAAAGCGTATAAATAAGGATGAAGTTATGGAAACAAGAAGTCAGTGAGGGAACAAAGACGCGCATATTCAGGAACGTTTGCCGCTGTGACTCAAAATTCATTAATAGTTTTTTATTACTAAACAGGAGCAATCAAAGATTTCCACTTTTAAAAGATGAAGGAAATAGTCATTATTATTTATTTCGTTATTTTAGCTTTAATCAGGAAACAATAAATCGAGAAAAATATAATTTTTTACCAATTTTTTCTTCCACAATAACCTTGCTATTTTATTAAAGTTTAAGCGCTTAATGCCGCTCAAGTGTTCGATCTCCTGGCGGCGGCTCACGAAGTCAAGTTGCTAAAAGTCGCCATACACTATCCAGGAAACAGAACAGGGGACAACATTTTTGGGGGTAGGGATGTACGACAGCCCTACCCTCATGCCCCTTTACTGGTTTCAGGCTGCAGAAAAAAATGTTTGTCACGTTTTACTACTCTTTTTAAAATTTTATTTTTGCTCCTTAAATGGAGGGGCCATTCCTCTTGAAACAAAAAAACAATAAGTTGAAATGCGGTGCTATGGTAATTACAATTATTTAAGTTTTTAAAATAATTGCAATTGAATTACTAAAGTAATTGTTATTTTTTGTAAAAAGCTATTTTGCTTTTATTATTTAAAGCAATCCACGTTTCGTACTGAATTTAAAGGGTAAGTTCGGAATGTATTACGAAGGAAGAGAGCTCCTAAATTAAGCATTTTCACATTTTTTAAATTATGAAAAAGTGAAAGAAATAAATAAACAATAATTGTCATCTACTTTTTTTTTATTTTGCAAGTAGGAAATTTATAATTAAGTTATTTTTTTGTTGTAATTAATTACACAGTTTTCTAAGTACATTCCTGTAAAGTAATTTGTAATGTAATAGTTACTTTTCAAAGTATTGGTTGCTAACTCTGGTTGAGAATAAATCGGTACACATAAAGACCAAGAAATTTGTTATCCATAAAGTTGAATTTGTGGAATATTTTGTTTGTGCGTGTAGTAACCTCCTTTAACATTTTTGCCATGTTAGAAAGCTCTACTTGTACACTCAATTACGGATTTGCAGTATTGATTATTAGTCATACAGTTCAAATGATATCTAAGAGATGGCGCTACAGCAATTAAAATCAAGGGGTTCTGTTCTAAGGATTTTATGCATCGCCGTCTTTGGCCTACTCAGCCGCTAAGAGTAAGGTCATTAGATCGCGAAAAGAAAACCATTTTCTTGAATTGCTAACTTGACAACAGCGCTAAACTATTTATTTCTCTTAGTGCCATTTATTTAAATAGGGATCTTCCTTCAATTCACATATTTTCAATGGCCAAACGATCGTTGACGAACCCTGTGTATTTTATAAATATCTTAGTGTACATACCTACATGTAGGTATATTTGAGGAATTTTTTTATAAATCGACTACTCGGTCAAAGTTTATGTACCTATGTTCATAATTTCAAACTCTTAAAAAACTACCCTTAGGTTACATTTATTTTGCTCAAACCCCTCCATTAAAGTTTGAACACTAATTTTGCTAAAAATTTTAAAAATAACGTTAGCAGTTTGGCTGGAAATAATAAAAGTTTACATTTGCCTTTCTACCCAGAAGTTGAACTTTTTAAATATTTAAATACACTTTCTTTTCTCGTACAGTGTATAAAAATATTTCTTTTTTCCAAATTAAATCCCATTGGCGGTCCGGCTATTAGGGACTTATTGGAATAAAGCCATGCAGTAATTGCACAAAGGCAGTATTTTGACCGTTTTACAATGGAAGATGACAGCTGATCTTTCCATATAAGGCCTTTGTTTACTATAAGAACGGAAGTAAATGAGGCATTTCAGTGAGCACAACCGAACAAATTCGCTTCCTTGTGTTTTGCAAATACATACAAATAGGGTGTTAAATCCCTTTATTTGACAATGGTAAAAAATTGTCCTCACTGTTAAGGAAATAGTTTTAACACCTTACAAGCAAAAAAAAAAGTTGAGCATACCGCATATGCAAAGCACAAGAACCTATACTATACGTATATGTAAAGTAATTATAGAGATGAAGAGTTTGTCAAACGTTATTATACCGATCGTTAAGGTTTTAACACATTGATATGTAGGAACACCCTGTAAATTTATGATTATTGTCGAATAAAAATTTCTAGCAAATACAAAGTTTTGTCAGGAGTTCTAACAATAGAGAATTACTCAAAAATAAATGGATCTGATACCTTCCTAGCTAGCATCATATTAGCACACTTCAAGTGAAGTCATGATATATCAGCCTTGAAAAGTTTTTTGTAAATATCTTAAAAACTAAAGCTCTTACGAAGTTTTTGGTTATAACACAAATTATTACGCAAAATGTAGTCTACTATATTTTAAACATTTTAATTGTCAAAAAACTGTCATTAGCATTAATGGATTTTGACCAAAATCTAATCAGCTCGTAACAGTGTTGTAAGTTATTTTACCTGAAAATTTTATGAAAATCGGTTGAACGGTTTAGAAGTTATCGTGTTACGGAAAGAAATAATATACACACACACACACACTAACACACAACACAATGATATTGCTAAAATAGGTAAAAAAACAACCAAATAACACATTTTCGGCGTTATCTTTAAAAAAAAATTTTTCGATGAAACTAATATCCTCTCGAGCCATTGCTACGCGGGCTAAGAAGGTGAACATTAACTTAAGGATACGGTCAGAATAATGTGGTGAAAATGTGATTTACCGCCATACCACCATAGACTTAAGGGTTATTCTTCCTGCTCCTTTAAAAGCGAAAATCTGAAAGAGAGGGTTTCAACCACATAGTTTTCCCTCTTTCCCCGCGGCACAGATCAGATAATCCTCTTAAGAAGTTAGACCCGCATCCCATGGAACCGATCAACCACGCGGTTGACCCAGGTTTTTCAATGATCACGTTCACATGTGCAACGGATCGTCGGTCAACCGACGAAAAGGCACGGGCGTCGGTCGAGCCCTCGACAGCTGCCTTTCATCCGCTGGACTGAGGGCCATTACGTAAATAAAGGAAGGCTAAATAGATAGATGGTGGGCTTATCGATTTTTAGATAAGCCCACCATCTAAAAATCGATAAGCCCACCATCTATCTATTTAGCCTTCTTCAATCCATCTTTGGACATAGGCCTCCCCCAATATCTTCCACTTTTCTCTGTCTGTCGCTGTGTTCATCCATCTAGTTCCCGCGTGTTTCTTCAAATCGTCCGCGCATCTCATTTGGGGTCTTTCCCCACTTTTTTTATTTTCCCAAGTTCTCCAGTTTACAATACATTTGTTCCATCGATCGTCTTTCTGTCTGATACTATAACCGGTAAATTTCCATTTTAATTTTGCTACTTCTCCTCTGAGATCCCTTACTTTTATTGTATTTCTTATCCATTCATTCCTTTTTCTATCTGTCAGCTTTAAATGTAACATTTGTCTTTCCATTAGGTGGCCATACACACAGAGGTTGATCCGCCGGTTTGGAACGGCGCGGTTCAAACTGGCGGATTTGTCTTTCAATTAGTGGACATTCCACGCGCCAGTTATAGCCGGTATAGATTTATCTGTGAGTTCAGACCGGCAGGCGAAACTTGTGGGTGCCGCGCTCGATATTTTAACCGGCGCAGACTTGTCTGTCGGTTTGCACTGTGGCAGGAATAACATACCGTTCATATTTTAATTTATTAATTTATTTATTGAATATTATGGCACATGTTTCCGGAATGATATAACCAAGTGCCTGTGCAGAAATTCCCACTGAAAATTTCAGATCTTCATATGATTTTCCCGTGGCAAGGAAACAAAGGGCAGCATTTAATCGCTGTTCTGGTCCAATGGCATCTCTCATTTGGGTATCTTGTTTCGTAATATCCTCTCTTACCAAATATAATAAAAGGTCATACGTGTTAATATCCATTCTTAAATAATTTTTAAAATCGTCTGGATCATTTTCTCTTATCTCTTTTAATAGAAGGTAATGGCTAAATAATTTCCTCTTAAGCAAATAACTTTTAACCCACCTGGAACGTCTCTTTTTTACACCACTATGCATTATTTCCATATTAATAATCATTCCCATACACAGAGCCTGCTTCTTTTTAGCTCGAAACATTTTACATACACTATGCTTAAAATAACGTGCCGCATAAAACTTTCGACTTGACGAAATTCCACAGTTTTGGTTTAATCGGCAGATAAATCTAGAGTTTTCGCCCACTAACGCGCGGTTATGTCTGCCACAGACCGATATGAAGGATCGATTCGAAAGATTTTTTTTGTGTTAGTGGACTGCAGCAGTTTTAAACCGTTGCGGACAAAACGGTCAGACTTATCTGTGCCGTTCCAAACCGACGGATCAACCTCTGTGTGTATGGCCAGCTATTGATCTTTGGGCTGTTGTTACTTTATCCATGTTTGATTTTGTAAGTTTCCAGGTCTGGGATCCATTGGCAAGTCAAGGAAGGATACATTGATTATACACTTTCGTTTTGAGGTACTGAGGATATATTTTATTTCTTAATATGTAGCTTAATTTACCGAATGCTACCCAGGCCAATCTTACTCCTCTCTTGATTTCAGCTGTTTGGTTTTCCTTTTTCAGTTTAATAATTTGTCCCAGTTATATATTCCTTTACTTGTTCTACTTTCTTTTGATTTATTTTGACCGTAATATCTTCGTCTGTGTTTGTTATGATTTTAGTTTTAGTGTAGTTCATAATCAAGCCTATATTTTTAGCTGCTGTATCCAGTTCTTCCAGTAATTTTATCAGTTTTTCTTTCTTGTCTTGTTGCCACTCTATATAGGTCATATACACATTGTACAAATACAAATGTCCTGATAAACCTAAATTCAAAGTTGGCAACCATATACATCATACCCTCTCACTCTCTTTAGTCTTTTAAGGAAAAACGCGACAACCACGCGATTGCTTGTATATCTGCATATCAAGTTGCCGACCGACGATATCCCTTGTGTAAAAACCCTTGACTGATGATCCGCCCGACCGACGATCCGCTCGACGGACGATCGGTCGCGGTTCGTCGGTTCCATGTGAAACAGGCGTTAGGTTATTTTTGATTAACCGGAGTAGTAAAAATGCACGATTTTTAACTTTCAAACACTCTCTGTCAGAATCTTGCGTTTAAAGAAAAATAAAATAATAACCAATTTTTGGTCCATGGCAGGAAATTGCCTACTGTTAGGCAGATCTTTATATGGCTATTATTCTCAGGTTATTTTTTTTTTAAACATCTCGGTGATAAAAAAAATTTTTTGAAAAAACTTGGGTGTGCGAATTGGGAATTCTTGGTTTAGCCTTACCTTACGCCAAAGAATTCGATGGCGGAGTTTTGTCCCCAATTAGTGTGAAATGTTTCACTTTAAATTCTGAAGTGCAATATTGTCTGAGCCGGTGATACAATACCATAAAAGAAAAAACTGGTAATTAAAAAAAATAATCTGTAGCGAGAAATCATAAAACACAATTAAAGAAAAGCAATTTGTATCATTAATTAACAAATTAACATTTAAATTATTAATAGTCCACATTCTTCGACGCGATAAATTAAAACCAGCTACCTGATCTGGTTCTTTCACTAAGCGCGAACACTGATACTTTTCAGACCTCTTGGCCACTTTAAAAACTAATTACAATTCTATAAATTATATCAGTTTTTATCTTTTAGTTCGTTTTCTGATACACCTAGCAGCGGCGGATCGTGTCAATACAACATGGTAGTACCAAAATTTTGAGTCAGTAACAAAAATTCGGGGTGTCGCACAGTGCGGACAAAAATAGGGTTTTTTGGGCAATAATCAATATCTTTGTTGTTTTACAAAAAAGTTAATTTTTTTATAGGGTATGGATAAAGTGTAGTCTAAAGGTTAAAACAAGTAAAACTTTTTAAAATATATATATGTCATTTTATTTAAAATATTAAAAAAATAAATTAAAGTACATTCAATTTAACCTACAGTTACATTAAAAATAAAAATCAATTTACTTTTGTGTTAGAAATTAAACTAAAATTATTTTTTTTATTCGGATTCATGGGCGTAGTTCGGAAGGCTTGGGGGGGCTAAGTCCCTCCCAGAAAAAATACATTAGCAACCCCAAAATAATTATTTTTACCATACACACACACATTGCACCTTCAGTTTCTTTGTTCTTAAAGATGATTCTAAGAAAGCCGTTTTAGGCCATCCATGACTCGGTCCGGGTACGGCCTCTGTTTCCGAATCTGTATTTTTTGATTTTTCTGAATCCGTTTGTGGGGGTGTTGAGTAATTTACTCAGGAGAGATTTAAAATGGACTGTATAAAGGGTTTTTGTTCTACTCACTGTTCGTTGCTGTGTTGTGGGATCGATGGGCGGCCGCCTTTATCCTGGCTTCAGCAGTTCTGTTGAGGGGTTTCCATTGCAGAGGTTTTAAGGAAGGGAGGACGAGGGAAAACACTCGCGAAAATTCGTAAATCTATTTACTTAAAATTATTTAACTAAAAGTGCTTCACTTGATTGCACACCGTGTGATTGAATAGGGATTTGAAACGATATATCCCGTTGTAACTACAAATTCACACTGAATTTTCATTATATTTTTCTAAAAGCTACAGCTAAGGTGGACAAATCCCAATTCTACACAGTGAGCCAAAAAATATCTAATCCAATAAAAAGTAAAATTAAAATAACTAAATTCTAACATCCACACGAAATGAATGTACTGAGGACCGAACATACCGCCGGCCAAAAGGGGTTTACCCCTTTTAATTTTAACTACTATCTACATTGTCTTCAATGGGGAGCGGACACAGCTTAACAACCGGTCGCTTTAAAGTACCGTTAGTGGTACGCACGCTTGCCACTCGTACTACACCGTCCGAACCTGGATACACTGCCTCAATACGACCCAGTCGCCATTGCATACAGGGAGTGTTATCCTCTTTTATAACCACAAGGTTACCAATTTTTAGTGAACCTTTACTATCATGCCATTTAGCACGTTGGTGAAGAGTATGTAAGTACTCTTTAGACCACCGAGACCAAAAATCCTGGTGCAACTTCTGGAGCAATTGCCAACGATCTAATCTATTAAGGGGGGTGTCACTAAAATTGGGTTCGGGAAGTGCACTAAGAGACTCTAAGGTAAAAAAATGACCTGGGGTGATTGCCGAAATGTCATTCGGATCACTACTAAGGGGGGTTAAAGGCCTACTATTTAAAAAAGCTTCTATCTGTACAAGCAGAGTGTACATCTCCTCGTATGTTAAGATTTGAGATCCAACTACACGTAACAAATGAGTTTTAACGGATTTTACTGAAGATTCCCAAAGACCGCCAAAATGGGGTGCAGAGGGGGGATTAAAATGCCACGAAATTGTTTCTGCTTTCGAAGCATCACGCATTAGATTACATAAAGTTCTATAAGCTCCAGTAAAATTAGTTCCACAGTCACTGTGGAGTGAAACAAGTCTGCCTCTACGGCCTACAAAGCGACGTAAGGCTGCCAGAAAAGCATCGGAAGACAAGCTTGAAACTAGCTCTAAATGCAAAGCTTTGGTAGCATAACAAACGAAAAGACAAAGGTATGCTTTCGTCGTGCGAGCTCCTCGGTAGCGAGTCATTAACAGATTAAAGGGACCTGCGAAGTCAACACCTGTGTGAAGAAAAGGCTTAACTTGGCTCACGCGAAGTAAGGGTAGATCACCCATGGGAGCTTGAACAGGGGTTGGATTTATCTTATAGCAAGTAATACACTTAGAAACTACCTTTCTAATTACATTTTTGCAGGAAATTATCCAAAATTGTTGTGCGATTATGTATTGAATTGATTGAATTCCTGCATGGAAATATTTCAAGTGTACATAACTAACCAAAAGTTCCGTAAATCGATGATTGTTGGGCAATAGAGCAGGAAATTTTTGTTGATAGGACAACGAAGTAGAATTTCTTAATCTGCCACCAAGGCGAAGTATGCTTTCATCATCTAAAAAGGGGCTTAGTCTTCTAAATAATTTTGAGGGTAAAAGATGCTGTTGGATTCTATCAATTTCATGAGAAAAAGCTAAAGTTTGTACATGCTTTACTAAGAGCATGACAGACTGATGTAACTCTAAACTAGTAAGAGGTTCAGTTACTTTGATTTTGTTTCTACAATTCGACAAAAATCTTAAAATATATGCTAAAACTCTACGTAATCTATCAAAACTAGAAATATTTTCTATTAGTTGAGCTAACAAATGGGGTTCTAATTCTGCTACAAGAAGACATGTTTGTCTATGTTCAGGAATGTCTTCATCAGACAATGGAATATTTATTTCTGTCCATGTGTCGGTGTGTTGCGACAAAAAACTAGGGCCATACCACCACATTGAGCTTTCTGACAACTCAGATGGGAGGAGACCACGACTACCTAAATCTGCAGGATTGTTCTCAGATATGACATGATGCCAATGCGAGGAAGGGATTTTTTCTTGGATGAAAGTTGATCTATTACTAACAAAAGTGGTAAATCTATGTGGGGAAGACTTTATCCAAGAAAGGACTATAGTTGAATCACACCAAGCGTATATTTCACTAATTTTTAGCCTGGGCTGATAAATTCCTAGAACATAATGTAACAATTTTGATAACAGAACTGCTCCACACAGTTCAAGGCGGGGTATACTAATTGTTTTTAAAGGGACTACTTTGGATTTTGCAGTCACAAATTTGACACAAAATTCATTATCTTTTAATGAAAATCTAAAATAAACAACAGCACAATAGCCTTTTTCAGAGGCATCTGAAAAGCCATGAATCTGAATTGATTGGTAACTATCAGGCACTACTCTACGAGTTATTTTACATAAAGATAGCAAACTAACTTCACTTGTAAATTTTTCCCATATTCTACTAATTTCTATCGAGGGTGGATCATCCCAATTGAGCTTTAAGTCCCAAAGCTTCTGTATTAAATGTTTTAGGAAAAAAGTAACAGGGGTTAAGATACCTAGAGGGTCAAAAATCTTAGCTAAGTTGCTAAGTAAATTACGTTTTGTACACGGTGACAAAATTGAGTTTATCGAAAATTGATAACAATCTGATGATGGACTCCACTCAAGTCCTAAAACTTTAAGAGTATTATTGGAATCAGCATCAAAGGATAAATTTTCATTACACAGATGAGAAGAAGGAAAGTCTGCCAAGAGTCTTGGGTCATTGCTGCACCACTTGCGCAATTCAAACCCACCTTTGGCAAGAAGAGAAATTAGGTCTTTCTGAATCCTTTTGGCACCTTCAAGGTCACAATGCATGCCAGTTATATCATCTACATATGAGTGCGAGATAATTAGTTCTGAAGCTTCAGGGTAATTAACTTTCTCCTGCTCAGCTAAAGTAAGCAATGATTTGATAGCTAAATAAGGGCTGCATGTTAATCCATAAGTAACAGTACAGAGAGCTATGTCTTCGATTGGACCATCAGGCTGAAAACGCCAAAGAACGCGTTGATAATCCTGATGAGGAGGAGTAACTAGAATTTGTCTAAACATTTTACAGATATCCGCTGTAAATACGAATTTTTCCAATCTAAATAACAGAAGTAATTGACATATGTCAGCTTGAAGTTTGGGACCAGGAAGCAGGCAATCGTTTAATGAATAAGGATCACTAGAACTTTTAGCAGAGCCATTATAAACCACGCGAAGTTTAGTTGTGACACTAGAAGGCTTTAGTACACAATGATGTGGGATATAATAACTTTTATCTGGAATGGCCAAAGATGAAACTATTTTCATATGCCCTAAAGATAAGTATTCCTTCATAAAATCGGAATATTGCATGTAAAGATCAGAATTTTTTAACAATCTACGTTCTAATGCTAAGAATTGCTTGAGTGCTAACTCTCTACTGTTGGGAAAAGAAGGTTCACTAGATTTAAAAGGTAAAGATACTACAAATCTGCCTGTCTCGGTTCTATAAGTGGTTTCAGAAAATATTTTTTCAGCTAAACTATCTTCAGGTGACATTGAATTGACCTTGGGAACTTCCTCGACAAGCCAAAATCTTTGAATGGTATCTTCGAGGGTGTCCATTGCCAAAAATGTTTGAGAAATGAATTGACTAATTACTTTAGACGAAGAACAAGTTTTACCCATAAGCAAATAACCAAAAATACTATTAATTGCCACTGGATCATTAGGACCAGCAACAATCTTTCCATCTTTAAGTATTCTTGCAAATATATCAGCTCCTACTAATATATCAACCGGTCTAGATTTGTAAAAATAAGGATCGGCTAGCTGACAATTTTTTAAGAAAGGCCAATTAGTAGTGGAAAGTGTTGAAAGTGGAAGATTTCCACATATTTTAGGGATAACTACGGCACTAAATTCTAAAAGGGGACTAGATTTTCCTGAAGGACGAATGGTAGAAGAAATGCTCTCACAACTTTTAAGCATAGGGGCTTCACCAATGCCTTGCACATCGATATCTGATTTGTAACTATGTAAACCAAGACGTTTAACACAAGCTTTCGTTATGAAATTTGAGGTTGAACCTGAATCTACGATTATTCTAATAGGTTGATAATCGCCTTTGCTATCTAAAATTTCTACTATTGCGGTGGATAATAATACACCCGAAGAATCGATGCTACTACTTAAACATAAGGGGTTGTCTACAGTTAATCCGACAAAAGCATTGGGGTTGCTTTGTGAATTTTGACTATCAATATGAGGTAATTGAGCTACAGAGTTAGCATTATTGGAAACTATACTACTATGGTTGGCATGGTGGTTGGCACCCGAACTAGTGGGGTGGCCAATGGAATTCGGGAAACTAGAACTAGAATGCGCTACTGGACTACAATGAGTATTGACACTCTGATTATAATAATTTGGAGTGGAACTAAAGCTACTAAAATGGGGGTTAGGACCCTGACTATGATTGTGTACAGGATTGTACTTAGTATTGACACTCTGATTATAATAATTTGGAGTGGAACTAAAGCTACTAAAATGGGGGTTAGGACCCTGACTATGATTGTGTACAGGATTGTACTTAGGACCCTGACTATTATGGTGTGTAACAGTACTGCAGGCTTGAAAATTTCTATTATTTTGACTACTATTATTCTGACTACTATTATTCTGACTACTATATAAGGTGCTAACTTGATTGGAACTATCATTTCCACTGAAACAAAGTAAACTATGGTGACGAACACCGCAACGAAAACAGGAATTAGTAGAGGGGCACTCCTTTATACTATGCGATCTAGAAAGGCAATTTAAACATAAATAATTTGCCTTGGCAAGTTTATAACGTTCATTGGGAGTTTTTGAGCGAAAAAACTGACATTTAAAAAGAGTGTGATAAGGTCCCTGTTTGCAAACTACACAAGTATTTTTATTATTATTTTGATTGGGTTGACTTAGAAAAACATTGGAAGTTTGTCTGGAGCTACCTGATTTAAAACTACTACTATTATTATTTATAGATTTTTTAAAGAATTTTTTATCTTCTTTTCGGGTTAATTCTACATTATCTAAAGCTTCACAGTGTTTTTCCAAATACGCTATTAACTCTTTATAATCAGGCATTTTATTGGAATCAGAAAGCTGTAACTCAAATTTGGTTGCTAAGGAAATATCTATTTTTCTATTAATCATTTGAACTAATGGAAATGACCAGGCGTCTATAGGTAACTGTAAATTGCGCAAGGCCTCTAAATTATCGTTAAAGGTATCTAACAGGGTACGTAAATCTTGAGTATTTTCTGAAGATACTTTTTTAGCATTTTCAATAGCTGACCAATGACTAGCTGCTATGATTCGTTTTCTATAATACCTTTTACACAAAGTGTCATAAGCAATGGAATAATTAGCATGAGTTAGTGGCAAATGCTGAACTAGGAGTTTTGGCTGTTCCTCAAGGGCTTTCAGTAAATATTCGAATTTAGTTACATCCGAAAAGTGAGGATTGTTATGAACCAGGGCTTCAAACATATCTTTGAAACTAGGAAATGAAGTTACATCTCCTCTAAAAATAGGTAAATCTAAAGGTTTAAGATTGTTAGTAAACTGAGGTGCCTTTGATAAGGAAACAGAAGATTGCATTTCACTAGTTGTATGAGAAAATAAGCTAAAATATATGCTTTTAATATGCCAGAATTTATTTTCAAAATCAGCTCGAACTTTATCTTCAGCTTGAAAATCATCCTGTTCATCTAATAAACCTATCAAAATGTTATGCTGTTTACTGAAATCATCTCTAATTTGTTCTAGGTCTTGATAGCGAACCTTGAGTGAAGCATGATATTTGCTATCAGTCTCAGCTTTTATAGCAAAATCGTATATTTCAGTCATGCGACTAATTTCACTCAGTCTTAAGTTTGTTGCTTTTCTAACTTTATCTGACATTGTAGCTTAATAATTAAACCAAATTAAAAATTATAAAAAAATCTGTTTTATATTTTAAATTTAAAAAAATAACAAAAAATATTTTTTATTTTTTTATTTCCTAAGTTAAATTTTAAACTTAATAAATGGCGAGAAATCTACTAACTACCAATTTAATGAAGTTGTCTAAACGTGGTAAACGAGTGCTACTATTTGTTGAAAACAAAATTTTTCTACTATTTTTTCTCAACTAATAAATTGAGCAATCAATTGGAAATTTTAAGAAAAAATGCTCCTACTACTAAATACGCAATTAATTTTATCAGTTATTTACCTAATTAGCATCTATAATTAATTATTTTATGGTTTCAGAAAAAAGCTACTACAATTTTCAATTTATACGTGTGACTGTGTATGACTAATGGCTGGACACAGTACTAAAGCAATGCATACAGTAAATTCTAATATGGAGTGTGGCTAAATTCTAATTGCGAGTGTGAAATCAACGGTGAATCAAGCGCTAACTGAGACACTATACGTTCTATACTATATGAGAATCCATTCCCATTACTAACACGACAGAGACCGGCTGCTAACTGCCGGCTTCGAAACAAAGCAAAAAAAGGCGATAAAGAAATTGATTTCTATTCAATTTGAATAAATGCACGACCTATAATTGGAAATTTTGTGTGAATGTTTTACAGCAAGAACTCTAAAAATTTATGTTAATTAATGACTATATGCCGATTAGTTTACTCCTAACTTTGAGTTTAGTGAAAGGCGGATCAAAGTCACTATGTATTTTTATCAAAAAGTCTACCTACTATATAAAAAAAACGACGATTAGGGTAGTAAAGTAGGAGTAACGCTAGAAAGGATCTGGCGAAAAGGACCAAAAATGTGGGGGTGTTGAGTAATTTACTCAGGAGAGATTTAAAATGGACTGTATAAAGGGTTTTTGTTCTACTCACTGTTCGTTGCTGTGTTGTGGGATCGATGGGCGGCCGCCTTTATCCTGGCTTCAGCAGTTCTGTTGAGGGGTTTCCATTGCAGAGGTTTTAAGGAAGGGAGGACGAGGGAAAACACTCGCGAAAATTCGTAAATCTATTTACTTAAAATTATTTAACTAAAAGTGCTTCACTTGATTGCACACCGTGTGATTGAATAGGGATTTGAAACGATATATCCCGTTGTAACTACAAATTCACACTGAATTTTCATTATATTTTTCTAAAAGCTACAGCTAAGGTGGACAAATCCCAATTCTACACAGTGAGCCAAAAAATATCTAATCCAATAAAAAGTAAAATTAAAATAACTAAATTCTAACATCCACACGAAATGAATGTACTGAGGACCGAACACCGTTATATAACAAAATTTCTCAGATATAACAATTCGAAATAACGGTTTTGAAAATAAATTTTGTTTCGTCCCGATAGCTTCCATTTGAGACTGAGACTTTTGCAAAAATTTAATGATGCCTTATTTAGAATTTGGTTATTTTTGTCAGAACATTCTTCTCAACCCAACAAGTGTTGAATTTTTTTAAAAATATTTAACAAGTCTGAAGGTTTTATGCTTATGCCTTCTAAAAGTAAAAAAAAGTGATAAAATAGTATATTATCTTCTTAGGGACTTAAGTGGCACTTTTATCCCGAGAAGAAAAAATTGTATGTAGCTACAGTTCGCCGAGTGCTCAAAAGATGCTTTAGTCATTTTTGGGCCCCGTTTTTATTAAAATTATTTTGCAAGAAAAACAGACTTCTCATTTTTACGTTTTATCTTAGAACTACACATCATACTTTATCCCTAAAATTTGTGATAAAAAGCGCACTTTTGATCTCCAAAGTGCAAAAAAACTATTTTTTGTTTAAATATTCGCCCACACAAACACTAGAATAATTTTTGGCATATATATTTTAAGACTGATAGCAGTATTTTTATAATTTTATTGACTACCTCAAATTATTGTTTTTGTGCGTTACCATTGACAAAAAACGGCCAATACGGCCATTTTGCTCACAGTAGTATAAGGTGACTTAGTATCATAAATATTTTGGGAATTTTTTAAAAATTTATTATCACCTATAACCACTCGACATCACCGAATAATAAGCCTCATATCCTCTCCAGATTTAGTGCCATTTTTGACATCTTGCTGCCGCCATTTTTGACGTTGATGAGAGCTGTCACAGTTTTATATTTGTCCAAATGGTGGCAAGACTGGTTTTAAGGATATACCTAAACAGGATATGATGTGAGGCCTCTCAACCGGGGTGGTAACCAATGTGTTATAAATTATTAGGATTGAAATATATTATTTAAAAAAATACAGCACCCTTAGTAGCAGCCAGTAGCAAAAAATATTTATGCTACCTTTTTGGTAATTCATTGTATTAATATTTAGGATATATGCCAGACCTTGCAAGTCTTTGCAAGCATAACAGTTTTAATTAAATTATTTTAAAAGCGAGACGTCAATTTGACAAAATTTTATTTAAACAAATAGCGTAAATATATATCACTGTAATACTTAAAGAAATTTTTTTTTATATTTAAATGCAGAACCAGTAAAATTAATTTTCTGATAGGAATTTTATACGATTTTTTTGTACCTGTTTTAAAATAACGACTTTAACTATTTATTTTGTTCACTTTCGCAAGTGTGACTAAAAAATAGGTTATTATTGCAGATAAACTAGACATTTATCTATACTTTTGCAATATTAAAACTTTTAAAATGTAACCTCAGTTTTTCGAATATTGCCCACAGGAGTCCGCATTGTGTGTCGCGCCCAAAGTCATTAAAAGGCATACATGCTATTACTGTGTTTGAGGTTTATAGAAGTGTAAACTTCTTTAGGCGCGTTTAGCAGTTTTTGTGGGTAGTGAATTGAACTGAGCCGTCAGGCTCGGCTATGTAACGCTAATTCGGGTGAAGTCGGCTCGATTCGACTAACTGTGAGAGGAACATTCAGCGAGCAATATGATGATGCAGATGAAGGCCAGTATTATTAATTTCACCTTATTAAAGTTTACACTTCTGCCGTGTGGTTTTAAGCACACACAATTTTTTTTTATTATTTTTAAAACACTATCCCATGCCCACCCAAATTCAGCTATGAAATGACTCAAAATTTATCAAAAAATTCTGCTAAAATATATTGTTAAAGGTGTAAGTTAAAACATCCATGCTTCACTCACAAAAACAATACGACTAATACAACCAACTGATGGCCTGTGCCAGGCACAAAATTTCTTTCATTTTTCCTATTTAAACAACGCTAAATATCTCTGTGGCACTATCTCTCGAGTCACTACTGCACACTAGCCCAGTCAAATACGGAAATCACATACAAAGAAATAGGTGCAAGCTAAATTTTTGTATTTTTTTTCCTTAGCATCTGGGATACATCCCCACATATTCTTCGCCAAAATCCTCCTTGAGATTCGCTATATAAGGCCCCAAATATCCTTAAAATCAGTTTTTGGGAGTTTCTTCAAAAAAAAAGTCAGGAGAGAAAAAATACGCAAAATAATTCGGTCTATACTCTAAAAATAAGAAAAAAAACCTAACATTTAAAGATTTTTTTATTTTATTTTTTCCCATTCTGCAGGTAACTTACCCTAAACTAAACCTGTATAAAATACCATTTACTAAAATTTAGCTTTTGTTGTTTTTTTTATGTTAAACAACTTTAAATAAAGGTTGTGAAAATGGTCAATACCAGCCGAACCACCAATGGGATTTTGAAAATTTTATTTTTATACAATTAGGAACCGTACGAGAGAGCGTGATTTTTAAATATTCGACTTCTGGTTAGAAACGGTGTTACTTTTATTTAAAATTCTAGCCAAACAGATATTAAAGCAATTTTCCTTACATAAAGGAGTTGTGGCGCACCCAGGAATGTGTCTTGGGGGGGGGGGGCCCGAGACCTCTTGGGGACCGACAGCTAACACGGGCGCCTCGCAAAAATCGTGGAACCAAAAAAAAAAAAAAAGTCTTCTTGTTTTTTGCGGGACGCGACGAACTACCGCTGCTCGAGTCCTCATTATGTCAAATTTGAAGCTCTTTTTTCTATTTTATCATGAAATATATAGAAAATATGTAAAAAATCTAAGGCTTGGGGGGCCCGGGCCCCGCCCCCCCTGGGTGCGCCCATGGAGTTTATACAAAATAAATGGAACATAAGGTTAGTTTATTAAGGGTTGGAAATTATAAACAGACGTACTTATATTATATATAAAGTTTTAACAAATACTCGGATTATATGTATGCAATTTTCAGATTTTTATGTCATGATTTTTTGCCAAGGCCGTGAAAAACCACATTATATTTAAATGGATAAACTACAGGGCTCGACTTCGAACGTTTAGCCTTTATGAAAAGCGTATAAAAAAGGATGAAGTTATGGAAACAAGAAGTCAGTGAGGGACCAAAGACGCGCATATTCAGGAGCGTTTGCCGCTGTGACTCAAAATTCATTAATAGTTTTTTATTACTAAACAGGAGCAATCAAAGTAAGATTTCCACTTTTAAAAGATGAAGAAATAGTCATTATTATTTATTTCGTTATTTTAGCTTTAATCAGGAAACATTAAATCGAGAAAAATACAATTTTTTACTAATTTTTTCCTCCACAATAACCTTGCTCTTTTATTAAAGTTTAAGCGCTTAATGCCGCTCAAGTGTTCGATCTCCTGGCGGCGGCTCACGAAGTCAAGTTGCTAAAAGTCGCCATACACTATCCAGGAAACAGAACAGGACACAACATTTTTGGGGGTAGGGATGTACGACAGCCCTACCCTCATACCCCTCTACTGGTTTCAGGCTGCAGAAATAAATGTTTGTCACGTTTTACTACTCTTTTTAAAATTTTATTTTTGCCCTTTAAATGGAGGGGCCATTCCTCTTGAAACAAAAAAACAATAAGTTGAAATGCGGTGCTATGGTAATTACAATTATTTAAGTTTTTAAAATAATTGCAATTGAATTACTAAAGTGATTGTTATTATTTGTTAAAAGCTATTTTGCTTTTATTATTTAAAGCAATCCACGTTTCGTACTGAATTTATAGGGTAAGTTCGGAATGTATTACGAAGGAAGAAAGTTCCTAAATAGAGCATTTTCACATTTTTTAAATTATGAAAAAGTGAAATAAATAAATAAACAATAATTGTCATCTACTTTTTTTTATTTTGCAAGTAGGAAATTTATAATTAAGTTATTTTTTTGTTGTAATTAATTACACAGTTTTCTAAGTACATTCCTGTAAAGTAATTTGTAATGTTATAGTTACTTTTCAAAGTATTGGTTGCTAACTCTGGTTGAGAAGAAGCTACACATAAAGACCAAGAAATTTGTTATCCATAAAGTTGAATTTGTGGAATATTTTTTTTGTGCGTGTAGTAACCTCCTTTAACATTTTTGCCATGGTAGAAAGCTCTACTTGTACACTTAATTACGGATTTGCAGTATTGATTATTAGTCATACAGTTCAAATATTATCTAAGAGATGGCGCTACAGCAATTAAAATCAAGGGGTTCTGTTCTAAGGATTTTATGCATCGCCGTCTTTGGCCTACTCAGCCCCTAAGAGTAACGTCATTAGATCGCGAAAAGAAAACCATTTTCTTGAATTGCTAACTTGACAACAGCGCTAAACTATTTATCTCTCTTAGTGCCATTTATTTAAATAGGGATCTTACTTCAATTCACATATTTTCAATGGCCAAACGATCGTTGACGAACCCCGTGTATTTTATAAATATCTTAGTGTACATACCTACATGTAGGTATATTTGAGGAATTTTTTTATAAATCGACTACTCGGTCAAAGTTTATGTACCTATGTTAATAATTTCAAACTCTTAAAAAACTACCCTTAGGTTACGTTTATTTTATTCAAACCCCTCCATTAAAGTTTGAACACCAATTTTGCTAAAAATTTTAAAAATAACGTTAGCAGTTTGGCTGGAAATAATAAAAGTTTACATTTGCCTTTCTACCCAGAAGTTGAACTTTTTAAATATTTAGATACACTTTCTTTTCTCGTACAGTGTATAAAAATATTTTTTTTTTCAAATTAAATCCCATTGGCGGTCCGGCTATTAGGGACTATGCTATGCAGTAATTGCACGAAGGCAGTATTTTGACCGTTTTACAATGGAAGATGACAGCTGATCTTTCAAGATAAGGCCTTTGTTTACTATAAGAACGAAAGTAAATACGGCCGTCTTTAATTAAAGATAAATAAAAGACTAGAAGTTGTTTACCTACCGGGTTGGCCAAAAAAAACGGAAAATTTTTACTTCATTATAACTTTTGAACTATACCATCGATTTTAATGGGACAAACTGCACTTAGTAGAGAATTGATCAGAGTTTTAAACAAATATATGTTTTTGTCCGCCAGCTCAAAATCCAAGATGGCGGACGAAATTAAATTGTACTCTTCAAATATGCTCGTTTATTCTTGTGTTGCAAACATGTTTTAATTATTTTTTTAAATTATTGATAAAGCTGCATTTTTGCCACGTACAACGAGGTAACTAGCAAAATCGGTTTAGTGGTTCTAAAACAAAATATTTTTCAACCATTGTTTTGCAGATTATACGATTGCCTTGCCAATCATGTCTGCATTTATTTCCTTATAACTTCATTAGTACCAAACCGATTTGGATGAAATAAAAAACATCCTGGTAAAAATTGATTGCTTTTTAAAGAACATGAGCAAAATTTATCGCCATCTTAAACTTTAAAATGGCGGACAGGATCATACTTGATTCTTCAAAATGGCGTGTTTATTCTTATTATCTGAAAATGTTTTAGTTCTTTTTAATAAAGACAAACGTATAATATGCAAAACAATGGTAGAAACAAAAATATTTTTTTTAGAATCATCGAACCGATTTTGATGGTTCGTACCTTGTTGTGCGTGGTAAGAATGCAGCTTTGTTACTGATTTAAATAAATATTTAAAACATGTTCGCAACACAAGAATAAACGAGCATCTTTAAAGGTAGTATATATCAAGTTAAAACTCTGATTAATTCACTGTCAAGCGCAGTTTGTCCCATTAAAATCGATGGTATAGTTCAAAAGTTATAATGAAAAAAAAATTGTCCGGTTTTTTTTGGTCCACCCGGTATAAAGAAACAAAAAATATAAATTTAAGTACATGGTGTTTTGTACAAGTAGAGATGGACGCTGATATTCTAAAGTATTAACATTTTAAAACAAGTTACCTACAGGCCAATAAAAAAATTAAATATAAAAATATTATTTCTTAACATGTAAGGTTACGTTTTTTCCTAACTTTATAGTATAGACCTAATGATTTCGTAATTTTATTTTTTCTCTTCACATATTATAGAAAAGTTATTAGTTTTCGAGAAAAATGCTAAAAACCTATTTTTAGGACTGTTCAGGGCTTATATCTAGCGAAGCTCAAGGGAGGTTATGGTGGAGAATATGTGGAGATGTGTCCCAAATGCTGAGGAATAATTATACACAAATCCAGCTTGCACCTATTTTTTTTCAGGATGCGCGTCCATTTAAGAGAAATACACTCGGGTGCTGCTCTTAAGACTCTCGCGAGTATTCTTTCTCGCAAATGGACACAAAAAAGAGAGTAACTCTCAGTTTTTTACCTTTTATTTAGCATTTTTGCTACAATGTTTTTTTACAAACCAACAAATAAATAAATTTTTTAAAACTTTTTATTTCTTTTTATTTATCTTTAGACCGCGTATTAATCTGCATTTAAAATAAAGTTATTGTAAAATTTGTGGTTCTCAAAAAATATTAATTTTTTTCTGCTATTTCGGATGATATTATAGTAGTTTAAATTAAACTTTGACTATAATTCAAAATATTTTAATAATTCCACAATTTATAATCTTTAATTATTTATTTTAATTAACAAATTTAATGAATTACTTTTTAAATTTATTGTCATGCATTTGGTTTTATTGATTTTTAATTTGTTTGTATTTAGCATAGCATGCATTCTTATAATATACCGGGTGGGCCAAAAAAAAACCGGTAAATTTTTTTTAAATTATAGCTTTGGAACTACTCAATCGCTTTTAATGAAACTTGACTGAATTAATTTTTTTGTCCACCATATCAAAATCCAAGATGGCTGACGAACTTAAAATGTACCCTTTAAAGATGCTCGTTTATTTTTGTGTTGTGAACATGTCTTAATTATTTTTTTAAATTATTAAAAAAGCTGCATTCTTGCCACGCACAACATGGTACGAATTAGCAAAATCGGTTTAGTGGTTCTAAAAAAATATTTTTGTTTCAACCATTGTTTTGCATATAATACGATTGCCTTGCCAATCATGTCTGCATTTATTTCCTTATAAAATCATTACTACTGAACCGATTTTAATGAAATAAAAACAGAATTGATTGCTTTTTAAAGATTATGATCAAAGTTTATCGCCATCTTAAAATTTAACATGGCGGACAGAATCATACTTGATTCTTCAAAATGGCATGTTTATTCTTAGTTTCCGCAAATGTTTTACAACGAGGTGTAAGTTAGTAAAATCGGTGTGGTGGTTCTCAAAGAATCTATTTTTGTTTCAGTCATTGTTTTACCGATTATACGATTGCATTGCCAATCCTGTCATTCATTTGTTCAGTGTTGAAATAAAAAATATCATGCTGAGAATTGATTGACTGTTTTAGCTAGCGTGCGCTCGTCCCACTACTTTGATTTAAAAAGAGTAAGTAGCTGGATGACAATGTGTGAGTTTAGTAAATAAAACGAGTAGACCACTGTTTAGTTATTAAACTCATGTGTGCTCATGATTATTAAGCGCCCTTGCTAATACATTAGTTTAAAAGAAGATGGTAAATAATCGGATAATAATCTGTAAGTTCAGTCAATCACACGATTAGATTAGATGGTGGTACGTTCAAGAAACATATTTTGTGTCGGGGTGCCGTGCTACGTCACAGTCAGCGCCTTATTGGGATGCTTTTTCGTGATCTTGAGTTATTTCTATCTATTAACTCCTAGCTGGGGTAGCTTTGATCCCTTGATTTAAGAAATAAAAAATGGGTCAAGTGATCCCTCGTAGAGTTTAAAATGCCTTTACAGGATTTAAATTAAGGTAATTGGGGGGAAGACGCGTAACATTTTTTCAAAAATCAAAAAAAAATAATTAACTTTATTCAAAACTTTCAAAAACTGGGTATTCTATTACAAATACAACAAACAAATGATTAAACAACAAAAAGGTTTAATTTTGTTAAAAACTAACGAAAAAGTTAGATAAACATTGACAGCTTTCTTTTCGGCAACTTACCCGAACTACGGGGTAAGATGCCGACAGACTTGGAGTGTGATGCCATAGACAGAAAACATTGTATTGGCCATCATACTTACATCATCTTACACCAAGGTTAAAATGTTTAATGTTTTATTTAGTGATTTTTGTGCAAGGGTAGCACATATTCGGATTCGAAGTACAGGTTTCGCCTCTAGTTGATTTTCTGACGTACGTTCATGGCATTTTACCTAAAACAAACAAGATAAATTAAGAAACTATTTAATTAGACGTACTGAAAGGTAATCACTAACCAAAATAGACAGAAACCTCAGAAAAAACAAGTGTTAGAAAGTTTACAGTGCAATTTAAATCAGGCATCTTACCCCACAAGGATCTTGGCATTTTACCCCAACCCTTAGGTGTAAGATGCCGAACCCACGAATCAAAATAATAAAACATTTATTTTCATTCAAAATATCACAGAAGTATTGTAATGAATGCCAAAACCCTACATAAATTATATTAGCACAAACAAAAAACATTTAACACTCTATATTACATAACCAATTTTTATCGTAAAAAACTTACCGGCATAAAAAATCACCTCAAGGAACAGTTGCGTGCACTTATACGCTACGAAAACTATGACCTTTTGCAATAATAAACACAATAACATCGTGGTTGTGTATGTAACGCGATCTATTAAGTATTGTCCAAAATACTTAGATCAGGCATCTTCCCCCTTTTGGCATCTTCCCCCCAATTACCTTATGTATTTTCAAAATTTATCAATTGAGCAATACAATATATATACTAATTCTTCTCAAATATCAAATTTTTTCTGCTATTTTAGAGAAGATATTATAGTAGTATAAATTACACTTCGACTATAATACCTAGATATTTAAATAAATCCACAATTTATAATTTTTAATTATTTATTTTAATTAGCAAATTTAATGAATTACTTTTTAAATTTATTGTCATGCATTTGGTTTTATTGATTTTTTTTTTCATTTATTTATTTATTCCAGTCTGTTACCCTCACCTTTATTCTGCGTGGGTGCAGCAGCGTTCTGTCATGCTATTATCTTTATTGAAGGTAACGACAGGCGCTAATTAGAGCCGAGTAACGATTGTACTACCGTTAGAGAGTCAGGTGTCAAAGCAACCAAATTATGGTTACGTGTGATTCTGTGATAGGAGATTTATAGGTTAGAAAGTTTGTTTTCTTTTAATTGTTTTTTATTCTTTAGATAATAACATGACCGAGCGCTGCTGCGCCCGCGCAGGATAAAATTAAGGGTGACAGATTGCCAAAAAAACCTGCCTAAAGGCACTGTATTTAACTTTCAAAAAAATTCTAAATTGAAACAATTCGATTCTTTTTTGGTAAATTTAAACTACATGCGATAGAAATGAACATAGTCTCCTTAAAGTGAGATCGCTTATGGGAAATATATGTACTTCAGTTGCTCACGGAAAGATGATGCTGAGAATTTAGTGGCCTTAATCTACATTGCTATTGAAAAAAACGTCCCGTTATCTATTCGCGAGAATTTACGTTCGCGCCATTTAACCTTGAAATAAGCAGCCTGTTCGATTACATACATACTCGTTTAATGACGGCATCGAAAAAATATTATTTTTTCGATGATGATGGGCCAGCAAGAAGCTTCAGTTTCGGTAAAGGATATTGCAACGACCGTTAAAACTATACAGTTTTGTGATTGTATAGTGTGTTTTTTAATAAAAAATAAAAATTTTCTTTCCAAAGTTTTAATCAAATATAAATAGTATCATTCATCCTCTCATGTTTAAAAGTTCAAAGTTCATCGCAGGCTCCTGTCTTATTATTATTTTTATTATAAAAGTAAAGACTTGCGTTTGGATTAACTTGCTGTGTCTAACCTTCAAATCATTAACTTTTTTATAGTGCAAAAAGAGCTAAAAAGTCGTTTTATAATAAGGCCCACAGTTTGAATGCAGGGCTTGGGCCTTATAAGCGCACGAGCCATTGGGCTTTATTATCAGAAAATCAAATAATTTTTTCTTATAATAATAATAAACAAAATAGGTAATGGGTGCAGAAAATTTAATTGCAAACTAATTTAAGGCAGTCTCCATAGCAATAAAAAAATATATCCGTGGCTCCGGGGAAAAAGGAAATAAGTCGATTATTAAGAATGTTCAGGACATGTACTTAAAGTTTGCGCACAAACTACAAATCAAGTTTAATACTGATACTGATAATACTCAAATATTCAGACTAAAATACAAATACGATCTAACTTATATTATTTGGCCCATAGCCAGGTTTTGATATATGCATCCAAAATCAAGTCAGGTATATCGTTTTGAAAAAAAATGGACTTATCTTTTTTTTCCCCGAGACCACGGATATTATTTTTTACCCTGTTGAACCTGTCACTACTGACAGTCTACAAAGCTGATATTTATATTATAATTTTTTTACCAAAAAACACGTGATAACTACTACGACATTACATGCAGACCTGAGATGGCGAATTTCCGTGAGACACCACACCTCACTTAAGTGTATTTTAACGTCTTGCGAAATTTGGGATTGCTTAGTTTCTTAGATACAACGCGTGGGCATTATTAAAAGGCGGGCCTTCTACCCCTCAGCCACCTTAGACTTTTAATTTTGTGGTTATTTTCTTAACTGTTGGCCATTTTGCCATTGTTGTTGCAATATTTACCCCTACTATTATATACCGATGAAATAAGTACCTACTCGTTTATTGCCAATTAGTAAGGAGTTCCGAAGCACATCCGGTTCCATTAAAAGTCGCAGACGCAAAACGAAAAAAGTGGAGTATTTTTCGTGATATCCTTAATTTGCTCAGATATTGCTACAGTTAAATTCGACAAGGTAATTAATTGGCCATCGTTAAAAAGTCGATCTGACAAAAAACTCGGGCTACTGGGTTTAGAGATGGACAAGGTACGACCAACCGAAACGAAGAAACTGTAGCGAAATACTAACCAATTAAGAGACGTGTCGTATATTGAATAAGAATTACATGCCAACCCACTGCCTTTGAGTTATTCAATAAACTATACCTTCAGGTAACCGAAAAATAAGAAAGTTTTATAAAAGTTTTCGGGGATTTTAGAATGCACTACATGTAGATGGGGAGGATTCTATCTTACTAGAATACAATATGTAGATCCAGCGCGCATAGGATATCTCACTTCTGGTTTGCCTATTAATCCAGTCCAGTCATACAAGGTTTTGAAACGCGGCCTCCGCACAGTGATTTTTTATTTTTTTTTGTTCAGAAACTTAAAAAAAGTGCACCATAATAGTTAAATTCTTAACAAATAACAACTTGTCCCAAAAAGCTTTTGAAAAAAAAATGAATTCAAGAAAAAGATGCGCGAAGTTCTAGAAAAATATTTCTAATCTTTTTATTTCTATACAGTCATACTTTTTCTCATTTCATTTACTATAATACATCTTTCTAACCATTGTGTGCTACAGTTAAGAAATATTTTAATTAAGGTAACGTATGCATAGTAAAAATTTTATACAGTAGGTTTTTGTGTTTTATGTAGCGCAATTTATATATAGATAGTTTAGAAATTATACATTTGTTTTTCTTTAAATTAAGATATGTTTCTTATATGACCGTATATGGTTGTCGAATAATTGTTAAAAGATAGACCATAGTAGTTACTAAAGGACACTAATTTTATATATTTTAAGAATGCCTAATTAATCGATTTCGCGCATGGAAATATTTCATATTTTACAATATTATAAAAGTAATAAAACTTCAACCCAACTTTTGTTTGGGGTTAGCGTTTTTCAAAAGAAGTATCTATTGTACTTAATGGTTTTTCTGTTTTTATCGTTTTTATCAGCGATAAAAATATACTATTTTGCTAAATAAACCACAAATCCAATAATAAAAAAGCTAGCATTGATGCAGACTTAATGAAATAGCCTGTGGAATTTTATATTTATTTATGTTGTAAATCCAATAGCAAAAATGCTAGCAATGATAGAAATAGTGCCGACTTCGTGAAACATCCTGTATAGAATAATATATATTTATTTGTACAAAAAACAATAGGTTTAGTCACAAGTTTGTTTTGTTTAATAGTCAATGGTATAAGTAGTCAATGGTGCAGATTGCATGAAATACCCTTTAAATAGAATTAGTACCTATCTAAATTAAATTCGGATAAAAATAATCTCCTAGTTTTATAAAAAACTGAAAAAAAAAACTTTATTTGTTTTAATGATTTTGTACTATATTTCTAAAAAATACCTAATATAAAATAATAAACTATTTCTAACCTATAAACGAAATAAAATTATATTTATTTATTTGTTTTAATTAAATCACTTTAGTTCATCAAAAGGACACAACTGTGCGCCGCCGGCACCGTGGCGTTTTCAGGACAAAAATATAGACTTTTTTTCTTGTTCTTTATATTTCTTGGGCAGCTTAATCCAAATCTGGGGCATGCTACCTCGCCAGGCGACGGTTTTACAACAAAAATCGCAAATAACCTGAAAATTAAGCACGGTTTTATTAACATAACTCGAAAAATAAGCATTTTTCGGAAATGAAACCCATATACAAAATTAAAGTTGAGAATAACTAGTTGTTTTTATCCTCAAATACCAAATTGCAAATAATGCCAGGACCTAAAACTATAAACAACAAGTGAAATTAAAGAAAGAAAAATAAGAAAAAAGTTTTTGCTTCGTCCGGGACTCGAACCCGGGATCTCTTGCTCGGTACGCAAACGTTCTAAATATTGAACTACCGAAGCCATACATAAATTTTCGGAAAACTTTCATCTATGCAGGCTGCGGTGTCTCAATACAAGTACGAGAGACTCTCAGGGTATTAACTCGACGAAGTTATCAAACCGATTTCTATAATTCTTCCTTCCCACTGTCAAAGGTATGAAAACTCAAAAGTTAGACGTAAACTATCAACATCTGAAAACATGAGATCACCTTTTCGTGTGTTAAAATTTCTGATCACAATGGGCGATTGCCAATATAATTCTCAAATACCAAATTGCAAATAATGCAAGGACCTAAAACTATAAACAACAAGTGAAATTAAAGAAAGAAAAATAAGAAAAAAGTTTTTGCTTCGTCCGGAACTCGAACCCGGGATCACTTGCTCTGTACGCAAACATTCTAAACATTGAACTACCGAAGCCATACATAAATTTTCGGAAAACTTTCATCTATGCAGGCTGCGGTGTCTCAATACAAGAACGAGAGACTCTCAGGGTATTAACTCGACCAAGTCATCAAACTGATTTCTATAATTCTTTGTCTAGTTAATACCCTGAGAGTCTCTCGTTCTTGTATTCAGAAACCGCAGCCTGCATAGATGAAAGTTTTCCAAAAATTTATGTATGGCTTCGGTAGTTCAATGTTTTGAATGTTTGCGTACAGAGCAAGAGATCCCGGGTTCGAGTCCCGGCCGAAGCAAAAACTTTTTTCTTATTTTTCTTTCTTTAATTTCACTTATTGTTTATAGTTATTTTTATGTTTTGTAATTGTGTTTATTGACCCATTAAGGATGGCTGCCGTATTTAGCTTAGAAACTATCACGACTTTGACGGAAAAATATTACAAAATGCGACTCTGGCGGTTTTTCAACTTTAATTCTGTATATGGTTTTCATGACATGAAAATCCTTATTTTTCAAGTTATGTTAAAATACTCTGCCAATATATGGGCACATAAGGTCACACTATGTACTATAGTTATAGTGTACCTGTGAGGTTATATAACTAAAAACTGAAATATATTTTATTCAACTCCAGGCTCAATTACAACAAAAGGGGTTTGAACAAAATAAATGTAGCCTAAGGGTGTTTTTTAATTGGGTAAAATTATATACATGAATACTTAAACTTTTACCGAATAGTCGTTTTATCATGATTTTTCCCCAAATATATATGTATACTAAAAGCTTTAGTTTCTAAGATATCTAGAAAAAATACTCTGCTAATATATGGGCCCCTAAGCTCACACTAGGTACTATAGTTATAGTGTACGTGTGAGCTAATATAACTAAAAACTGAAATATATTTTATTTAACTCCAGACTATGTTTTGACTTAAACTCAAATTTTTGAAATCTACCCCCACCCTTAAAAAAAACAGAAAACTAAAATGTATTTTGTTAAACTCCGGACTCAATTACCTTTCGTTTGATATCACACACGCCATATTTTCACTTAAACTCTAATTTTTAAAATATACCCCCACCCTTTTTATTTAAATAAATTAAAATGTATTTTGTTTAACTGCAGACTCAATTACCTTTCGTTTGATATCACACACGCCATATTTTCACATAAACTCTAATTTTTGAAATCTACCCCCACCCTTTTATTTAGTTTCTGTTCGGTGGATTTTGTTCATTTTTAAATGGTACCATCTCGACCCAAGACCCAGCCTATGTACCAAATTTCTTTAAAATCGGTCAAGCGGTTTTTGAGTTATGCGCGTTAGTCGTTACAGATATACAGACAGACAGACAGACAGACGGCGCAACAAAAAAGTTTCAAAATCATCTGAAACGCAAAGATATATAAAAATTTTTGAAATCGGAGCAACTTTTTTTTTCTCGAAAAAATTTGGATCACCAAAGCTCACACTACTATAGTATAGTATATGTGTGAGCTAATAATTTATCTATGTACATAGAGAATGGTTTTTGACAGCCATGGCGAAAAATCTTGACATAAAAAACTGAAAATTGCTTTTAATTCAAGTATTTGTTAAAACGTTATGTAAGTACCTATGTTTATGATTTTCAACCCTTAATATGTATAATTATTAATAAACCACCCTTATGATAGAGACCATTGCCCTTATGCTCCATTTATTTGGTCTAAACCCCTTTTTCACATTTAAGTTAAGTCAAACACTATTTATTCTAAAATTTTATAAAAAAATTTTAAATATCTGAAATATGTAATAAAATAAAAGTGTTCCCATTTGCGCGTATTTTAACACTGTTTCTAACCGGAAGTAAAATATTTTTAGTATTACGCTTTGTGTGTCGTTCAGTTCCTAGCTGAAGAAAAATTAAAATTTCAAAATCCCAACGTTGGTCCGGCAAGTATTAACTACTTTCCTGACCTTTAATTAAAGTTGATTAACTTTAAAAAATAAAAAGTTAATTTTAGTAAATGGTGTTTGATACAAGTGCGGATCAAGCTTAATTTTATAAAGTATTAACATTTTAAAACAAGTTGCCTACAGATTGGGAAAAAAATTAAATAACATACAAATAATTTTTTGTATTTATTAAAATGTTAGGTTCGGTTTTTATCTTAATTGTATAGGATAGACCAAATGACTCTTGACTTTTTTTGAAAGTTATTAGTTTTCGAGAAAATCATAAAAAACTGATTTTTAGAACATTTGGGGCCTTATATCTAGCGAAGCTTAAGGAAGATTTTGGCGGAGAATATGTGGGAGATGCTAAGGAATAATGAAACAAAAATCCAGCTTGCACCTATTTTTTTTCAGGTGAGTTCTTAATATGACTGGGCTATTAGTCAACTTGCTAGCAGATTTATTATCATTTTTCCTTATAATTGGTCAGAAAAGTGCATTTTCAAACAAAAACGTTACTCGTTAGTAGTCTTCTAGAAGAAAGCTAAAAAACACTCGTCCTGATGCCTTCATTGCATACGACTTTGTCCTGTCCCAATATTTTAACTATATTTTAGAAATAGTGAGGCATCAGACAGCTAAAGCAATACTGCCGTCATAAGCAAATACCCAGTAACCCCAAAATTGTCAAATGCCGGAAATCACATGCTACTTTCTAGGCTCACTTTTTGTAGTAAATTATTAACTGGTTAAACATTTTTTGTATTTATACTTTAAATTAATGTTTAATTTACAACACACATATTAATTTAAAGAACTAAAATACTGACTTATTATCAAAAAGCATGTTTTTTATGTTTTTGCTTATGCATGCAATATTATACGTCAAAAGAAATCATAAGCATAAATACAGCATCCTCCATCGTTTGGTTTCTTTGTCTTGTTCTTGGTTTAGGGCCAAATTTACCAAACGCCATCCACTCCTAGCCATGGTGGTCGTTTTTGTATAAAAAAAAACACTCAGACTAATTTTTAAAACATTGTAAAATTTAAAAAAAAACTCAAAAAACGAGAGCACTGAAGTGTCGTTACCGCTAATACTGTAAATCAATTATTATTGACGTTGCATATTTCATAAGGAAGAAAACAGTAACCCTCAAATCATAAGTAAAAACGCGGTAAGTTTGAATCCATTACTGTCTTTATGCTTATGAACATAGGGTTACTGTTTTCTTGCGAATGAAATACCCCAAAATCCTATTTACAGTAACCTATTTTAAATTAAAGAAAATACTTAAATTTGACAAATCCTGTAATATTGTAACTGAAATTTGATTTAAAAGACCCATAGATGGCGACTAGATATCTAGCTCAGTTTGGCCAAAATTGTGGGTTACTAGGTATTTGCTTATGACGGCAAAATATTGCTAGCTATATTTGTTGCACCAATGTTGGGGCAGCTGTTGAGCAACAAAGCGCAATGTGTGCTTTCTTAGAAGGGTTGTTATACAGCATGATTAAATGCTTACTGTATTTAAGATGTAACAGAACAACTACATATGTATAAAATATGTAGAAGAAAGGATAGAAGGTTACACGTGGTCACGCCATTGTTTCAGGATAAACAGACTCACAGCCAATACCTGCCCTTATGCGCCCCGTTAAAGCAGAGGGAGGAGCTTTCATAAATTGAGCTAGAATTTGCGTGAAAAACAAATACCTACTTCTTACCTGTGTCGCTGCACACGACGGAATGACGAGAAACTTCGTTAAGATGTACGAAGTCACGATGTATTCCCCAACTTTTTACCTTACCTTACCTCCCACAGGATTGATCTGTAGGACCGCCAGTATGCGAAATAACGTTTTTGTATTTTTCTAAATGTGTCAAAATACAACCAGGGCCAAGTTTCTCATTTGCAGAATCCTCTGATGAAATTATCTTCAAAAATTGTTGACCTTGGCTTAACAAGAAGCCCGTAGAGGTAAAGAAGAATATTGGGTTTCCAAAACACGTATCCCCGCGATTTAGCTAATTGGGACAATAAATTGTTGGTACAGTGTCCTTCTTTAATAGGCTGATTGTATTCGGAGTCTTTTCTGCCTCTCTTCTGTTTTAAGTCACAGAAAAAGTTTCTGATCCAGCATATTGCTAGTATAAAGCATTTCTTTTTCGGAACAAAGAACAAATCACAGACTAAAAAAAAGGTATTTACTGAAAGCTTATATAAGATTTTTAAAGTTTTATTAATAAGAACACGAATCACATTTTAGGTCTGAAACCACTTAATGTCTCCAATAATTACTAGAAAGCAACAATATTGTTCAAATTTTGAAACATGAAAATGTCCCGGCGGTAATTTGTTACTAGAAGTTTGTCCAGTTTTTAAATTCAAATATTGTCTTTAAAGTAATAAAGCTAATAATTAGAAATTAACTTTTTAAAAAATATGAAGATTTTAGATTTGTAAACATATAGCTTTTGTTATATTTTATACATAGAAAATTAAATAAAAAATAAAATAACTTGCTGCAAATAATCTGGCCAAGGCAGGCGGTAACAGCAATTTTTTCGCAAAGAAAATTCATTCCACGTGGCAACGTAGAGTATTTGAATTATTGATAATATATCATTTGCTGTTTGTACAATATACAAATTTGAGGCAAATGATGTTGTCCTTTCGCTAACGTTGATTACACTGGTCTGCATGAAAATCGGCCCTGACCTCCTAAATCTAACTATGAACTCCGTTTTTCCCCATTACCCCCCATTTTTGGGGGAGGCCCCCTACCTATTTTTACTGCATTTCGATAGTTTAGTGGGATACAAACTATTTCTGAGGTATTGGAGACGTTTAGTGTTCTCAAACATTTTTGGGGGGGGTTCCGTAAAAATAGTAAATGGACATTCAGCTTCCAGCAGCTTAACATCTCAAGTAGGTAATAAACGTTGTAACGATACTTTAGTCCTGAAAGATAATATTTACTTGCCGCCTTTGCACATCAAACTCGGATTGATCAAACAGTTTGTAAAAGCACTGAACAAAAGAGGTGACGCATTCATATTTTTGAAAACTAAGTTTTCTCGTCTTAGTGAGGCTATTATTGAACACCTGAATCAAAAAGAAAAACAAGCTTGGTTTGCAGTAAAAACGTGTGTAAGAACTTTTTGGGTAATCATAAAAGTGATGATTATGTCGCTTAGGTCCAGGAATTGCTCTTAGCGTACAAGGCCATGGGATGTAACATGTCTCTTAAAGTAGACTTCCTTTACTTGCATCTGGACTTCTTTCCTGAAAATTTAGGAGCAGTCTCGGATGAACACGGGGAACGGTTTCATCAAGACATCGCTAAGTTGGAAAAGAGATTTTCAGGGAAGTGGAATGAAGGCATGTTGGCGGAGTACTGCTGGTTTTTGAAACGAGAGGGTTGTACCTCAGGGTGTAAAAGGAGAGCAAGTGAAGGTACAGATCTTTTTATTTGTTACTGTTTACAGCTAAAATAATTCTCTTCACTCCTAAAAATTTAAATATGTATCGATAAGATTATTATTATTATCGAAGAGTGATTAAAATAGATAAAAGGGCTGCTCCCCCAAAAATGGTGTGTGGTAGAAGAAAACGCAAGCTATATTTGGATTCAGGGCATCACTTTACATAAGAATCAGAGGAAATAATGCCAGGGCTGAAGAATTTTTTTTTGCATACCAGTGTTATCTTACGTGTAACTTGATTGAAGTAATAAAATCAATATTATACATCAAAAACTGAAAAAAAAGTTTTACATGTTTGGCTTGGAAAATATTTAAATATAAAAATATAAAAAATGTCCCAATTTGTCCCGTTCGGTAGCGCTATTTTTCGATATTACAAAAATTGACCCCATGTTGCAGGTCGGGAAATTTTTTCTTTGGAATTTAGTTGGAAAATAGGTATTTAAAATTGGGTGTTTTTTAATTATATATATTGGGTGTTTTTTAATTTTTGTGCATTTTTTTTATTATTTTAAGTTTCCTTTAACCTAAGTAAAAGAATAAATCATAAGAAAAACATTTTATGTAATAAAGGCCAAGTACGCGAAAATAGTATTCCGTAAAAAGAATTGAGATCAAAATATAGCCAAGTTTATAATAAGTATAATTTAAACTCATTTCTTTTTCCGGAATACTACTTTTGCGTAGGTACCTGGCATTTTGTAACATGAAATATTGTTGTTGTAACTTCACATATTTTTTAAAGGATTTGGATAAAATTGAGTTTAAAGTAGTAAAATCTGTGGAATAATGTTCAAAACTGACTTTCACAATGCCTGTGCCTAAACCACTTTCAAGCATTTTTTAATTTTCCTATTAAAATAAATAAATTTATTAATTTGTGCATTAGTAATAAATATACCTAGTGGTAATTTTGTGTGCCATTGAAAGTCTATCCCTAGTGAGTTTGCGAGTTATTTTAAATTTTAATTTGTTACAGGAAGTGTTAGTTTTTTGTATGATTACCTATATCTATTTTTATACTAACCAATTTGATAAAATTATGCATATCTTCTAATTAGTTTTCTGTCTATAACCATTTTGTACAAATTAAATCTTGTAATGAAGTGGAAGAAACAGTGATACTTTTTTTATTTCTTTGCTTTTAGGATAGAAGGAAAAGACAATAGACAATAGACAATAGACAACTTTATTAATCTTTTCAGCTACAATAATGTAGATAAGATACGTCAAATACAAAAAATATAACATAAAGTGTAAATAATAATAGTGTAAATATTTAAAAAAATAAAAACGAAAACACATTTACAAGATTTGTATATATATGTATATAAATATTGAGAACAAAAATTTACCTTCTGCCCAACATGTACTTTTCAAATTCAATTAAACTATAAAAAGTTTCTTTTAACAAAAGATTTTTGATTTCTTTTTTGAATCTTGGCAGCGACGTAGTTTGTTTGATTTTATTTGGCAACAAGTTAAAGAATTTGCATCCAAGATAATGAGTACTTTTTTTTATATACTCATGGTTGTGTGGATGCTGAAGTGGTTACGACTTCTAGTTGGATAGTTGTGATAAGAACTATTTAATGTAAAAATATTTTGGTGTTGAAAAATTAAAATGAGTAGTTTATACATGTAAATACTTGTTATTATCATAATTTTATTATCCTTAAATGCAGAGCGACAAGTACCGTTGTAAGGTATATTGAAAATTAATCTTATAAGTCTCTTTTGACCTACCAATACTCTTTCCACATCCTGAGCACTACCCCATACTGCCACACCATAGGCTAGAGCCGAGTATGCATTAGCATATTACACAGCATAAACTAATATAAAAGACGCCTGATCCAAAAATGGCCCCTGTTACCGAAATCTCATACCAGATGGCTATACGCCGGTGTAAATATTAATTGCTAATTGTCTCGCCTGAATGAGTCGGCGGTGTTGCCATACCAAAGACAATTATACCTATCTACTTTACAATTCTCCTACTTTCCCCAGATTGATTTTTCAATAGGTGGACAGTTAGTGAGTTCGCGTAGACAACCCGGGGCGCTTGGCAATTCTTCCGCTCTTTTGAATGTGGTGCATTAAAGAGAGAGAGCCTCTCGGGATCCCCGGTGTGTTTGGTCGAACTCGATCATTGTGAATAAGGTATTTAGAATTTGGTTGGTATACCGCGTAATTTAATCAAATATTATTCCTTTTCTAGCTACTGCCTATTTAATATGCTTAGGCGTTTACGTTTTCGACTTAGACATATATAAATGTATATATACAGTATGTCCTCCTAAGTTGGAATCATATGGAAAACTTTTTTATTAATAATTTTAGAAAAAAAAGTTATTTTTCATAAAAAGTTCTGCATTATCTAAACCCTATAATACAGTCATCAAATATCAAATTTTTTTAATGGTATACGAGGTTTGTCAAAAAATATGAGTTTTGCTCAAGATTAAAGTACCTTTAAATTTGACAATATCGAAAAATGTTACTAAAAAAAGTTGATCAGAATTAAAAATTACGTTTAAAACTTCAGATTATTTTATTTTTTACTACTCTTTCTATTTTGAATGAATGATTTTGTGATTAGTTTTAGTTTTTCGATGTTTTCTAATAATTTTGAAATTAAAACGCGTAATAAGTGCATATTCATTTATTTTGCAAATTTAAAGGTACTTTACTCTTGAGTAAAACTCATATTTTTTGACAAACCTCGTATACCACTGAAAAAATTTAATTTTTGATGACTGTTTTCTAGGTTTTAGATAATGCAGGATTTTTTTTGAAGAATAACTTTTTTTCCTAAAATTAATAATAAAAAAGTTTTTCATATGATTCCAACTTAGGGGGACATACTGTATATATTTCGCTTCCTTTGCATTTTAATACATCCTGTATGTATATCAATATCGATCTTTTTGGGGGGTTTAGGTATTTCTAGGGGATATAGAAAAAAGTAAAAACCTCATTTTAATAGCCCTTTATAAGCTAAGTAGTCTACATTTTAAGAGGGGGTCTATAACTTTTTTATTTAAAAAAAACAATTGATTGTAAATTGCTTTTTTATTTAAAAAAATATAAATAATCCAACTGTCAAATTAAATTTTATCTGTCACTTTTGGCTTTTAGTTTTTGAGATTGTATCCATATAGTTAGAATTTTTTCCATGGAATTTGCATGATTAATTTTATTAATAAAAAATATTTAAACCTAAAAACAAATAAATACAAAAATGTAAAAAACTACAAATAAATCAAGGGGTCAGTCCATAAAGAAATACATTTTATCTAATCTCCATCGACGTAGCTAGCCCAAGAATTCAGAATATAAAAAAAAAAACATTGTAATATAATATATCCACAATGAACTAATTTTTTGGGGCAAGGTGGAGATATTTAACCCTACTAACTACTTCCCCCTTATTTAGGCCCTTAAGCTAGCCTAGTGTTTAAGCGAGGCTGTGGCCCATGTTTTATGTGATACACATATTAGGTATATTGTTTCTGTATTTTTTATTAGTAGAGAGTAGGACATTGCTGTAGCTAGGAGGCACGGGGGGCTTTCCCCCCTCTACTATAAAAATATCTATGAAAAAATAGATCTACGCCACGGCCCCCCTGAAAACTGAGGCTAGCTACGATGCTGATAGAGGCCTGATCTTGCGAGAGGCAATTCAGTCCAGCCACACATACTTAATAAATAATAGCAATTATTAATATGTGTTAAGGTCCCACAAACAAAATTTTATGCAGTTTATGTACATTTTTTACATAACTAGAGATTACTTGCGCGCCGCAGGCAAAACAATTTGCATTTTTGATCCATGAATTCAGGCTAAGGACCTCATTTTAAACGAATACTACTAAAATAGGTATAATTTCAGTAATAATAAAGAAAGTTTTTTGCGCTGGGGGCAAAAAAAACTGGGGGCATTTTTGTGGAAAAATTCTCACTTTTTACGAATCTTGGGAGGGGATAATTACCCCCATTATCCCCTTTCCTTGCATACGCGAATGGGCAGATGAAATTCAATTTATAAGTTGGATTGGCGGATTCAAAATCGAAGATTTTCTTCTTTACATTTTATAAATTTTAAAAATAAGTATAATTTTAGTTTTTAACAATCAATATTTAGTACTTTTTACTTTTTTTTTTCTATTACAAAGCTTGGTTTTAACGACCGAAATTAAGCGGTCCGTTCAATGTCGTTATAACCGATATTTACTGTAGTAGCACTACATATTAAAGATTTTTTAAAATTTGTTAAAGAAAAAAAGAGATTTTTGGTAATAATTTTGAGTATTTCTATTTATTTTTAAATAATTTTGCCATTTAATTATTACCCCTATTGTCATGCATAATTTCAAAAAATATCGATTTTGTTGTAATTTTTCAGGAAGTTATAATAAATTAATTTTTCAGGAAGTTATAATAAAATATAAAATGTTTGTGTGTGTGTGTGTGTAATATGGCCTTGATCGAGCCAACTGGCCAGCATTTCTCATTGTTTATTACAAGGGAGTAAAAAATATAAAATAAAAGCTGTTAAGTTTGTTGAACCCTTTTTCTAAAAAACAAAGAGGTTTGATGCAAAATATAATAAGAAAAAAATCCTTAGTTTGATCTTTTCTAGCGCCTATTAGTTTGCTATTATTACACCCTGATATAAGGGCATCGAAGAAATAACTGTTATTTCTTCGATAATAAGGGCAAAAGAAAAAAAATATGCCATCTATGTATATTTTATATTTATTGTGTCATACCGGGTGGGCAAAAAACCGGACAAAATGTTTATCGTTATAGCTTTTCAACTATAGATTTTACCAAAGCAAGCAGTAGTTTGCAGGGAATTGATCGGACAATTGTGTAAAAGTATATTTTTGTCCACCATCTTAAAATCCCAGATGGCAGACAGAATCAAACTTGACCTTGAAAGAGGCTCGTTTATTCTTCTGTTACGGAAATTTTAGATATATATTTTTGTTTGTCGAAAAGCTCTATCTTTGCTACGCACAACATGGTTCGGAGATATGAATCGTTTAAATCGGTTTAGGCCCCTAAAAATTAATTTTTGCTTTAACTATATTCTTTTACATACAGGTTAACGATTGATTGCTTTTAAAAGATCACAAACAAAATTTGCCGTCATTGTAAAATCCAAAATGGCGGACATAAAAACTTTACTTTTTAAAAAGGTTCGTTTATTTTTATATTCCGAAAATGTTTTGAATTTTTTTAGAAGTATAGAAAAATTTTACAGAATATGCGATTGCCTTGCCATTTCTATGTGCATTTATTTCCTCATAAATTCATTACTAGTAAACCGACAATTAAATAAAAAGCATCATGGCAAAGATCAAGTTCATTAAAGATCCGTATTTAAATTTTCAGCCATCTCTAAATATAATATGGCTTACCAATTCGAATTTGACCCTCCATAAAGGGTAGTTTTTTCTTATGTTGAGAGAAATTTTTCGACCTTTTTTTGAATTTATTTAAAAGATCCTAGGTCCACCACGCACAAGTTAATCATAAAAAAATAAATCTTCGCAACATACAAAGAAGCGATCCTTCATAGAAGGACAAATTTGACTTTTGTTCAATTTTAATAGTTTTGATCAAAGAGCAATCGGGTATCACCATAATAATAATAATATCATCTTTTTTTTTCATTGAAATCGATTCAGTGAGTTTATAACGAAATTATTGCAGACAGAAATTGAAATAACAGTTGCTATAACAATTCTAATTTAAAGAACCACTGAACCGATTCTAGAGATTTTATAGAATCCATTCAGTATTAATGGAAGAATGGATACAGAATTAAGGAATAATATTTCGGGAACCACTAAACCGTTTTAAAATTAATGTTTCGAGATCCACTAAACGGATTTTAATGATTCGTAACTAGTTGCATGAGGGTGGCGAAAACAGAGCGTTTTTAAGAGTTCCAAAAATCCGGAATACAAGAATTAAAAAGCCTCTTTGAAACGGGCAAGATTGATTCTCTCATCCATCTTAGAATTTATAATATCAAAACTTTCTGCTTGAAAGCCTAATCAATTGGTTAGTATAGTTATAACAAAAACATTTTGACCGGGTTTTTTTGGTCCACCCGGCAGATATGAGTACCGGGTTAAATTACAGTTTTTTTTTGATTAGTTATACAGACACACCCTATAATACTCCAAAAACTTTTTCAAGACTAATTTTTAACTAGTTTTGGGTTAAATCGGGCAGGGTACACAAAACAGCGGCGCGCGGGCCTTTTGAAAAATTTGGATACGCAGTAAAAAATCACTAAAAGATGTTAAGTAGAACCGTTGTTTGATGGAGATCCATCAAACAACGGTAGAACCAACAACTTCGTAACTTCCATTTCCGATAAATTTAGAAAATACTTTTTAGGGCTGATATAATAGGGTGGAGTTTACTTATTGTGTGCTAATTGGCTAGTCTAGGAAGGTATCTTATCCGTCATGGATTCATTTATTATTACTTAATAAATAAAATAAATTTATACTAAAAACACCTTGGATATTTATTAAAGATTCTATTATTTGATTCACCTCGTGGTTTTTTAGGACCGACGGGATTTTAAAAAGTTTGCATTTAATAAGGTAAATTACACCAAAATAAAAAAATTTGTAAATAAAAAAGTTGTAGGCCACGTTCATAAAGTCAGACTTTTCATAATCCCCTCGTATGTCTTCATATTTGCATAAGTTTTTATAAATTTCGACTACATCGAATTTGGCACACCCGGTAGTCCCTTTGCTACTCTGACACTGTTAATTTCTAGACAGAAAGAACACACAAAAAGAAAGGCGGGCGAACGGTTATTTGAGCAAAGAGAACTAAATAGAATGTAAGAGAAAAAAAAGCGCAAAGGTATCAAATTAAACTTTTGTTTGTTAATTATTTTTATAAGAGGTATTTCATATGCAATATATTTTTCCTACGATCACACATGAAAATCATGGGTTTCACACCATTTTCATCCTCAGAAAACGTTAGGTTTCACCCATGGGCAGAAATTTTTTGAAAAATATTTTTGCACATGTGTTGCAAAGTATCTTTCCACACATGTGCGGAAAAGCAGTTTCATTTGATTTGTGCAAAATTGAAGAACCGTTTTTACAAAAATGAGTATAGCTCATCAGTGTTCGTAGGAAAGATAGCGTACACAACTCGATAGAAAGTAACTTTCTTACACTCGCCTGTTGTTTCACTCGGCTGGCGCCTCATTCTCAACATTCACGCTCGTGTGAAATTTGTCACTCTCTTCTCTTGTTCATATGTAATAGACTATTTCGTTTTTAACCTTACCATATGAATAATAAGGTTACTCGTTCCAGACCTTACTAACTAGAAACCACAAAAAGGGTCCACTTATTACAAAAAAAGAATGAAACTGCGTCTCCTTTCAAGGGTCAGTCCCAATCCTTTTTCGTTGTTTAGGGATAAAAACATAAAAGATAAAAGTGTCACTGTTTATCCCTGGGATGAACAGGGATAGATCAGGGATAAAAAATTAAAATCAGGGATGAAAAGTGACAGGTGAGGAATTACAAACCTGGTTTTTAGCGCATTTGATATTTTAGACAAGTCATTCTTATTTCATTAAACAATCGTTTATTAACACTATTTTTATACACCCCACGCTTTTACCTTAGTCTGTTAAAAGTCACGTTAGTGTACTTAAAATTTTTTAGTTTTTTATACAGCTGATGATTTCAGTTGAACCGTTTAACTTAAAAGTGTTTTACGTATTTTTGAATTTAATATTTGGCTAAATAAAAAGTTTAAAAAATTCAGACAAATAAATGTAAAAATAACTAAATGCAAAATTTTTAAGTAGTTATACTACTACAATGAAAAAAAAACAAATAATATATAAAACTAAAAAAAGTTATGAAATATTCTTGAAGATCAGTTTCTAGTTAGTTAGGTATCTATTTATTTATTTAATTTAATTTTGGATAATTTTGAAGTAACCAAGTGCTTATTTGTTTTTTAAAAGATTTTTTTGACTTTTTGTTCAGTTCACATGGTAGCAGGTTAAAGAGTTCTTTTCCAATGTATGTTTTTCTGTACATTTCTCGAGTTTTTTTGAACATTTTCCGTGTTTTTCTGACCATTTCCCCAGTTTTCCAGGATTTCCGAAAATTTTCCCAGTTTTTCCGAGCATTTCGCGAGGTTTTTCAAACATTTCTAAAGTTTTTTGAAAATTGTCCGAGGTTTTCTAAACATTTTCCGAAAATTTCCCGAGTTTTTTCTAACATTTCTCGAGTTTTTTGAAAATTTTCCAAGTTTTTCCAAACATTTTCCGAGTTTTTCCTGACATTTCCGAAAATTTCTTGAGTTTTCCCAAAAAAATTTGTCCGAAAAATTTTAAAGTGTAAGGACTGTACATTTGCCTCTGGCCTTAACTCTTGGAAGTCAGACAATATATCTACTTTTTCTTACCTACATATCTATGCCTACACTGGGCAAGACGCGTCCACCCCTACAGAAGGTTGTATGTATACTGAAAGGCACAGATTAGGTAAATAAGTATAAAAAAAGATGGGACACTCATTCTATGCCTCTTTTTTTAGTTCCTGACCAATCGAGCGCGGCGCTGCAATCGCCCAGCTGGCGCGGCGGCGGCAGCCGCCAATTTTAAAAATTAAATTTTGATTGCACCAAAATGTTTGCATTGTTTCATATCAAAAATGAAACAATGCAAATATTTTGGCAGTAAATTCAGAATATAAAACTACATTATGTATGTGGGTAGGTATTTATTATAAATAACTTATTTAAAACTTTATTAAAAGAAAATTAATAAATTTTTTATTGTATAATTCAACACACTAAATATGTAATACCAGTATTATAATTAATCTCTCTTAATAATAAACATGTGAGTTCCTTACATATATTAGGGGGCTAGCTCAGTCACAATATATCATATTTTATATAACACTTTTGTCCAGAGTTGGTTCGGTTGCTAATTTTAGTACACCATATTTGCCCAGGTAGAATATCCTAGGTCACGTAGTGAGTGCTGCTCTCTTGATCAGTTACCTACCTTAGCATACACACCAAATTACCCTAAATGATCTATCCCGCTGTTATAATTGGTCTCGTTTTTGAAAATGTGAATTGTGAACACGAGCCCCACTCTATGTGCATGTCAGTCATGTCTCCTTTGGAGCAGCTGGAAAAACAGTACCTGAAACAATATAAAATTGTAATATACAAACAATATTCTTTCTTCGGAATGTTATAATTCCTATTTACCAAAAGTGCTAGATAAGCAAACCGAACCCAGCCCAAGGTTTGAAATTTATAACCCACAATCAGAGGATAGACATCAGCGTAGCTAAGGGGGGCCTGGCCCCCTCTGTTGGATCTCAGGCTGCCCTTATGTATTGCAGGGGTCCCCTGGATCACTACTATTAAAAAAATACAGATACAATATATGTGTATCACAGAAAGCAAAGACGTAGGCCGCAGCCCCCTTCAGGCTGGCCACGCCGATGAAATTGGGCCTTTTGTTAAAATAAACCATGCAAATTTATTTTATAGGTTATGTTATATACTTACTTGAGATTATTAATAAATTCTTGAATTTTTGGCTGGCCGGTAAAATTTGGTTTCCTAAATACCAAAAATGTTGGTAAAAGTCGTAAAAATTGCAGTAAAAAACGAAAAAATGGAATTCCAGAAAATTCGAGACCGATCAGCTGGTTTCTACCGAAAAGATTGGCAGTAGCGGGTTGGGTGAGGATGAGCGGGGGTCTACGGTGGCGCCGCCATCGACTGGTCAGTGAAGCTCGAGTGACCAGGCCCTGCTGAAAGGAGTGACTGAAAGAATTTAAGGGGGTGTAAGGGGGTTTACTCTAAAATATTTCCGGTTGAGGCCCCAACCCTTTCGGGATCATATGTTCGACAAAACGAATCTGAAACTCCAAAACTCAAAGAGTTAGGTATTCCCATATTCCGAGGTGATAAAAAATTATGGCCAAGCTTTTTCGATCTTTTTAATAACATTATAGATCAAAATCAAAGTCTAAGTAACGTCCGAAAACTTCAATATTTATTTTCATATCTCGAGGATGAGCCTTTAAAATTGATATCAGGGATTAGCTTATCTGATCAAAATTATAAAATTGCTTATGACAAATTAGTCAATAGATATCAAAACAAGCGAGACCTCGCAAATGATGCTTTAAGCTCAATTATGAACTCCACCTTAAAAAACGAGTCAGCTAAAGAATTGCGTAATTTAATTGACACCTTTTCTGAATCCCTAGAAATTTTAAAATCACTTAGCTTTGACGTTGACAGTTGGGACTTTATTATTTTTTTCATTTTATTAGAAAAATTGGATATTCCAACGCGTTCAAATTTCGAAATGAGTCACGCCAATACTAATACCGAAATTCCCACTTTTCAGTCACTTTTTCAATTTCTAGAAAAAAGATGTAAAGTTTTGGAATCACTTCCTCAATCAACAGCACCCAAAAAGGTGCCTATCTATCAAAAATCAAATTCTATGCAAAATCAGTCTGGGCAAAAGCCTACCTATCAAAATTCAAATTCTATGCGAAATCAGTTTGGGCAAAAGCTTACCTATAAATCATCCAATTCGCCTTTTATAGGACTGGCTGGCACCTCAACTAATTCAAGTACGGGAATAAAATGTTTCCGGTGTAATCAAGGTCACGTGCTTTCGAAATGTCAAACATTTCTTGATCTCTCACCTATCGATCGCCTATCTTTCGTCAAGCAGAAAAAATTATGTCTAGCGTGTTTTCATCCCCTGCATGGCGTAGATACGTGCAAATCAAAATATTCATGCAGGACTTGCAATAGTAAAAGGCACCACACTTTAACTCATATCTTAGAAACTAATCAAGAGTCTGGAAGCCAAGATACTAGTCCTGTCATTCACACACCACCTGTCAATAATCTTCATGTGTCATTAAATGCCTCAGGACCTTCAGGTACCTTTCTTTTAGGCACCGCCATAATAGATGTTATGGACGGTTGCGGAAATTTTCAACCTGTAAGGGCACTGCTTGATTCTGGATCACAGACAGGATTCATCAGTGAAAAGTGTATTCAGCGTCTTAATCTTCCCAGGCGAAGTTACACCACTGAAATATTCGGATTAAATCAGATGTCTTCTTTCACTTCCAAAGGGCTCGTTCAATGTCACATTAAGCCACAAGGACAAGTCACTCCTTTACTTAATTTCGAAGCAATTGTTGTTCCACAACTATGTTCCAATATGCCTACATTCTCTTTGAACGCTAATCAGTGGAAACACTTGGAAAACCTTAAACTTGCCGACCCATCTTATTTCAAATCTAGACCTGTGGACCTGGTTATTGGTTGCGAGCTATTCGCACAGATATTCAAGGAGGGCAGGTTTCTTGGACAAATAGGGCAACCTTCAGCCCTTGAAACTATCTTTGGCTGGGTTGTCATGGGAAAGGTTGACGAAGTAGGTAGTCTTACGGAACGAACCAGTTGTTTTTTAACGAGTCATTCACCTCCTTTAGAGGTCATTCTCCCTAGGTTTTGGGAAATCGAACATTTGCCTAAAAAACAAATCTTATCAAAGGAAGAAAAACAAGCAGAATCAATTTTTACTGCTAGTGTATTACGGCAACCGAGCGGTAGGTTCATGGTAGATCTTCCGTTTAAAGATAAAATAAACCCTGACCTAGGAAATACTTATCCGCAAGCTTATCGTAGATTTTTACTTCTAGAAAATAGATTAATCAAAAATCCTGATCTGTACACTGCCTATTCAAGTTTCATGCAAGACTATATCGATTCTAATCATATGAGTTTAGTTTTATCTAGTCAACCAAAGGTCGACGTATCGTGTTTTTTATCACATCATTGCGTACTAAAGCCGGAAAGCTTAAGTACAAAATTAAGGGTAGTCTGGGATTGTTCGGCAGTCACCACAAAAAATATTAGTCTCAATGACACATTGTTATCTGGACCGAAACTTCAAAAGGATATTGCTTCTTTACTCCTTACGTTTCGTCTTAATCCTATTGCCTACATTGCTGACATCAAACAGATGTTCCGTCAAGTCCTTATCAATCCTTATCACCGTCCTTATCAAAGGATATTGTGGAGGTTTTCTCCACAGGACACACTTTCAGTGTGGGAACTTTCTACTGTCACTTTTGGCATGACATGCTCACCTTTTCTAGCCATGCGTACCTTAAATGAGCTGGCAGAGAGAGAAAAGGAACGTTTTCCTATGGCTAGTACTGTTCTAAAAACGTCAATCTATATCGACGATATCTTGGGAACTTGCCCTTCGCTTTCTGAAGCTCTTTCCCTTCAAACAGAACTCAATGATTTGTTGAAGTCGGGAGGATTTGAACTTAAAAAATGGGCAAGCAATTGTCCTGAGTTATTGGCAACATTGCCAGAGTCCGATCGTCAAATGCCTCTCTCTTTCGACAAGGAGGAACCCCACTTTATCAAAGTTTTAGGATTTCAATGGCATCCAAAAAACGACATTTTTTCTTATCAATGCCGAATGAAGGACAAACCCCCAACCAAACGTTCTATTTTATCTATCATAGGGACAATCTTTGATCCCTTAGGTTTTCTTTGTCCCTTGTTGCTACAAGCAAAATTTATTTTGCAACAGTTGTGGATATCGAAAATAGGCTGGGACGAAGAACCAGATTCTTCTATCATCGACTCTTGGAACAAACTTCGTTCTGAATTCCCGCTTCTTTCCAATTTTCAATTACCCCGACAAATCAAACTGTCAAAAACCAATACCTGTCAAATCATCGGCTTCTGTGACGCTTCAATTCGAGGCTACGCAGGCGTCGTATATTTTCGTGTAGAAGAGGAAAACAATATATCTGTTTCTCTCATATCTGCAAAATCTAGGGTCGCGCCTATAAAGTCACAAACTTTGGCTAGGCTAGAACTCCTAGGCGCATTTCTTTTAAGCGAATTAATTGACTTCGTTTTATCTAGCTATGAAGGAAAAATAACTTTTACAAATATCGTTACTTTCTGCGATTCGCAAGTCGTATTGCACTGGCTTTCATCCCCTCCTAATCGCTGGCAAACCTTTGTTGGAAATCGAGTCAGTAGAATCCAAGAAATCATTCCCTCAAACTCGTGGCGCTACATTCCTTCTGCTTTGAATGCAACCGATATTGCGTCACGAGGGGCCACCCCTTCACAGCTCATGTCACATGACAAGTGGTGGAACGCACCATCGTTTTTGTGGTCTCCCGAAAACGAATGGCCCGATTTTCATAAATCAAAAATGCCGATTGATTTCGGAGATATTAATCTGGAGGAAAAGCCAAAAGTCTGTTGCAATGCGATAATTGGTGGTCAATTCTTTACATTTCAAAAAATCTGACGAAATTTGGAAAAATGTGACATAATCTGGCGGTTAAGATTTCTCGTTTAAAAGGCAATTTTTAAACTTAAAAACTTACCTACAAGGCAATTTCCCACTTTTTGTTGGATGCAGCATCACGATATAATTATTTTTTTTTAGCAAAAATACGTTAGTCGTTAGAAATTTTTAATTTAAAAATTGGAAATAAATTCACACCGTCACTAGAAATTGACATTTCAAATATCGCCAAATTTTTTCAGATTTGTAATTTCTATTCGTTTTCTTTATGAGGTCAGCTAAGTTTACTTTCCTTCTTTGTTTTTCACGGCAAAATAAACAAAGAGGCACTAAGTTCATGTCGTGGAAGGTGCGTGAAAGGCTCGCTACAGAATTTGCTCCACGCGGTTGCCACCGTTATATTTTTATCGGGTTTTTATGGAAAAGTCTAATAATGTCAAATATTGTCCCTAGAATTAGCCAGATATTCTGACTGAAATGGGACTTGGTCAGATTTTGTAAGTGGTGATTATTTTTGTACTTTTGCTATCAAACGACCAATTTTCGTCTAAAAGACGTTATTGCTGGGTTTAAACATATAAAAATAAAAATAAAAGGTATTTAATTTTTATCTGGAACTGGATGTGCGCATGTGCGACATCGCGTCACGTGACATTTGTTGTTGTTTTGATAGAGTATTTTTTTGTTTTTTCGTACCATTTTAAGAAATACACCTTTTAAAAGCGAATCCCCATCCATCGTCATAAATAAATCATCCAAGATCATCAAATAAAAATGGCCTAACAGTCCAATGAAAAAAACGAAAGTATTAAGACCGGACATTATCAAAAACGTCATTCATCAAAACAAGACAACAGCAAAATTGAAGTTTAGTATATCGTCTTTTATCAAAACCGGACAAAATCAAAAAGGACAAAATCATGAAAAGGGGTCTCCTATCTTTTCATGTATACTGGTTCCGTCTATCTTCTTCTCATACAAATCGGTCTCATGAAAGTGTGGCGGCAAATTGGTGTTAACCGAATCGAACCGACCCTGTTAGTCAATTAATTGCAAATGAATCCTAACCTAGGGTCCAACACCTGGCCTTTTTTAAGGATGGCCCTTGCTTAATGAAAACGCCTTATGTGCTATAGCAATCCCTATGTAGAGACGGTGTTTTTATTAGGCATGGTAGTAAAAAAAATTGCAGTGAAGGACGCTTTAATTGCATAGTTATATCAGAACCGCTCTTCCACTGGCGTATATATGGGGGGAGCCCCCCCCCCCCCCCGAAGCTAAGATTTTTTTAGATATTTTCGACATATTTCATGAATAAAAACATAAAATAGCATAAAATACGCCCTCATGGGGCCTCGGCCCCCCCCCCCAAAACTGCCTCGGGCCCACCCCGAAACGTTTTTCTATATACGCCACTGCGCTCTTCTTTAGGTGAACGTCGAAAGCTAGGCCCGAGCCCTTTTTATGTTTTTGTCCTTTTTAATTTTGTCTGGTTTTGATAATTTAAAAGACTATACAGAACTTCGATTTTGCTCTTGCCTTGTTTTGCAGAATGAAGTTTTTGATAATGTCCGGTTATTAATAATTCCGTTTTTAACATAGAACTGTTATAACTTTGTTTATTTATGATCTTTAGACGATTTTTTATTTGTTTTTTATGATAAACTACGAGGGCTATAAAAAGCCAGTGATTTAATACAAAAATACTTTCACACTGTTTTTTGCAAAAAAAAGTATTAAAAAATAATTTTAATTTTTGTCTGTATAAACCCAGTAGAAAATCATTAAAAAACAAGGAAATTAAGTATTATTTCATGATACAAAAAATAATTTTAAATATCTTATTAGGTTCTACTATCCGGTCCGGAAATGTCTTGAGAATTGACAATTGAGAACCTCCCCTGGACATGCTTAAAGAACATTATTGGAATGTCGTAGAGGACCAGCGGCGTAGCGTGCCTGAAGGGGCAGGGGGGGGGGGCGACAGCTAAAAAGGACGCCCCTCACAAAAAAAAAGTCATAATGTCGTTCGTTTCCTTTGCCGCCCTCTCAATTTGCCGTTGGCAGCCCTGGGGTACTTAATACAGCATAGGGCGCTTCGGCCACCCATTGGGCGTCAGTACCCTCGGGGCGGGGGAAGAAATGCGAATAATCCATATCTCAACTACTTATCACTACTAAATGTTTGATTATTTTTTATTCCTAAAAATTTCGGGGGGGAGATTGATCCCCCTTAGGTACGACCTTGCACGTCACGTTGTAACAGTTTTTCGTAATCAAATTTTACCAGTGGCGTATATAAGGGGGGGGCGGGCCCCCCCGAAGCTAAGATTTTTTTAGATATTTTCATATATTTTATGAATACAATAATGAAATAGCATAAAATACGGCCTCATGAAGTCTCGGGCCCCCCCCCCCTGAAACTGTCTCTGGCCCCCCCGCCCGAACAAGGGCGGATCCAGAGGTGCTTCTCGGGGGGGGGGGGGGCGGCACTTTAGGTGACATTCTCTGTTGGTAAAAAACGGAATATATTTTTTTAAGCAGCATTTTATTGAATTAGTCAGTGGTTGTAATTTCGATGATAATAACAATAGACACTTTCATGCGCCGCGCCGCAGGTAAAAATTTTGAATTTTTATTAGCAAAAACATTACTTTTTACTCATTTTTTGTATATTCAAAAAGTTCTCGGGGGGGAAAGTGCCCCTAGTGCCCCCCCCCCTGGATCCGCCACAGCCCCCGAAACTTTTTTCTATATACGCCACTGAATTTTACCAACATAATTAAAAATTAATAAACAAACTCTGCTACTTTCTCTTGGGAACAATCAATTGGCAACAGCGGCAGCATTTGGCCTTCGAATCTGTAACTAACAGTTGACAAATGTGCCGGGCCCAGATGCTTTAAAATCGAGGCTAAAGGAAGCCCTACACGAGTACAGACGTATCATTTCTAAGTTGAAGAACCTACAGACTGGGTGAATAATATTGTCATTGTCGAAAAGCGGTCTAGGACAACTGGGCGTCGAGCCAACTCGGCGGCGCCAACTGGGCGTCGGGCCAACTCAGCGCTGGACTAAAAAAACTTTTTTCGGTAAAATGTGCAGATGAAGAACAAAATATATATAGTATTTATACAAAAATATCTTTAAAAAATCCTTTACGCAATTTTCTTGAAATTTGGTTTTGTTAAGTAAAGTTAAATCCATTAAGTCGAGTGCTGAAATTTGGTAGGTGTAGTGTTTGGTAACCTGGTAGCCTAGCAAACATGGATTACAAAAAAGTACTTTTTAAGTACTGGCTTTCGCTGCACGCCATAACGGCAAAGTACTAAGTAGGAAGTACTTAATTTGTATTGATTTGGAACAACGGCCGGCATTCTTAAGCTTGACATTCTTCAGTGTACCTGTAAAATGTTGACTAGTGTTTGCCATCTAGCGGCCAGGCCAGCAAACACGTTTTTTTGTAAATACTTTATTTTCACAGTAAAATATTTAGTTTTTTTGTACTAAAATAAAGTGCTCTAAAAGCAACTGCTGAAATATACTTTGAAAATGCTTTTTTGCCATTAACCCTGGCTGCACTTGGTATTTTTCATAAATAAACTATTACTTTTCGTTGTACTAAAAATAAAGTACATGTTGCATTTTTTGCACTTTTAAATAATATGCAAATTACACAATACAAAAATAATAAAAATAATGCACATCGTTGCCGATGCCAGCAGTATAAGTCAAGTACCAGCAGGTCAATGTTTGCTGGGAACACTTTAATTTAAGTTTTTTATTACAACAATGGCGGATCCAAAATGGTGGATTTCTTTATTTTTAAACCGATTTGTCTCAAACTTAAAAGTTTGCAGTGCCTGAGATCATTTAAAACAGTTTTATCCTCAAATTTAAAAAAATCAAAATGGCGAATTTTCTTATTTACTGACCGATTTGTTTGAAACTTCAAATATTACATTGCTTGAAGTCATTTAACACATATTTTTACTCAAACTTAAAAAAATCAGAATGGCCGATCCAAAATGGCGTACTTTCTTATATATGAACCGATGTGTATCAAATATAGAAATTGGCGGTGTTTCAAGTAGCTAATTATAATTTTGGACCTAAACTTTAAAAAAATTCAAAATGACGAATCCAAAATAGCGGATTTTCTTATTTACCAACCAATTTGTCTCAAACTTCAAATATTACATTGCTTAAGGTCATTTAATACAATTATTTATTCAAACTTACAAAAATCAAAATGCCGAATCCAAAATGATGGGTTTTCTTGATTTGTCTCAAACTTGAAATATTACATTGCTTGAGGTCATTAAACAAAATTTTTTACTTAAACTTACTTATGAACCGATATGTATCAAATATGGAAATTGGTGTTTTAAGTCGCTGATTATGATTTTGACTTAAACTTATAAATAATTCAAAATGGCGAATTTCGATAATTGATACACATCGATTCATAAATTCATTCATAAAAGTTCACCATTTTGGATCGGCCATTTTGATTTTTTTAAGTTTATATTTGAGGTTTGAGACAAATCGGTTAGTAAATAAGAAAATCCGCCATTTTGAATTTTTTATAAGTTTAGGTCAAAAATTATAATCAGCTTTTTGAAACACCGCCAATTTCTATATTTGATACACATCGGTTCATAAATAAGAAAGTCCGCCATTTCGGATCCGCCATTTTGATAAAATCGCTGATATTAAAAAATCATAGTAACAAATATTAGTGTGATTGGAAAATCACGATATCGCTCATCTCTAGAACTTAGACATAAGCTGCCACCAGTGCAAAATAAGCATGAAAATCAAAAGTTAAGTTGCTCAAAGTGCACAAAAAATTGACTTAAATCGTAGATCCGTAAATAATCGCGAAAATGAAAATATTGTGCGATAATAACTTACCGAATAATGATTCTTATACAACACCATCGATACGCGTTGTTAGCCAACTCTTAAGATTTTAGGATGAATTAGTTAATTTTAAGTTTGTTTTTATATTATATTATTATATTATTAACAAAGGAGGTGTACATAAAGTATATAGTGTATGTAATCTGATGTAATCCAAAGCAAAGATCTCTATATATCAATAACATATAATTCAATTCGCTCATTCTGCGTACAAGGCCACGTCGCGGGGTGGCGTTAATTCCTTCGGTCAATTTTTTATTCGCTTAGTTTAGACGGTTGCCGCTGGGTGGCGCTAGCAGAGACGGAACAGATAGAATTACCAAGGCGTCTAAAATTTTTACAGGCATGATTAATTTTCTTATAAATAAAACTTTTTATGAATTTTTTTTTAAACTTTCATTAAAACGCCTTTTAGCAAAAAAAATATAGCATTTATTAATAGCATAAAATTTTCTTTTCAATGATGTAAAACTAAAGGGTTTAATTTACAATAAATGGTACAGTGGCATGTATAACTGAAGATTATTTACAAAAATCGTAAAAAATAATTATAAGTTTCGATGTAACTAATTATCTTTATCTATATGAAACATTAGGGACCTATTGCAATAGTGCCAGGCACAAATTGTGCCGGGCACTATATTGACACTTTCGCATTATAAGAACAGCTGTCTTCTTTCAAAATTAGGTCATTGTGTATTATAAGAGCCGGAATTATTAGTGACGCCACTATTAATGGAAAATAAACGACTGGATTTCTAAATTCGACTTTGGTATGTCAATTTTGAAAGATCAACTGTCAGTTTTTATTGCGAAACTGTCAATATAGTGCCCGGCACAATTTGTGCCTGGCTTTATTGCAATAGGTACACTGGTGCAGCGGCGGCTCGTGCCGCAGGCGAGGTGAAGCGCCACATTATAAACACCGGTACAAACGTTATTCTCTTTAAAATTATTTGCGTCCTAGAACTATTGGAGCATGGTACGACAGTTGAAAGAGAAAAACGACAATATAAATAAAACTTTTTGCCCATAAATATGTTTCTGATCTCTTTCAACTGAGGACGAGGACGCAATAAATTTTCTTCAGAGATACTACCTGTATAATAATATGTTTGTAATGTACCGCTTCACCTCGCCTGCGGCACGAGCCGCAGCTGCACTGGTGGTCGCAGTGGAAGGGCTGCAAGACCCACTCACATATGAATCATCAATTATCTTTACATAATTAATCTGTGCATTTTTTAAAAAAAAATTATTTTCGAAAAGAGTACAAGAGTACTTAATTTTTAAGAAAATTAGTAGCAATTTTACGTCTTGAGAAAAACGGGTTTAGTTTTATACTTTTTTATTTTCTTATAATTTTAAAATAAAAGTGAAGGTTTTAATTTTTTGCTTTTTATTTCAAAATTATATATAACCTGATTTTCTCAAAACATAGAATTGCTACATGCGACAATCTTTTTAGCGACGGCAGAATATTTTTTTTGAAAATGAAGTTCTCTAGGCAAAAATAATTTCTGCTACTATTTAGAAAATAAAATTTTCTTCTTAGGAACGGCAGTATGTATTATAAATAATACTGATTTTTGGCGATTTTTACAAATTGTCTCCAGTTATGTTCGTCGTTATACCTAAAGGGGCGGAAGACCACCCAGGAAAAAGTGGACAAAGAATAAAACTTATAAAAGATAACGCTTTCTTTCCAAAAATGTAACTTTCACAAAAATCGGTTTTTCTTTAGAAGACCACGCGGAAGATCATCGACCTATTTTTATGAAAGAAAATGTAATTTTCTATAAGCTTTATTCGTTATGAGTTTCTTACTTTGACCACTTTTGTCCCCCTCTCCACCCTAGATGTAGGCTGTAGTTGACAATGTGGCAAACAAGTAAAACATTAAACTACATTAAAATAGCAACAAAAATATATCTATCTGTCAGGAAATCCCATATAGGGGGAAGGTATAACCTATGACGACCTTCGGTCTAATCATTTAAAAGAAAATTTTATTGTCTATCACGTAGTATAATTAAAATTTATACACCGTTAGAAATAATTATAAATGAAACATTGCTAAAAAAGAAATTTGGTCTTCCTAATAAAGTGTAATATCAGTGTTTTCTTGCAGCACTTAGTTTTTATGACAATTGCAAAATTTCAAAATTAAAAAGATTGATTGAAAGAACTTTTTTGTTGAAAATTCAATGAAAATGTAAAAAATCAATAGATTTTTCGAGGATTTCTGTAAATCGCCCACATTGATGGATGCCACTGGCTCATTGAGAGTGAAATTGTCTCTATTTGATTATCAATTGTTGGAACACAAAGTTAATTTTCCTAATAAATTATTAAATACATTTCAAAAAATTGTAAAAAACAAAAAATATTTGTAGTGATTTTTAAAAAAGTTCTTAGTTTACGGACGCGAATGAAGTATTACCCACAATCTGCACTGAGAGATATATGATTTAAATCAATATTTTGTTGTAAATTATATACTATAGTTTTTTTGCGCAAAAGGCTTACCCCTAGATGTACCGTAAGAAGGCTTAGCTAATCCATCATTGTTGTTTTATGTGAGCAACAAGGACTTAATCGCGATTAAGTGACTAATCCAAGAAATGTGCTTACGGTGCATCTAGGGTTTAGTGTCAAACAAAATTAGTTAAATTTAAAAATGTTAGTTGGTTTGTTTTGAATAAAATGTGCAAACAATCGTTTTGAAGATGTTGAAGGGTTCGTATCTTTGTAACAGTATAGTACCTAGGTAGCTTCAATATATCTTGTTTGTTGAGTCTCTAAGGGCCGGTTTCTCAATAGAGGGTTAGCCCTGACCCGTGGGTTAAAAAAAGAGTTGGCTGACATATTTACCACATGCCAAAAAATACAGCTATTAAAGATAATCCACGGGTCAGGGGTAATCCTCTACTGAGAAACCGGCCCCTAATGTTCTCTGCATATTTCGTCAAAAATAAGTTTTTTCTTGTCTTGGTTTTACATTTTAAAAATCTATATTTTAAATTTTTTTTTATTGTTATTATTATATCATTCAAATCAAACCTCTTGTCGTTGGTGGCCTTGTTTCGCAGGTGGACGGATTATCAATTATCATAATAGGGCGAATAGTGTTTATAATTTTAATAGATTATTATTTTTCAAGCAAATTAATGAGATTCACGCATGTCGCCGTAAGTTGTTTTGTCTTAAATCAGATTAAAATTATGCCAATGCCTTATTTGAATTCTACATTGCATTGTATCGTATTTATCCTTAGAAAATTGATGCAATGTTGTCAAGATTTAAGGTTAAAATCTGGCATGTCAAATTGTGTCAGATTTTTTCAAATTGTGAAGAATCGCCCCCTTGGGGGTCAATTCTTTACATTTCAAAAAATTTGACGAAATTTGAAAAAATGTGACATAATCTGGCGCTTAAGATTTCTCGTTTAAAAGGCAATTTTAAACTTAAAAACTTACTTAAAAGGCCATTTCCCACTTTTTGATAGATGTGGCTTCACGATATAATATATTTTTTTAATTAAAAACGCCTAATTTATTAAAAATTTTTAATTTAAAAATTGTAAATAAATTCAAAGCAGATAACCATTAACCACACAAACTGAAATGTCAGATTTCGTCACATTTCGTCACATTTCTTTCAAATTTATGAGTCCTATTCGTTTTCTTTATGAGGTCAGCTAAGTTTACTTTCTTTCTTTGTTTTTCACGGTAAAATTAACAAAGAGGGACTATCTGCATGTCGTGGAAGGGTCGCTATAAAATTAGCTCTACGCTGTTGCCACCGTTATATTTGAACGGATTTTTAAGGGAATTTCAAATTATTTCTTTAAAATCTGCCAGAAAAATCTGACTAAGTGGGATACTGGTCAAATTATTGAAGTGGTTATTATTTTTTTACTTTTCTTATCAAAGCTAGGCACGTATATAGTTTTTTATTCTGGGGGGTCCTCCCATATAGAAACTGCTGTTATTCAGTGACGGCCCATGAGGTTTTGGATAGGGTAATCAGAAATACTTGCTACAGTCGGAAGATTACAGGGGTGCTACGAACAATTTTCGTCTAAAAGACGTTAGTGTTGGGTTTATAAGGATAAAAATAAATATTAAAATAAAAATAAATGTAGATTCTATTGGAAACTGTGTGTGCGAATGAAGAAGAATTACAAAATGTTGAAAGTCCAGAATGTCGAAAGCTTGGGTTATTAGATATATTAATAGAAACTAACCTGACCAGATCAGGTGCCTTTTTTTTGTAATATACTTTAAAACCTAACCTGACCTGGTTAGGTTTTATTTTCTGTCTTTTAAATTTTTCAACTATTAGTATTTTTGTTTCTTCGACATTTTGTACTTTCGACATTTTGTGTTTCGATGTTTCGTCCGTCGCCCCTTCAATTGATCGCAAACTTATCATTACCTGTCCATACACGCCCCTTTTCCACTAAAAAAGAAGTGTCCAATGGACCGGTTAGGTCACGTTTTCGATCAATTAACTAGAGTTGAATTAACAGGTTAGGATAAGTTTGCCATCAATCGACAAAGGTGAGGTTTGGTTTAATAAAAAAAAATGCAAAATTTGCTTTTTGTATTAGGAAATGCACGAAATGTGATGACATCGAACCTTTTAGAAAAGCTATCGTCCAAAAAAGTCGGCAAAAAATTTTGCACCCTGTCAATTGTGTACCTTTATCAATATTAATGTTAATCCCGGAATAAAATACACAAACAAAATATAACGGGTTTAAAACTTTAGATACTATAATTAAAATATATTGAAATTGAAGAAATATTTAAAAAGCTAAAGAATAAATTCCAGTGCAAAATTATTTACTCTGTAGGTTCATTGAATAGCTACCTAATTTTAAAAAGTAATAAAAAAAAATAGTTTTTAAGGTTTTGATTATAACAAATATAATAAGGGTAAAAAAAAATTGAATTTGTTTTTTTTTAAACTTATAAAAATAAAACCAAGTAAAAATTTTCATTAAACTTGCAGACAAAGTGCCTAATTATTTAAATTATTTGGTTTTATTTTTAAAAGAACTATGAATAAAGACAGACAGCCATTTTGATTTTTTTGGCCCAAACTTATTTTGAGCAAAAATAAAAAGGTTTTTTTTGACGGTCCCCAATAGCCTTCCTACCTATGAGTGGCTAAAAAATAAGCCAAGCATCCTTTTTCATTCAAATTTATTTTAAAATCAAGTTCAAAAACACGACAAAGAAAAACAATTTTTTAGCAGCTGCTCAAATCTTGGATTGATTTTGCAGTCAAGTCAAGTAATATTATTTAAAACACACAAATGTTTATGAATAAAATTATGAGATTTAGAAAACACAATTTTTTTCCACTCTCCATGCATTTAGGTATAAAAAAATACCTTTAAGATTTAAATTTTTTAGAAAACAAAATACTTAACCAAACTTTAGTTTGAGCAAGTTTTCAGCTATTATAAGCAAAAATCTCAAAAATCAGAATCAATTCCGCCGTAAAAAATGCGAATTATCCATATCTCTACTATTATTATCACTACTAAATGTTTGATTACTTTTTATTCCTAAAAATATCGGGGGGAGATTGATCCCCCCTTAGGTACCACCTTGCACGTTACGTTGTAAGAGTTTTTCGTAAAAATATTTTAACAACATATTTAAAAAGTGAATCCAACTTGTGAACGGTACCTTTATTGGTTTCACTTGGAAACAATGAATTGGCAACATAGTATTTCGTAACTGACAGTCCCCTTGGTCATCTTTGACTGACAGTTGTCAAATTTGCCAGATAGAAAAACCGTTGTATGATGAGGTGCTCGAAAAAATACAATTTATCAAGAACTTGTGGATTATCAGTAGCCGAGTTTCAAGGTAGGTTTTAGATTAAATTTTACCGCATATTTTAAATTTTTGGGGTTTTCATAATTTCCTAAGTTGGCCCATTACCGTGTGGTGTAAGACGTTTTACACAAAGCTGAAATTGCAGTGTTGTCAAGATTTACACCTAAATTCTGTTGTTTCAAATTTCGTCAGATTATTTCAAATTATTTCAAATTTTGAAGAATTGCCCCCTTGATGTCAACTTCTTAGATCAGCTTCTTATCAAATATTCATCTATATCAAAAATTCAACGTATCATTTGTTATGTCCTTCGAATAGTTAACCTTTTTCAAAACCATTCCTATCAAAAACCCACTAAGCCGCCGGACCAAAAAGTTATTTTTGAGAATATTGTTTTTCCTACCACCGGTGAGATACAAAGTGCGTTACACCTTCTTATCAAACGCGTTCAAGGTTCTTGTTTTTCTGAGCTTTTTTCCGCGTTATCTAAGGATAAACCAATACCGAAACCTTTGCGAAAACTTTCACCTTTTCTTGATGAGAATAATATCATTAGAGTCGGTGGCAGATTACAAAAAGTCTGACCTTTTGTCTTATTCTGCAAAACACCCCGTCTTACTTTCGAGTGATCATCGTTTAACTACTCTTCTTATCGAGTCCGCTCATCGACAATATCTTCATCCTGGGTTTAAAACATTACATAATCTGCTTTTACAGCAATTTTGGATATTATCTGCCAGACGGGCAATTCAAAGAACCATATCCAAGTGCTTGCAATGTTTTAGAATCAACCCTAAACCCTATAGACCGCCCATAATGAGTTCACTTCCCGCTCATCGAATCAATCAACTTAAACCTTTTTCGAGTGTAGCTATCGACTTTTGTGGACCTTTCTTTGCGATTCCTCATCGTTACCGTGGTTGTAAAGCTTTCAAATCGTATGTCTGTGTGTTTGTCTGTACGGCCACACATTGCGTGCATTTGGAATTAACCATGGAACTGTCCACCGAAGGGTTCGTAGGTGCATTCCATCGATTCATTTCCAGACGCGGAAGCGTGACGCAATGCTGGTCAGATCAAGGCAGTAATTTTATAGGGTTTCGTAACCAATTACTGGATTACGCAAGAAGTGCTGCCACCAGACTTTCTATTCGTTGGCATCTGGGACCTCCTCTCAGTCCACATTTCAATGGCCTGGCAGAAGCTGGCGTCAAAAGTTTTAAAACTCACTTTGTTCGAGTTGTCGGCGACCAGAAGTTGTCTATCATGGAGATGTCCACCCTTACCTATCGCATAGAAGCCGTACTTAATAGTCGCCCTTTATCTTCTGCCTCTTCAGACCCACACGATCTTCAACCTCTTACCCCTGGGCATTTTTTGACACTTGAACCCCTTAATTCAGAAATTCCGGAGTCAGATTTGTCCGAGGTTCCCCTAAATCGGCTCTCGAGATGGCAACTAATCCAAAAACTACATAATGATTTTTGGAAACGGTATTCTATAGAGTATTTGCATACGCTACAACAGCGACACAAGTGGGCTGATTCGTCCCCAAATATCAAATTAAATGATTTGGTTATCATAACAAGTGATCACATTCAATCGCCTTTGAAGTGGCCGGTCGGTCGGGTCATCGAACTGCATCCCGGCGGGGACGGTCAGGTGCGTGTTGCGACGGTACAAACGGTAACCGGTGTTTATAAGCGGCCAGTTGTAAAACTGTGCCTCTTGCCAAATTAAAAGTAATTTTAATTTTCTACCTTTTACCGGGTATTACAATAGGTTTTTTATTTTTATTTTTTTAAAATTTTTTGTTTGTTTGTTTTGCCTTTTTTCGGGATTTCGTTATCTCTAAATAAACTTACGATACTTATCTGTTTTCATTCATTTATATTTATCGGTCGATTCTTTTCCTTATATCTATATCTGTCTGGTTGAGATTCTAAAATTGTGTGTTTTGGAGGGCAGTTATGTTAGCTCCCGCTAAATTTCGCGGTTGTTTATATATATTTTTAAAACCACACAATTGTATGAAGGACAAAGCGCATTTTACGTATTTGGACATGCGCACCAACAACCAGTGAGATCCTTGTCAATCGCCTAGAGAAAATGGCGTGTTAATTTCGTTCTCCAACTATATCAAATTTCTACACCTGAAAGTGCTCGATTTTTGTGTACTGAAGCATAGAACTAGAAACTTCAGCCCTTCAGCTACGTGGTGACATCATTAGATCCAATCAGGGGCCCCTTGGAACGTGGAGAAAGTGGATGCAAAGAGGTGAGTGCATTTGTCTCTGATTACCGTTATGTGGCACAAATATTTTACCTATGGACGTTTGATTATTTCGTAATTTCATATCAATATATTTATGTTAGCTCGCGTTTTCACTAATTAAAGTATACAGTCCATTGCATTTAGCGTTTTTCTAAACGCGGCATAGCAAACAGCAAAAATATTAAAGGTGCAAGCACACTGCCTTGGGGCGTGCCTATGTTTGATTCTGTAGATTCTGAATATGTGCTTCCTATTTTGATTTTAAATTTTCTATCTGTAAGAAAAGATTTAATGCAGCTATTAAGGGGGTTTTGGATATCTAGTTTTTCGAGTTTTTTATTTACAAAGTTAGGGTCTATGGTATCAAAAGCACGGGTTACATCAAACAATAGTGCAACAACTCTATCGCCTTGGTCTAGTTTGTTGTAGATCTGTTGAACAAAGTCAATGCTGGCTGTTTCGGTAGAGTGCAGTTCTCTAAAACCGTGTTGGCTTGGAGTTTAGATCTGATATTTTTTAAGAAATTGATTTATTTGGTTGCATAGAACTTTTTCAAAGACCTTAGAGAAACTGTTCAACAAAGAAATCGGACGATAGTTTTCCACCGACAAATGGTCGCCCTTTTTATAGATAGGTAAGATATTAGCTTAGCTTAGATATAGATAGATTTATCAGAAAAGTAAGGCAAGTTATCATTTTCAAAGACGCATTTTTCAGTAGGGATATGGGTATTTCATCGGGTCCCGCCGATTTTTTGTTTGGCAAGCATTTCAGTGCGAGTTTAACATCATGTGTAGTAACTTCGGTAAAAGTAAATGATTTGTGATTTTTCTTAGTCGTTGTGCAATGTGCGGACAAGCTGCCCTGGAAATGAGATTGAAGCTTGTCAGCAACAATAGAGGACAAATAAAAGGGCTCTTACTTGTTGGGAGAGGGAGATAGGGGTAAATTTTTTGCACTCGTTAGATTTTGATACCATTGCTTATTTATTTGTTATACCTATAGATCTATGTATTATATATTTGCGTTAATTACTGATTTGCTATATATATGCTTTTACGAGAAAGATTTGGAATGGGGGGGAAGAATATTTTTAAGAACTTCAGTCTGGTTAATCCCATCAGACTGGTTAATTCCCACTTTGTAGCTTTTTTGGAAGTGGGCTATATTAATTTTACACAACTTTACATGTATAGGGAAAAGAAGTGAATTTAAAATTTGGGTTTGGTTTTGTTTGCCTAATAGTATGCCAACCCTTAGCATTCTAGCGTTTTTGGAAGAGGGCAGTATTAGTTTTACATAACTCTACATGTTTGGGAAAGGGAAGTGAATTCAAAATTTGAGTTGCTGTTAATTTTTTATTATTTTTGTTTTAATTTCTATCGGAGTGCCAAATCTCAACTCCCAAGCGTTTCTGGAAGTGGGCAGCTTTAGTTTTACATAACTTTACATGTATATGGAAGGGAGATAAATTCAAAATTTGGGTTGATTTAAATTTGTTTATTAGTTTTGTTATGATTTCTCAGTTTGCCAAATCTTAGCTCTTTAGCATTATCGGAAGTGAACAATGTTTGTTTTACACACTTTACATGTATACGGTAGGAGAGTAAATTAAAAATTTGGAGATTTTTTATTTTCTCAAATGGTTTTGTGGTTAATCCACTAGTCTGCCAAATTTCAGCCTTCAAGCATTTCTAGAAGTATAGTAGAATTTTAATGATTTATACAAGAGTGAGTAAGTGCGTGTCAAATTCTATGTTTTTTAGAATTCTACTATACTTTACTGTTTCATGAAAGTAGGTTGACTCTATCGTGATCTGCGACTGTGCATAGTTTGAGGTTTGTACCTCATTACCAATTAGAGTTAGAGTTCTGAGTCAAATGCAGACTGAAATGTTGCAGGAAAAGGTGGTACAGCATTTTGCGTGAACTTTGCACTGCCGCGCCGTTCCCACAGACTCTTTTTTAGATAATGTGTATTTGAATCATTTGTAAGGAAAAAAATACTTACCTAACCAAAATCTCTAAAAGTTAGTTTTTAAGAAATATTTTGCTAGTTATTATAATAAAATTACTGCGCTGTGTGTTTTTTCACTCATTTTCTCACTAGTTATCTTATATCAGGCATATTTTAACGCATTTGATAAATTTTGGGTGAGTTATATTGCAATCAATACCGCGTTTCCAAAAGGATAAATAAATTAAATTGGTGACACATAAAGTCTGACACGTTCAGTTTACAACAGTTTTCGCTGATATAAAAACTTATAAATATTCTTTTTAGCAAAGATTTGAATTTGTTAAAAAAAGTACAATAAATGCTTTTCGAAAAGATATTTTAAATAAAAAGCTAAATTTCAAATGACATTTTATAAACTTTTTTTACTATTATTATTATCTATGACCCATTCCAGAATTTTCGTACTCATTTTACTAATACTACTTTATTGGATGTAGCAACTGTAGGGGCAATGGAAACTCAGTGAATTAGTGCAGAAGTCTTGAGGTGGACCGTAATACCGCTTCTATATACCTTAATCAATAAATAAATAAAAGTCAATAAATAAATAGATTAGCACTGCACTACACTGATATCGACTCCGGGTGGATGTAACAAAAGTATAATTTTACAGAAAATGCAAAAAAGCGGCCTCGTTACTTTCAAACCTTATGCATTTGAGGTTTTACATGAACTCCAAATAGTTTACTTGCTATACATATTTAGTATGCAGTGGCCTGATGACATCTGCTGCTGTGGGCAGCGGACCAAGAAAATAATAACCACTAAATTGGTTGTTTTTGATGATTCGATCCGTCCCCGATTCGTCATCAATAAACGTTATATAAAATGTTTTACAATTTTCAGATATTTACAGACGCAAAATACAATCGTGATTGAGAAGTATCACATGCGATCCTGTTGTATTTCTTCATTTTATGTAAAAATGTTTTAAATACTACAAGGTAAGTTATAAAGGCCAGAAATCCTACCTAGGAGTAGCTTTTCCCATGTTTTAAAGTTCAGGTTTTTTGTAATTTATAGATGCTTCCACAAGTCTTACGCTCTTTCTTCTTCTTTTCAAAATTTTATTAAAGTCTTTTTTTTCATCTGCTCGAGAGCACATTGGGGTTATTTCTTCCATTTATTTATCGCAGTAATAAAATATTATTTCTGCCTGGCGAATAATGGTTGCTGCATTCAATATTCCACCATACTTTTATATTTTTGATGATTTCTATGTATCATATATGTTTCCAAGGGAAGGTTCTAGGCAGTAATATAGTTATAGGTTTATTGAGTGTTGTTTTGGGGTAAAGTCGGGTGAGATGGTCATGCAGAAAGGACGGCCAACAGCTAAAACTTAGGCTGCGTATCGTTAGTCACTGCTTACTAATATGGCAACGACGCAGTGCACAGCCATATTAGTAAGCAGTGACTTGCATATAATGTAGGCGGAAAAGCAGTACCTACACTAGATAAAATTCAAAAAACTTAACATAATACGCATTTTTTCAATAATTTTGATTCTAAAGGTTGCTTAAGACACATTTCTAGTAATTGCATATACTGCATTATTGCTCATTACTCATATTTCAATATTTTCCTAATAAGTACAAATTGTGAAAGGCTTTCGTGGCCATCGTCCAATGGTAGGTGTGCTTTCGGGCTGTTCGGCCGTCGTCGTTAAAAATTCGTTCTCGACGTGTCGCCATCTTGAGTGGATGGCATCTTCAGGAGATGTTGACTGTTTGTCGGCTTCTCGAAGACTCGATCAGAATTCCCTCCTGTATAAATAGCGGTTTGCAAGACTCTCTACACCTTATACAAAGATAGCGCAGCGCCCTCTTCTGAAGCACAAAAACCGACCGCACCGACCTCTGGGTAGAATATCCCCAAAAGGCGATCACATATCGGATATGCGACTTCATCAGAGAGAAATACGTCATCTTACCCGCCTGTTTTCCAAGCTCCTGCACCACACCACACCATAACAACTTGTTGCCAATTTTTTGTTTAGTTCCTCTAAGTGTAATTCAAATATTAATTGTAAATCTATGTGAAGCCCTAAAATCTTGACCGTGGTTTTTTATTTAAGAGGAATGTTATCCAATTTTACGTCAGCCAGAGAACATTTAAAAGTTAATATGTGTGTTTTTGTTATATCAAAATATCGCGCCACGTTTTAATTTGTGCTCCGCTTCCAGGATGTTTTTAAGTTGAATCAAATTCTTACCGCTCCACAGAACCGTTTTATCATCCGCAAATGTTGTAGACTTCCCTTCTATTGGAAGTTCCGCCAAGTCATTGATGTATATTAGCACTGACCCCTGTGGTACTCCATGCACGACTTTTGCCGACTCTGACTTTTTACCATTGACACACACAATTTGTACTCTATCCGAAAGATAAGATTCGAACCGTTTCAGGCTTGATCCGAGAATTCGATAATGTTTCAATTTCTGCAGCAGTATCTTGTGATCTACACAATCGAAAGCTTTCGAGAAATCACAAAACACCGCTGCAACTACTTTACCGTTATTTGAACAAAGAGGCAAAGGTATGTTTGCTTGTCGTGTAGAAAAACGAGTTTAACTAGAAAAAGTTTAGTTCTTTTTTTACTGATATGACAAGTAGCTTGGTGCTTAAATCAAACTGCAGCAATCAAGTGTGGATCGGATCAGACTATAATATAGACAGGTCATGGACTTCGTATCATAAATGTCTCCATTATTTTTTTAAATAACTCCTAAGAGTCTGAAGCTTTTAATGAGTATGTTGTCTAAGTGTGTCTAAGGCCTGTTTCAAAGGTGACCCTCGAGTCTCTACAAGTATCAACTGTTTCAAGATCTGTGTTTTAATCATTCTTATTCTATTACATAAAAAAATGCCATGCAAATCAATCATTATAAAATTAACGTTTAGATAATGGATTATTAGATTATCCAAAAATACTAATATTTAAAATAGTGCAAACTTAACTTAAAAAAAAGGTTATTGATAAACAGAAAAAGCGCTATTTAAAATACCAATATCGAGCAAATCAAATACATTTATGTTTAAAAAAAAATTAAACACTGAAAATTTTCTCAAACCCTGGCTCCTCACGAATGGTGCCCATCACCTCTGAATCGCAAATTCTCTGTGTAATGAGCTACGAGACTGGTCAGAGGGTATTTTCGATGCTATATCTATGACCAGCCTCTTCGTCTTATCACCAAGGACCATACGTATCCACGGCAAGGGGAACAAAAATATACTTATCGATATATTCACTATATTTTTTTCGCTTTTAATCCTCTGCACGAATAGAAGCTGCACCTGATAATTTTGAATGTTGTTTGTGGTATAAATTGTGCGTATGGGATTTATGGTCTGGACAAGTCATCCTGGAGAGATGCAAAGTGCACATCTACAATCCTGAGGAATTTAAGATCGTCAGCATAGAGTAAACAAAGGGATAATTGAAAGCATTATACAACATCAATTATAAAGTGTACAAATAGAGAGAGCCCCAAACACACTAACTGCTTGACGTCTCTTTGTTAGGTACGATTTTATAAATCTTAGAAAATGTACACTGAAGCCCATATTTTGGGATAGACAACCAACAAATAAACTGCTCAAAAATTGAAGTGGTCGACCCCATTTTTTTGGACATTTTTAAAGTTAATTTATTCCTAAACCAAACGGTCAATTCCCACACAATTTTCTATGTGATCAAGTTTCAACTATCCTCTTTTATTGTTTGGTTTTCTTGTTGTCCTGCGTTTGACAGATAGCTTCACAGGGTGGCTACAACGCATGTGTAACAAAAGTGCGAAAGTTTGCACGGCTCCCATTTCCCGTACGATTTTTTTTTAAATTTTAATGACACAAGATCACCTAAAGCCAAAAAAAGTTATTTTTCAGTTTTATAAATTTTTCTTTAGTTTCCGAGATATAAATTTTTTTCCATAAAATTGTACTTTTTCTGATTTGAAGTTTGACGTTTCTACCCGGTTTGAGCCATAGCCACCAAATATGCTATGAGGCAACCCAAATGTTGCATTTTCGAACCTTGTATGCCATTGTACCCTAGATTGATATGCTTGTATGGCAGAACACAAAATCCTAACGCGACGTTTTCGTCTTTAGGAATGTGACTTGTACTGGGAGCGTAACTTTTATGTGTTATATATATCTACTTTGTAATTTGTAATTCCTAGAAAGAAATTGAATTGAAAAAAATTGAGATGGCCACTAACCACAATTAGGGGCGTGCAAAAATATTTTTTTTTTAATTCTGCGTTTTATGATCAAACCTGGGTTTCACCTACTGTAGGTGATTTGATATCAAGTCTAGGTTAATGCAAAACACGTTTTATTGAAGTTTAAACATTTATGCCGAGACGGTATTTCAATTTTTTTAAAAATATCACCATCACCAAGTCCATGGATTCAAGCAAATTTTCTCATACCACCACAGATGATGTTGATGCTGCCTCGCTAAATATCGTAAAGCAGAGCTTATGCCACGTGTGCCCTCTGATTTAGGTCGTAATATCTCAGAAACGAAAGTTTTAATAGTTGAAAAAACTGAAATGTGAAATGCGTTGGAACCAGAAATGTTATGCTTTGGTTGTGCTTGGAGCAATTTAAGGTATCATACGCAAAAATAGGTTAAAAAAGAAAGAAATAAAAAAGTAACTACCGATAAAAATTTTAGTGACCTTATATACAAAAATTCTGCTTCCAGATCTCTCATTTCTTGAGCGATTCCTGTAAACGATACATCAAAATGCTTTGAAGATGGAGACTGATAAAACGAGAAACCAAAATTATTAGGTACTGTTCGATCACTATTTAGGAAAAGTTAAAAAAATTAAATCAGTTTTTACATAGACCTACCAACAACCCCTATCGTTGCAGTGCTCTTCGGGCCAGTAGAATGAAAGATAAAACAAACGTCTAGTGTCAATCTTGTTTTATCCGAACTGCACTGATACGATATAGGGCTTGTTGGTAGGCCTATGTAAAAACTGATTTAATTTTTTAAACTTTTCCTAAACAGTGATCCAACAGTTATGGAAAAAAATCATATCTCGGAAACTAAAGAGAAATTTAAAAACTAAGAAAGAACTTTTTTGGATAGAGCTGACATTTTGTGTCATTAAAATTTTTTTGAAAAAATCGTACGGGAAATAGGAGCCGTGCAAACTTTCGCACCTTTGTTACACGTGCGTTGTAACCGCCCTGTGAAGCTATCTGTCAAGCGCAGGACAACAAGGAAACGAAACATTCAAAGAGGATAATCGAAGCTATATTACAAAGAAAATTGAGTGGGAAATAACCGTTTCGTTTAGGAATAAATTTACTTTAAATATGTACAAAAAAATGAGGTGGCTCACTTCAATTTTTGAGCAGTTTAGTTGAGATAGGCGGCACAAAAACAAGTTGCGGTTTACAATAAAAATAAAATGATGTATAAATTCCATAATTATTTAATTAATTTTATATAAATTGTCCCAAAATAGAAAAGTTTTCCATAAATTACGGCAAAATAATCTTGAAATAGGATTTTGTAGTTTTCTAGCAAAACCCCAATTTTTTCCAGTTTCAGCCACTTTCCGTATATAACCATATGAAATTCCCATACGCATAAAAACAAAGCCGTCTGCAAGAGGTGAATGCCGATAACTGTCCAATTACGTTTGAATTCCCATCCAATTTGGATAATTTTGAAATCGTTTTAGATAAAGATAACATTGTGGGTTCTTTCCTTAAAATACTCAAAACCATAAATTTGTCTGCCTGTAGCAACCACAGGTGATCGAGTTATTGCGTTACGCTAGTATCTACGGATTGCCTTTTTGGTAGCCGTGTTTATTTCTTCAATATTTAAATTGGAGCTATATAAGGAGAAAACTGAAAAGCTTATCCACGTTTATCATTGCTTTAATATCATTTATTGAGTCCGTTTTTAATTTATTAACAATAAGTTAAACTTTTGTAGCAACTTAATATCTAGGATACATTCATAAATTACGTAACGCAAAAACTTTCATGTGTAACGAAAGACTAACCTCCTCTTCCCCTCCAGCGTTACATGTAATTTAAAAATGGTCCATAATGAAATCTACTAATAAGGCACATTTTTTTTAACAAAATTTTTTAGGAAAAAAGTAAAAGTTTTGTCAGACTTTAAAATATTATATGTCACTAAAAGCTAGTAAGATATATGTAAGTTGCATTTTTTTATTAGAGGTTTTTGTTGGAATGATAATTTTTTGTCCTTTCTGTAACGCGGTAATTTTTGCCATATTACTTACGCAAATTCTATCAAGAAGGATAGCTAGTAAGAAACTGAGTAAAACAACACAGCGCGGTAGTGTTATTGTAATAACTGGCAAAATGTTTCTTAACAACGAATTTTTAGAGATTTTGGATAGGCATTTAGGGTACTGTACTGGGGCCGATTCTCTTTCTGGCATACATAAATGGGTTGTTTTCACTAAACACTGAAGGAGATCTGACCTCATTTGCAGATGACACAGTTCTTTACTACACTGCAGATACGTGGGAAGAAGTTAAAGAGACAGCGGAGAAGGATTTTGCAAATATTAAAAGTTGGTTTGATGAAAGGAAATTGTCCATTAACATAGAAAAAACTAATTTCATAGCGTTTTCATGTAGTGAACGAAAAAGTGCTCCATTTCATGAACTTAGCATTCAAAACACTTCAACTACACAATTAAAAATTAAAAAGGTAAATAATACAAAATACTTGGGTGTTGAGATTGATGGGTTTCTGAAATGGAACTTACATATAAATCAACTAGTAAACAAAATAAGATCAATTATATATAAGTTTAAAATGCTAAAGAACATACTTAATTTCAAACAAATAAAAGTTGTATATTACGCTCTAGTTGACTCACTTCTTCAGTATGGAATTTCTGGATGGGGGGGGGGGATATACCAGTGCTACCTAAAAAAGCTAGAAGTACAACAAAAAATATTCTTAAGAATAATGCTGGGCAAGGATCGGATGTACCCTACAAATGATTTGTATTCGGAAAGCCAAATTATGGATATGCGACAAATTTATATTAAAAAAATTCTTATTTATCAACACAAAAACAAATACAAACTAATAACCATACAACATAAATATCCAACAAGATATAAAATTAGCAAAAAGTACAAAACAAATAAATCGAAACTAAAAATTGGTCAACGGTCATATACATACATTGCACCAAGAATCTACTCCCTACTACTAGAAAATATAAAAACTCTTAATAAAATAACTTCTTTCAAAAAACATGTCAAAATATGGATAATGAAAAATCCAAGAAACGAATTTTCACAATTTTTTAAATAAAACTAAACTCATTTACTACTTTTTTCATAATGTTCATTTGTCCTTCTCTCAATTGTCTACTTGTTACTATTAAGTTTTTTTAGTAATGAATTATTTAAAGTCAGGTCTAAAAACTGGGTAATTAGAATTTAGATTTTTATTTTTTAGTTTTTCAAATGTGATGATACAAATTAAGAAAAGAAACATACATAGAACTTTATAAAAACTGTAATCAAAGAAATTAAATGATACGACCTCCACGAACAAGTCGCACTTAGCAACTTCAGTGGCAGTATTATTTATTTTCCAATATTCTTGTAGACAGAAAATAATTAATTAATTTATTATTATTATTATTTCTAGTATTTTTTGCTCACATATAATAAAATACACATTATCTGAAAAAGGACAACTTGAAATTAAAACAATGGTTTAAAATAACACTGGACTTGCAAATTTGAAAACAATATCAGGTATTTTAGGTCTTACAGAAGGGACATCAACATTACAAAAGGGACGAAAATTAAAAAGCGCAAATTTAAGGCACATAACAAAATTACAAAGAAAAGATAATGGTCAAAATTATCAAGGCAGATTATAAATACAACTATTTTTCAACTAAATTCCAAATAAAAAATTCATTGTCCCGATCTGTAACACAGAGTGAAAAATAGCGATACCGAACAGGAGAAGTCGTGTTACAGATGGTACAATTTCAACAGGTTTAATTGATAAAATATTGATTTTATTACTTTAATGAAGTTTTACATAAGATCGTGCACGTTAAAAATATATAAAGCACAAAACGGTTCATTACCAATAATTCAAAAATTCTTTCGTCGCGGTTCTATATAATCCACTAATTCTGTTCATACTAAAACTCTAAGTTGCCACGCGGAATGAATTTTCTTTGCGGAAACATTGGCTGTTACCGCATGGGAGAGATTTCTTGTAGCAAGTTGTTTAATTTTTTTTTCTATGGATAAAATAAAACAAGACCTAAGTATATGCTTACAAATCTAAAAATTTCAAATTTTAATAAAAGGTAACTTTCAGTTATTAGCTTCATCACTTTCAACGCAATAGGGACTTATTGGAATAAAACCTGATTTTATGTTAGAGTGGGCTTTATTGTGACAGATTAACAAAGAAAACTGACAGCTGACCTCTCAATATACCAAAGCCAAATTTAAAAATAAAGTCATTTAATAAAAACAGACACTAATAAATCCGGTTCTTAAATACACAAAGGCCAAATTTTGAAAGAAAGCAGCTGCTTGTATATGTAAATCTGTCACAGTACTGCTGGTTTTAAAATAAGGTCAAGTTTTACTCCATTAAGTGTCTGAAGTGGTGTATTTGAATTTAAAACCTCTAGTGACGTTCCGCCTGCACATATTCATGTTTCTATTTTTGTTGTTGCTTTCTACTAATTAATTGGCGACTTTAAGTTGTAACTAAAAAAATTCTTCATGTTAAAATTTAAAATGATTAGATAAGCTTTCAATAAATCTTCTTTTTTAGCCTGTAACAGCCAAATTTAAACTGTGTTATAACAGATCTCCCCAAATATTTGACTAAATATAATTTAAAACACTAAAAAAAATACGCAGAAAACTGAAGTCTTGGATATCTTATAAGCTCCACTGTGAGAAAAGGATACCATTTTTTGAATTTTGAACTAATTTCTGGGCCCAAGGGGTGGAAAAGCAGGGGGACGCCTCTCCAGACCATTGACGGCAGATTCTGGACTATCAACTGTCTATATTTTTCGTATTTATTGTGTAATAATTTTAAACTAAAAAAAAATTATTACATTAGTTATAGATATTAAATATACCGGGTGATCCAAAGTGATTCTGAAAAGCCAAAGTTATACCCCGCCTTTAATAGATTCTATTTAATCCACAGCCCTGCCCCGTTCCGCCCCTAACAGTAAAGCCAGCAAATGAGACTTTCTGTAAGTCACGCAACTGCGAGAACACTCGTTTAAGTTAGACCCTTGATTCTTTAGAAAGAAGTTTGTATCGATTTTTGCACGAGGTCCGGCGCGACATTTCCGATTTCGGCGACTTTTGTCAGAAAAAATGGAGCCCACTTTAAAATGGGTCACGAAAAAAAAGCAAACTTAAACCATCTTTGTTGGATACATCTATATTTTGGATACTTTTCTCGCAGAAGCTTTTAAGAATTTCTCGGTATGACTATATGAGAGGAAACACTAAGGCAGTGGTGCAAATATGAGGAAAAATATTTTAGAGTTTAAAATAAACACTGAACACTTTGGCAACTTTGTAACCAACGTTTTTATATTACTGCTAATAAAATCATTTACACGGATACTCATTTTCACTCTCCTATTTTAATAACGTGTACTCAGCCACTAAAAACAATATCAAAGAAAAAGACAGTAAATATTTTTAGAAAAATAATCATTTTAATTAGAAGCAGATAATTACCTCCTCGTTTTTCTATAAAATCTTTTAGGAATATTTTTTTAAACGTTTAAACTTTAACTAAATGTGAATTATGAAAGCCGGATTTACCATAAACTCACTTTCCTGGGGCCAACCAATTGGTTCCAAAATAAATAAAAAAATGCATTTGTTTGTTTGTTTTTGTATAAAAAATGGTTTTTAAATAGTTATAATTTATTAAATGTGATACAATAAGAATAACAATAGACTTTATTCTGGTAATTAAAGAACAAGTTCCAAGAAATACAAGAGTGTAGCGCCCAGACGTAGTTATCTCTATACTGATTTCCATATTTATCCTTACAATTAACCAAGAATACAATCAATAAATATAAAAATAAATAATAATAATTGTAGAAATTTATTTTAGTATTAAAAGTATGTCTTGTATAAAAGAAGTAAATCTTGTATTTATTTTTGAATTTGTTGCTTAACAACATAATTTAGAGGCATTTTAAAAACTGATATTATTGATATTTTTCTTTTAAAATGTATTCTTTTATTTTTTGAAATTTGGTTTCAAAAATTACTTTTTACAGTTATTTTAAAGCAACTCATATGTTATTGGATAACATACTCACTACAATGATGGCTCCTTAATTGAACATGTATGAATGTATGAATGTACGGTAGTGGCGGTAAACACCCTTAAAGGATCTAACCTGACACATATGCCGCCTTTCTGGGTCTATTGCGCACCTCGTACCTACTGTGTTCGACTCAGATAATAATTTAAATACTATCTAGTATATAGAACCCAGTAGACTTCAAATTATATTTTAGGCCAGAAACTTAGTCATCATGATATACTACATAATGCCATGGTTGTAGCCAGCCTTAGACCACTGACGGGTAATAAACCTTTTAACATAATCAATAGGGTACAGAGAGCCACAATGTGCCCGCACTAGCTGCTAGCCCCAAATAGGCACTCCATATACCCTATCCCATGTGGTCATTTCTGGAATGGCCAGGCCACCAAATCCATTCAAAGAATCACCAGATTAACCCATCATAGATGTTATCTGGTGTGATCCCAAAGGTTACCAATTTTTTTTCTGTTAACATTCTGGTCAATGGTCGTCCGTTACCAGACTACCCATTTACCCATGAGTCGAGGCCCCTTTAGTCGCCTCTTACGACAGGTCTAGGGATTACCTTGGTGCTATTCTTATCTCCGGACTCGATAGGGTAGAGTAGATATGACCTATAAGGAGAGATGGATCTCCATATATTTTTTAGTGATTACAAACCAAAGTGCATTTAAGTCAGCCCCTGCTTCAGTTGCGTTTCGATACTCCAATTCTGACACGTTGTAATCCAAATCGACAAAATTTTACAGAAATAAGAAATGTTAGAAGCAAATTACAGAGCGTAAGCATTATGCGACTTGTTAGAAATCGTAGGAAATAACCGTTTTATTTTATTTTGGTTGCGAGGATTTAGCAGCATGTAGCTATGCATAATTACTAACTTTTAACGCAAAAATATAAATTTTAATTTTTTTGTGGGTTACGACGTATCACGTGTCACTTTTTGAAGAAAGAGAGGGACAGAAGGAATACTTAAAATGTTGTGTAAAACTTTTATAGGACGTTCAAGAAGAAAACAGAAAAGATAGTTACCCATTTTTTGAGCATAAAATTAGTGTTAATTTTATATATCTACCTCTTTAGTTTGATAAACCTTAAAACAATAGATTAGATTACATAAGATTGTTAAAACAGAGAGACATATAAAATTAACACTAAATTTGTGCTTAGAAGATGGGTACTATACTATCCATTAAAAGTTACCTTTTTCCACCCTTAAAACTAGTGTTGCCACCGAGACGAGAGATTCTCGTCTCTGGTCTCGTCTCGACGAGATGAGAGAGATATTTTCTCTCGAATGAAAGCTCGACACGAGACGAGAGAAAACCCTCTCTCGTCGAGAGATTCTTTTTCTCGTTCTCTCGAGCAAAAAAGGTTGGTTTTATACATTTTTATGATTTACCATCTGTTCGTATTGACCAATTATAGAGTTAAGCTGATATTTATGTACTGTTTTGTTTAAGTTAAAGGTACTTATGAAAAAATTAGCATATATTCCTTTCTTGCTGACATGTACTGTGGCTTATCTTTCGTTTACTTGAAATCAGATGGAGAAAATCCAAACGTGTAATTAAATTTACTGTTACTATTGATGGTTTTAACGTACTGAACATTTTTTTTTTCGGAAAATATTCATAAGCGGGAAATTTTAATTTTCTTTTCTTGCTGTTGGCGTTAATTTTTGTAAATTAGAAATCTGTTGAGTTAAAAAAAATGTTTTTGGACAATTTTTTAAAGAGCTAAAATTCTGAAAATCAAATAATTTTCTTGTGGAAATTAGTTTGTTTTATATTTTGAAAAATATGGAAAATTCTAGTTAATAAAAAAAATTATAAAAAAAATACCCAACTGCTAAATCTAAAATGATGTTGACAAAAAAATCTTAAAGCGTGTGCAGAAAGAATTTTTTAAATCGCCCAATATTTGACAAAATATGCGACTATGTTTTTAAAAGAGGGTGGATGTAATGAGAGGAGGAGAGGTAGGTGGAAGTAGGAAGGTCTGCCATGTAAAAACAGCAAATTAGAGGATATTTGCAATGGATGATCAAAGGAATTTCAAAAAATATTTTAATTTATGTGCATCTGACGACTGCCATGTTGATTCCTGTTTAAAAAAATATAGCCTATAGCATCTTCGAGATCAGTAGCAATTCAATCTCCGTTCACCGTGCTGCAGTTGGGAAAAAAAGTTAAAAGTTCTGTGCGTTTATTGTAAAAAAAACATAGAAATTTCTTGCAAAAACATGTTTTTCCCTGAAAATGACAAAAAATTATTTAAAGAAAGTTATTTAAAAAAAATTTTCCGTTAGTTTTGAGAAAAAAACATTTCTGCAAGGAAACATTTTGGTTTCTAGAATCTGGAAATTCCAAAGACATCTTCAAGACCCAATTATTTTCATTAGTAGATTTATTGCTTTATTTTCAATAACTTATATTATTGGCAAAACATAAAATATTCTTTTATCAATGAACACTTGCGATTTTAGGTACAGTTTTAAATAAATAAAGCGATGCAAAACTTTTTCCCAGCTTTGGTTTCATCGGCATCAACGGGGTATTTTAGTACATGTATTGTATTTACTTCTTTATTTATTTATGTATTCATATATATATATATATATATATATATATATCCCAGAATGGACTTAACACTTTATTTTGGAAAAAAGTTATAACCATAAACTTTTTATAGCTGATTCAATTCAATTCAATGTTTGGTTCTTGGCTCTGATCCCTGTGGATCAATTAGCCAGCACGCATCGATTGGCTCTAAGGAAGTCTGGCATCTAAGCCACTTAGAGCCATAATTTTATAGCTGATATAAATCAAGAGACACGAGAGACGAGATGAGAGAAAGGCTCCCTCGAGCGAAAGAAGAGTCCTATCGTCGAGACGAGAGACCCATTTTATCTCGCATAATGAGACGAGACGAGAGAAGGCCTTCTCTCGTCTCGTCTCGTCTCGCGGCAACACTACTTAAAACAACCACACATTTTTGCTTAATGTCATGTCATCTAATAATGGGGTTCCGTCCTCATTTAAAAAGAGTATCTACGTGTCCAAACACTTTGGTAGAATTTATAAACAAAAATTTTTTTTTTTTAAACAGGAGTAGGCTTGGGTTATGCATCAGTTGAAGATAAATTTTACCCAACTAATCGAGGTAGATAAATGTTTTTTCGCCGTGTGTTAATCGTGAACGTTTTTTTGCCTTCCAGGTGTGCGCATGAAAGCCTGCAACCGAATCATCAAACGAAAATTCATGCAATCGGACACGCGCGGTGTAACAAAACGGGATTTGAATATAAATGGTATTTTTGCCATTTATAAGTTTTTAAATATTTTTCATTAAATATTGTTTTTGACATCAACAAGCATTAATTATATGCAAGACTAGGTTAAGATTAAGTAAAATTTATGGCAACTCCGGCGACTTGTTTTTCGGCATATTTTCAGGTTCGCTGTATTTTAATAAAAGTTGTATTCGGCTAATATGTCCTTTGAGCCACTAACATCAAAATAATTCATATTTTGTAACTGAAAACATATTAGCTAAACTATTTTCAACTTTTAAAAAATACACTGTATGATTTTAACTTTATCGATTTTCTGAGTCCACGCATCTTTGAATTGCGGTGGTATTTTGCCTCTTTGTCTTTCTCGCCAATACGAGGGAGCTTAAGTTTCAGACCACGGCAACCAAGAATGTCTGTAGAACAAAGTGGCTTATCTTGCACAGGAAAACCGTTAAAGAAAGCTTGGATTTTGGACCAATCAGCTGGCGGCAAGCTGAGAACGCCTAGAGAGCAGGGTACTGAAACTTTCGAAAGTCGGGAGGGAGATCACTCTTTAGTTGCGCTTGGTTCGTTACGCTTTCGTTCACACTTCTTAAGGGGGTTTTATTTCAACTGGGGAAATTTATCAATTATTTTAGCTTTGTATAAAACTGTTAACTTTAATATTCATAATTATTTTAGTCTTTTCTTTTGGAGTTTATTAATCTTAAAGCCATTAATTATTACTGTTTCCAGTGTTTTGAAATAATGTGTTTAACTGTTTTATGGTTTTTTAACATCAAAATACAAACCATTCGTTGCCCTAAAATCGGAATTTTTAATCAACAATAAATCCCAAACCTAAACAGTAATATTAAGTAAATTAAACAGTTGATTGAGTAGTTTCACTCATTCAATCAACGTTTAAAATGTGGATAAATATATATATTTACAACAAATATACAAAAGGTTTATACGGCCTAAAAGTCTAAGAAGTGTAAATATTTGAATACAAAAGCTTAATAGTAGTAAAAGTTGATATTCAATTAATAAATATAAGAAGTGAAAGTGTGAAGCTACAAGAAGAAAATTGAAAAGGTATGTATGATTTTCCTACATTGGTTATACATTTGAAAAAAACGTTTATAGGATACTTTTCCTCCAAGAATCGTCAAATTCCCTTTCGAGAACAAATAAGTAATAATATTTAATCTTTTTATAATTTATATAAGTTGTAGCCTAAGTTGGTAGCTCACTACATTTAAGCCTTGGCCACTTGAGATGACAGTACCACTGTCACAATGGCCGCCTGTTACAGCGGTTCAATCGTAAACGGGCCAAACGTAAGGCCGCGCGCGTCCGGTGTGCACACGGCGGTAATCATAAAGCACCCCTGTATTGAGCCACTAACATCAATTTTTTTTTGTTACAAAATATGTATCTAGGGTTAAAATAATAATTTACAGCTATGAAACCACTTAAGCATAAATGTATGTTTCTTTTTATGGAGCAAAATAATTTAATTTTTCGTTTTAATTTGGCAAAGTCGGTTAAAAACAGGTAAGAAACATAGGGTTTACATCACATTCCAGCGTAACAGTAGGTTAGGTGGTCAAATGCTATAAAATTATTAGATAAAAGTCACAGTTAAAAATGGGTCAAGAAAGGATATCGTGGGAGAAATCTTTTAAAGAATTTAGTAAAAAGACATTTTTAACAAGCCGTTTAATTTCTAAGCAAAAGGCATTCGATAAAAAATAGCCGTAATGGCATCTTAATCTTAACATATTTATACTCCAGTCAACCTAGAAAAGAAGAGAAACATCCATATTGAAACTTTTTTCATAAAAGTTTAGGTAAATTTCCTAGTTATGTACTCCTCTATGTATGTATGTATAAAAAAAAATTATAATCGTTATTGGAATGCAAGATAAAGACAATTTTTTTTCAAAAATCATCATTATATTTTGAATTACCCATCATCCGCGTAGCTCAGGCAGGGCCGCACCCAGGAAAAAAATCGGGGGGGGGGGGGGGTATACGAAGTTGAGAATAGGATTTTGGAAAATTTGTGTTTTGTATTGTGAATTGAACTAAATGTTAATTTCTAGCATGTTTTCTAATTTTTGCTGACATCGAACTTTCAAAAACTGTATCAACCTAAAGTCTGTAAAAATTGTGTCAATTTATATGATTTTCTTGGATTAAAATACATAAACGGAGTATAACAGATCTAATACCTTCCCAACTAAAAGATATTTAAATTGAAGAAATTGTCCATGCTGGGTGAAATATAATGCTTTAAAAGTCACACTTGTGTTTCTAATCTGCGCCAGTGGCGGCTCGTGTCAGTAAAGTTTGTGAGTTCTGCCGACACAATTATACAAAAAAAAACAACAAACACGACCATAACCTCCCGCTCATGCGTTTGGCGTCTTCTAAATAAATAAATGCGCCCGCAAACACGCAACGCTGAGCCCTCCCGCCTGGAATTGTACTGGAACTGCAAGTTTTGCAGCTCTATTTTTGCCTAGATTTCGCTACCTAAACCCACGAGCAAGTGCACTGCGGGGCGAAGGAAGGAGTTCCGAGCCGAGCACAGATCTCGTTAGCCGCCCAGCTATGTTGAATTGCAATTTAGCAGCGCAACAATGCCAATAAATTCATTTGACCGACTGTAAAATGAGGCCTTCGGCGACGGCGCGCGGCGTCATACTCAACACACGTACGCGATTTAAAGGCCTACTATACCAACACCGGACTGAAAATATACTGCTATTTCAATAATTTTAGAAATAAAATAATTATATTAGAAAAATAGCAGCGGCTGAAAAATAGTCAAATAATGTGAAAATTTTGGGGGTTCTGCAGCTCTGCAGCCCTTATGCACTAGCCGCCCCTGATCTGTCCTAAGATTTATATTTTAATGATCTGTATTTTGTTTAGTAAAAAAAATTTAGCCATTTATAGGACCTAGTTGTTATGGGTGTTGGGAAAGCTTTATTTTTGTTGAACATGAAATTTTCAATCAATTTGTGAATACTACGTTGCTTTAATTAATTAAAACAAAATGATACCACCATTTTGGCAAATGCATAATTAAGGCCGGTTTTAAAAAAACTAAAGAATAAATTCAAGTGCAAGTCTATTTACTAGGTAGGTTTATTAAATACCTACCTAATTTTAAAAACTAATAAAAAAAATAAAATTGTTTTTAAAGTTTTGATAATAAAAAATGTAAAAAGGGTAAAAAAATTGAATTGTGATATTTGTTTTTTTTTTATAAAAAGAATGAAAATAAAACTAAGTAAAATTTTCATTAAACTAGCAAACATATTGCCTAACTACTAAAAATATTTAAATAAATTTAAAAAAAAAACTATGAATAAATTCCACTAAAACAATTTTTTTATGTCTTCTGATAATGGGAACGTTCACAGTGAAATGACTAAAATATATTTATTGATTTTTGGGTTATCATGTCCCAGACAGACAGACGCCATCAATAATTTTGTTGGATAGGTCTTTTTGTCCAAACTTGTTTTAAGTGAAAATAACAATTTTTTTTACGATCCCAATAGCCGAACATACAGGGCCTCTAGCCGAACCTACCTATTGATGGCTAAAAAATAAGTCAACCCTGCATAATTTTTTTGTGAAATTTATAATTGTCAAGCAAAAATTATCATTGACTGGTCAAAAATCAAGTGAAAAAATAAAGTTCTTTTCCAGTAGCTGCTTAAATCTTGGATTAATTTCGCAGTCAATTCAGGAATATTATTTAAAACACAACTGTTTATGAATAAAATTATTGATGTTATCAAGCAACGGGGTGTTTTAAAAATTTAAAGAAAAATGTGGGAGACATAAGTAATTTAGAGAAAAAATATATATTTTCCTTTACTTTGCATACATTTATTAATTGTTTTTTTAGAAAATAGAATCATAACAAAAACATTTCATGTAAAAAAAAGTCAAGTACGCAAAAATGGCATTCGGTAAAAAGAATTGAGGTAAAAGTAAAGCCATCTCCAATACAAATTTCAAAATGAAAGGTTCTTACTTTCTTTACATGAAATGTTTTTGTTACGATTTTACCCTTTTTTTTTAACGATTTAGGTAATATTAAAGTTTTAAAGTAGTAGAATATGCAAAATGTTTTTCAAAACTTATGCAAATTTTGAGGTTTTTCAATTTTTTTAGGTAGGCAATGTTCCTTTTACATAACTTTACGTTAAAGGGGAGGGAAGTTAATCAAAATATTGGGGATGTTTAATTTTTTTCTATAGTTTTATCATAGTTCCTATCGGCCTTCCAAAGCTCAGCTCTCTAGCGTTTCTGGAAAAGTACAATGTTACTTTTACATAAATTTACATGTATAGGGGAGGGGAACAAATTAAAATTTACCTACTTTACTACTACTTTAGGAAGTCCATGAAACTTGGTTAACTCTATGAAGATCTACGACTGTGCAGTTTGAGTTTCTAAGCTCATTCCAAAGTAGAGTTTTAGATAGGTCAAATATGGACTGAAATATTTCAAGAAAAGATGGTACAGCAGTTTACGCGAACTTCGCGGAGCACTGCCGTGCTCCCAGATACTTAACCAAGCTTTAGTTTGAGCAAGTTTTCAGCTATTATAAAATAAATCTTAATAATCAGAGTCAATTCTGCCATAAAAAAATGCGAATTGCCCATATATCTAGCCTACTTAAGTATTATCAGTACTAAATATTTTTTTTTTTACTGCTAAAGTAGAGGGATTAAACCACCTAGGTACGGCTCTAACGTAGCTGCGCAAAAGTATCGAAAATAACAAAAGATTATTTTCTACTCGCGTGCGCAAAATACTTAATTTGCGCAATCATTTGCGTCCGAAAAAATGAAACTTAGCGCACAAATTTTTTTTGGACAAAATAATATTCAAAACAACCATATGGATTTATCAAATTTTTGATATCCCATTTTAAGCATATATCGGGTGGGCACAAAAAACCGGACAATTTTTTTTCATTATAACTTTTAAACTATATTTTAATGGGACAAACTGCACTTGTCAGCGAATTAATTAGAGTTTTTAACGAATATAAATATATTTGTCCGCCATCTTAAAATCCAATACGAATGGCGGACGAAATTAAAACGTACACTTCAAAGATTCTCGTTTATTCTTGTGTTGCGAACACGTTTTAATTATTTTTTTTAAATTAGTAAAAAAACTGCATTCTTGCTACGCATAACAAGGTACGAATTAGCAAAATCGGTTCAAGGCTTCTAAAAATATATATGTTTGTTTCAACCATTGCTTTCATGTCTGCATTTATTTTCTTCTATAAATTAAAATAAAAATTAAAAAATTTTCAGAAAATATGATTAAAAACGCTATTTTGAAGAATCAAGTAAGATTCCGTACGCCGTCTTAAATGTTAAGATGGCTGTAAATTTTGGTCATAATCTCTAAAAAGCAATCAATTCTCATTAGGATGTTTTTTATTTCATTAAAATCGGTTCGGTAGTAACAAATTTATAGGAAAATAAATGCAATGCAATCGTATAATATGCAAAACAATGGTTTAAACAAAAACATTTTTTTTATAATCACTGAATCGATTTTGCTGACTCATACCTTGTTGTTCGTCGCAAGAATGCAGCTTTTTTACTAATTACCAAAAATAATTAAAACATGTTCGCAACATAAGAATAAAGGAGCATCTTGGATTTTGAGATGGCGGACAAAAAAAATATTTAGTCAAAACTCTGAATAATTCTCTATCAAGTGCAGTTTGTCCCATTAAAATCGATGATAGAGTTCAAAAGTTATAATAAATATTTTTTTGGCCCATCCGGTATATAATTAGGCTGGGTAATTTTATGTTAGGGAACTATAGGTATGCTACATTCTCTCTCTAAGCAAAACACTAGGCTGTTATTCTTTTTGCTTTTTTTGCTAAATTGACTGAAGTATAGAGTGAAGTGGCTGGCAACAAATGAAGATTAATGTTTTGACCCATTCCCATAGGACCGCGTAGGCACTGGGCATTGGGTCGCCCGCGCACAATATACTAACCTTTACTAAAAACCATTTATTACCAATTTTTTGACGGTTCTCGCTGGGCTTTTGAACGGCCTTGTTGAATGGAATCGGTGGAATTTAATGAAAGACGATATTTCTAGTTTATGGTGATGACTTTATTTTGTTAAGGAATAGTAAGTCTATCATTTTCGAGTACCTTTATGGGCCATTATGAGGTCGCATAAATTCTGTTTTGTTAAACAGTGATGTGAGGCTCTCACTTGTAAAGTTTTGAATGGAGCATATTTGGCCGCAGGCTGTCATGAGAGTAGTTTATAGTCGAAGAATAAATTTGTTCCAGTTATTAAGCTATTTTATGTGAATGGATGGGTATGCATGCTGGGTCATTCAGCTAGTTCTTGTGAATTTTAGTAAAACGATTTTTAATACATCTCTACTATATGAATGGTTCTTTGTGATTTTTCACATTAATTTTTCAGTTATATATTTTCTGTCATATACACGGCTATTGTCCACGCTTTTATTCTGACAATATTATTCACATTTAAAACATGAAAAAGCCATAATTGAAGTACTTGTGAGTGTGTATAGAAGGCGGAGAGTCGTTAAGTATATATTTATGTTTAATACCTAATAAAATAAAGAATGTTGTAAAATCACAACACATCTGGCCGCCTGGAACAAAGCCATCAATGATTGCCCCTCCAACCTAACAGTCTTATAATACTAAAATAAAATTACAATTTTTTTAATAATCGGTATGTGATAATTTACGCGTCCGGTACAAAGAATTTTTTGCAAATATATGCCCACTTATAAAATCACAAAAAAACAGTAGCGTACTCAATGGGGGGGCAGATCTACTAAACATTCTACCTTAAATATGAATTTTAACAGATATAAACAACAAAATATTTATGGGGATAGGAACAAAATTTAGAAGATGGAAACTTTGTTATGACAGACCTTAACTCCACCAGATATAACCACCGAGTTAAATAAAAAAGGGTCAGAAATATTTAAAAGTGAGGTCATCTAGTTTTTGAAGTCGCCTACTAAATTATATTAGCGTAGTTTTTGCCGAAATTAAAAGAAATATTAAAAATCACGTTTTTAGATTTGGGGGTTGCTGACCCTCCATTTGGAGGGGGTGCAGCTTGGTTCTGTAGGATATGCCAGATCTTCACCACAGACATTCGTATTTCATGATTTTTTCTGAAAATTTTGATGTATCACACAATATTGTATCAAAAATTGACAAGCAACCAATCATTTCAGAACTGACTAGATAAAGGAAATTGTAGTCTTATTTTACTGTGAGACTTACTCCGTCTATTCTTTATTATTGTTATATATATATTATTTTCTCTATTCTGTTGTTAGGCTAAATAAATTTTATCTGCAATTTTCTATAAATTGGTAATGCGGTTGATATGAATAAAATAAAAAAAGGTACAAAAAAATATTATAGGAAGCTGAAACTAAGTATTTGTTGTGTAAAAACCTATGGTCAATTACTGTGAAAACCTCGTTATACGTCCACAAGATAAGTGAGATGAACGCAACCAATTTGATCAATTCGAGTGTAATATCACATTCTGTCGTATCCTCAAATCCTTCCAACCGAGACCTGTCCACATTAATTAGGATATAAATCAACGGTGGCTACCAAGTTGGGACTGTATTCGGTACACCTGGCTTCTGTTTCTGCTATCTTCGTCCGCAAGGAGAATTTCAGTCAAACTAAAGTTTGTAAAAATAAATTGAAAACGGTAAATTATACAAGAAAAATACAAGAGAAGTTTTTATGGAGGTTTACGTAAAGTACAAAAATGACTCTGGAATCCATTTGTGCGAAATCGCGGGTATGCTATGTTTAAGGCCTCTTTTATGCACGCGTTTTTGTCGATTGTCGGCGACAAAAAACGCGACGTTTTCTAAAAGCACGTTGGTAAATGTGCGCTGATTGACGTCGATGCCTAAAAGTGCACATTTAACAACGTGCATTTAGAAAACGTCGCGTTTATTGTCACCCCGCGACAAAAAACGCGTGTATAAAAGAGGACTAAGTCATCACCTATTTGACAGAACAGCGACTTATTTTTATTATAAACTATACTTTTTGTTGGTTTTTTCCACTTTTAAAACTTTATATAATTTGTCTATTTTTTAAATACTTGTAACTTGTCTTGAGAACCTTTAAACTTATAGTATTAAATAAATCGCAAAAAAAATCTATTAAATACGCTAACGTACCACCAGAACACTAGATCCAGGAATCAGTACACAGTGGCTCCATTAAGAGGAAAAGAAATTGGACACAAATCATTTGTGTATTTTGCTCCAAAATTCTTTAACTCTCTGCCAAATAACTTAAGGGCTATTGATTTATATAAAAATTAAAAAAAAACTAAAAGCATGGATGATTCACAATAATACATCAACAATACGAAATAATGTTAACACAATGTAATACTATAAGAATTAAATAAACATATAAAACTTCATAAATTTTAAATAAAATTTACCTGTAACATATTTTACCCCTAAAAGTGCCCTTAAACGCACATATACATATACAGTGAAACCTCCTATAAGCGGACACTCACGATTCCGTCCATTTTGTCCGCTTATTGGAGGTGTCCGCTTAAGAGAGAGAACTGCGAAATTTTTATATATATTTATTATTAAACGTACATAGTTGTATTACTTATAATAAAACAGGAAAACACAAACGGAAAACTAAACAACACTTATTAATAGAAAATCGATAAAAAATCAGGTAAACTTACTAAGTTTTTTTCTAGGCGTCATTTCAAAGAGATCTATTACTACCCAACTGAACAATAAAAATAAAAAACAGCAGTCCCGCCGAATAAAATATGTTGTAAATACGACAGAAGTATTTAGTCTCCGCATTAAAATGGAAAGAAGTAATACCCCGGCTGCAGAGTGCGTTGTTGCCAACATACCATTTATGCCCATGTCGTGCAGCGCTCCGTCCCGTTGTCACAGGTTTGCGTCCGATTAAGGGAGGTTTCAGAATTTTTTAACCAAAAAAAATTGTCCGCGTCCGGTTATTAGAGTGTCCGGTTATAGGAGTGAATTTTACATGTAAAGAAATAGGCAAAAGCAAAAGAGGGAACATTTAAACTGCAAATTATTTGTTCACAAATGAAAAAGTTGTTATTTTTCACGTTTAACTATTTTATATTTGGTTTGACTTTGAAAGATATATAAATGTAAATATTATTCCAATGAGCTACTGTTGTTGACTTCGACTTACTTTTTGGAAGGGCGAAAAAATATTGAAACAAAATATCGAAAACACAATATATCGAAAATACAAAATATCGAAAACATACAAAATATCGAAACTACAAAATATCGAAACCACAAAATATCGAAACTACATTTTATTGAATTACAAAATATCTAAACTACAAAATATCGAAACCACAAAATATCGAGACTACAAAATATCGAAACTACAAAATATCCAATCACAAAATATCGAAAATACAAAAAATCGAAAATGCAAAATATCGAAAATACAAAATATTGAAAATACAAAATATCGAAAATACAAAATATCGAAAATACAAAATATCGTAAATACAAAATATCGAAAATACAAAATATCGAAAATACAAAATATCGAATCACAAAATATCGAACATACAAAATATCGAAAATCAAAAATAGAAAATTTAAAAACCTTAACATAACCCGACCAAGGCGTAACCTAACCTAATCTAACTAAAGTTACAAAAATCTAACCTGACAAAACCTAATCAAATCTAGCCGAAACGAACCGAACCGAACTGAACCGAACCAAAGCAAACTGAACTAACAATTTAAAAAAAAAAAACTTTCCTGACTTCTTCCGGGATCCTAGAGGGTGCGAATACGAACCGAACCGAACCGTACCGAACCGAACCGAACCGAACCGAACCGAACCGAACCGAACCAAACCAAACCGAACGTAACTGAACCGAATCAAACCTAACGTAACCAAACTAAACTACAACACTGCTAATTAGGTTTGGTTGGGTATGGTTAGGTTTGGACAGGTTCGGTTCGGTTCGGTTCAGTTCGGTCTGGTTCGGTTCGGTTCGGTTCGAATTTACACCTTCTAGGATCCCGGGAAAAAACTCAAGAAAGTTTTTTATTTGAAAAAAATTGTTGGTTTAGTTTGCTTTGGTTCGGTTCGGTTTGATTCGGTTCGGTTCGGTTAGATTTCATTAGGTTTCGTTAGGTTAGGTTTTAGAAAGTATCTATTTTCGTGTGGTTATATCAGATTAGGTTAGATTAGGTCAGGGTCAGGTTAGGTGAAGGTTCCGAAATTTTCTGTTTTTGATTTTTGATATTATGTTCTTTCGATGTATTGTATTTTCGATATTTTGTTATTCGATATTTTGTGTTTTCGATATTTTGTATTTTCGATATTTTGTTGTTTCGATATTTTGTTGTTTCGATATTTTGTATTTTCGATATTTTGTATTTTCGATATTTTGTTATTCCATATTTTGTGTTTCGATATTTTGTATTTTCGATATTTTGTTGTTTCGATATTTTGTTGTTTCGATATTTTGTATTTTCGATATTTTGTAGTTTCGATATTTTGTTATTCGATATTTTGTAGTTTCGATATTTTGTAGTTTCGAGATTTTGTGGTTTCGATATTTTCGATATTTTAATTCTATATTTTGCTTTTCGATATTTAGTGTTTCGATATTTTTTTGCCCTTCCTTACTTTTTATTAGTTCAATTCGACGATTTGTTTAAAATACTCGGCCAATATATAGGCCCCTAAGCTCACACTAGGTACTATAGTTATAGTGTACGTGTGAGCTAATATAACTAAAAACTGAAATATATTTTATTCAACCCCAGACTAAATTACCTTTTGTTTGATACCACACAAGCCATGTTTTGACTTAAACTCTAATTTTTGAAATATACCCCCACCCTTTTTTTTAAAATAAATTAAAATGTATTTTGTTTAACTCCAGACTCAATTACCTTTCATTTGATATCACACACGCCATATTTTCACATAAACTCTAATTTTTGAAATCTACCCCCACCCTTAAAAAAAAACAAAAATTAAAATGTATTTTGTTAAACTCCGGACTCAATTACCTTTCGTTTGATATCACACACGCCATATTTTCACTTAAACTCTAATTTTTGAAATATACCCCCACCCTTTTTTTAAATAAATTAAAATGTATTTTGTTTAACTTCAGACTCAATTACCTTTCATTTGATTTCACACACGCCATATTTTCACATAAACTCTAATTTTTTAAATCTACCACCACCCTTAAAAAAAACAAAAACTAAAATGTATTTTGTTAAACTCCGGACTCAATTACCTTTCGTTTGATATCACACACGCCATATTTTCACTTAAACTCTAATTTTTGAAATATACCCCCACCCTTTTTTCTAAATAAATTAAAATGTATTTTGTTTAACTTCAGACTCAATTACCTTTCATTTGATATCACACACGCCATATTTTCACATAAACTCTAATTTTTGAATCTACCCCCACCCTTTTATTTGGTTTGTGTTCGGTGGATTTCGTTCATTTTTAAATGGGACCATCTCGACCCAAGACCCAGCCTTAGTACCAAATTTCATTAAAATCGGCCAAGCGGTTTTTGAGTTATGCGCGTTGGTCGTTACAGACAGACATACAGACATACAGACATACAGACATACAGACATACAGACATACAGACATACAGACATACAGACATACAGACATACAGACATACAGACATACAGACATACAGACATACAGACAGACAGACAGACAGACAGACAGACAGACAGACAGACAGACGGCGCAACAAAAAAGTTTCAAAATCATCTGAAACGCAAAGATATATAAAAATTTTTGAAATCGGAGCAACTTTTTTTTTCTCGAAAAAATTAGGATCACCATAGCTCACACTACTATAGTATAGTATATGTGTGAGCTAAAAAAAATTGAATTATTAAAAAAAACAGTTTTTTACTTTATTTTTCGTAACTAAACTGCTTCTGGTTAAACTAGATTTTCCACGTATTTGCTAGTTTTCGGTTACCAACTAGTTGGAAGAATTTTCTTCAATTAATTAATGCAACGCACAGGAATACGACATGGCGAGCAAAGGCGGATCCAGGGGGGCCAGAGGGGCCCGGCCAAAAATCTCCTTTACATACTAATTTTTACACCGCAGCTCTATCAAAAATCGCGAATAAAAAATATTTTGATGTTTGCTGCCATTTTGGCCACTCCCCCCGGAAACTCTGGATACGCCAGTGCATGCGAGCATTCCACGCGATGCCTTTTTGTTTTTTCTCTCTCATTCTTACATCGCCAGCGGTTTGCAGAATACAACCAGCATCGAAAAAGGCCTTTAATATCCCTAGCGATAATAGAAATAAATCATGCCACCTTCACGAAAGTCATATGGAGCCCCTATTATACAATTATTCAAAATATGTCTTGGGCAAAATTTAAAATAAAAAATTAATTCAAAAAATGCTTATTATGAATATTTTTGTTGAATTTGTCATGAGGTAAGTTATTAAAAATATGATAATATGCAAAAAAAGCGTTTTTAATTTTATCTAAGGTAGGCAACGCCGACTGTATGCACGTCACTAAAACGACTAGAGTAAGACCGTGTGAGAGCAAGTCTTCTATTTTCAATAATATAACCTGTATTTTTTTGTAAGTTTCAATAGCGTTTTTCTTCCCGATTCCCAAATTACGTTCAAATACATAGTACAAAAAAACTATTTAACTATCCATTAAAGCTAGTGATGCACAAGAATCTCAAATTTTAGGAATGTTTTTTAATGACTTGTGGGTAAACATGTGGGCGCAATAGCCCGATTTTTTTTTACTAGCTTAAAATTCTGGCGCTACCATGTTGTATTGACATGAGCCGCCGCTGTAATTAAGTACGAAAAATTATCAAAACCCCATATTACAGCAAATTGGATTTTCTAGTTTGTACATGATCTACGAGGTGTGACAATTAAATTTTAAGACTGGCCCCCGCATTAACAGGTTTTAAATCTCCACGCCTCGGGCGGTTGAAGCTATTCACCTTGATGTGCGTTCTACTACCGCACGCAATCTTGTCGTCTTTCCTCTGCTAGTTTGGCTTACCCAGTGGTTTGAAGCGGATCGTGCATAGCTCATTTGATGGAATTACGACAAACGAAAAAATTGAGCAACGTATTAATTTAAAGTAAAACTCAAAAAAACGGATACTAAATGCTTTCGAATGCCAAAGGATGTCTACGAGGAGCAGGGTATGTCTCGTGCAATGATTTTTATGTGGCATAAAAGCTTTTTAGAAAGTCGTGAAGAAGTTAAAGATGATGAACGAAAAAAGCGCTCCAACACATCCAAAACAGCGATGCTCATTGTTTTTCTTTTCGATATTACGAGTTTTATCCTTACTAAATGGGCGCGTGAGGGTCAAACAGTTAACTAACATTTATATCTGGAAGTATTGATGTAGCTAAGGGAACGTCCAAGGAAAACACTTCCAGATTTGTGGAAGAACAACGCGTGACTGCTCTAGCAGGACAATGCACCGACCCACAATGCCCTATCCGTTAAGCAGTTTTTAGCTAATAAGAAAATCCCCGTCGTTAACCAACCACCATATTCACCAGACTTGGCCCCTTGCGACTAATACCTGTTTCCGAAAGTTTAGAAATCGTTAAAAAGAACCCGTTTTAAAATATTAGAACATGTCAAGGAAAAAACGGCAAGACTTCTTAACAGCCTCTCTTCTGATGATGTCCAAAATTGTTTCCAACATTGGAAAGAAATGCATGCAACGCTGCATCGATAGAGAAGGGAACTACATTGATGGGGAACATCATTAAGTTGTATTAGTATTTAAATAAAGTAGATTTTTTACACCAGTCTTATAATTTTATTGTCACACCTCGTATGGACTTAACTATTATGATTTAAATGTTTCCATGCTCCCGAAGGATAATTTTACCAATTCCATATTACGCTTTACATTGCGAACAATATTAGCAAAACAGAAAATATAAAATAGTTGAAAAATTTCACAGGAAAATTAGTTACATATTACAAATAAAAAGTTTTTATGTATAAACGTGCTTCTAATTTGCCATGCATATCAGAAATACATGAACCTCATTTGCCGACCATTTACGTGTTATTGGTAGTAAAGGCAGATATTATGGGTTTTTCAGGGAAAACTGTAACTGTAAACAGTTTGGCATGTTTTATTTCATATTGTAATTAGTTATTAGTTTCTGGTGCAGATGGGCGTCTAAAATTTCTACGACTTATTAAATGAACAAGGTCTGATGGCAAGTAAAATCATTGACTACCGAACAATTTTTTTCACAACTAGAAGAGTGATAATTTGGGATAGTTTTATGGCTACTAAACAGAATGGGTAGGGGACAATTCACCGCGGCCGATTCGCCGCCGGCCGATTTGCCGTTTAAACAGATTTATTTAGTTTGACTTCATATATACAGGGTTCGGCAACGATCGTTTGACCATTGAAAATATGTGAATTGAAGTAAGATCGCTATTTAAATAAATGGCACTAAGAGAGATAAGTAGTATAGTGCTGTTGTCAAGTTAGCAATTCAAGAAAATGGTTTTCTTTTCGCGATCTAATGAAATTACTCTTACCGGCTGGGTAGGCCAAAGACGGCAATTAATAAAATCCTAAAAACGCCTTGATTTTAATTGCTGTTGCGCCATCTCTTGGATATCATTTGAACTGTATGACTAATTATCAATACTGCGAATCCGTAATTAAGTGTACAGCATAGACGAATAAAATTACTCGTTTTTAGTTCAGGCTCTACATCCGAAATTCGAGCCATATGCTGCGTTTAATGATAGAAGCAGCACACTTGGCATGGATAGACATAAGACTCGCCCAAACATTTTATGAAAAGCAACCACCCCCACCCCTGGCAGGGGGGTGGTTCCCTCCTTAAACGTGCTTTTTTTTTAACAGTCAACTTTTTTTATTCTAGAAATCATTGCGCAAGCGGATATAATTTCCTTTTCAACGATGTACCTACCCTTTCACGGCAGTGGTGCACATTCCATTAGCGTACGAAAAAAGGGGAAAATTTTTAAAATATTTTTTTTATCTATTTTTTGTGGTATTTTTTATCCTTAACACTATTTTTTTCTCAAAAAAATATTTTTATTTAAAAGCCTTTTGTATACAGTTAAATACTTATTAAGGTAGGCATGTTTTTTTAAATAGCCGCCTTGAAATAAAAATAAATGTGTTTGTAGAAATCCTTAAATCAAACAAAAATTTTGATCATTCATTTTTGTAAAAAATATTTTAAAAATTTTCCCCTTTTTTCGTACGCTAATGGAATGTGCACCACTGCTGTCAGATGGTACTATGGTACATTGTTAGAAAGGAAATTGTATCCGCTTGAAAAATGATCTCAAACAGATTTTTGAAAAAGTTGATTGTTTTCGAGTTATTAGCAAAAAACTATCAAAAAGCACGTTTAAGGGGAGGAACCACACCCCTGCCAGGGGTGGGGGGTGGTTCCCTTTAGTAAAATGTTCGGGCGAGTCTTATGCCTATCCATAGCAAGTATGTTGCTTCTATCATTAAACGCAGTATCGGACCCCGTAGGGCCTGAACTATTTTAGCAACTTGACTTCGAGAGCCGCCGCGAGGAGATTGAATGGCGCGAAGCCCGACGTTAATAAAAGAGTAAGGTTATTATCTAAGAAAAATTATAAAAAAATGGAATTTTTCTCGATTTAATGTTTCCTGATTTAAGCTAAAATAAGGAAATAAATAATAATGACTATTTCTTCGTCTTTTAAAAGTGGAAATCTTACTGTGCTTGCTCCTATTTAGTAATAAAAAACTATTCATGAATTTTGAGTCACAACGGCAAACGCTCCTGAATATGCGCGTCTTTTGTCTCTCACTGACTTCTTGTTTTCCATAAGTTCATCCTTTTTTATACGCGTTTCATAAAGGCTAAACGTTCGAAGTTGAGCACTGTATATGGTAATTTCCATTATGAATATGCAAGTGTCTCAAAAAACCATTATTTATTTTTAGGTTGTGGGTTTCACACAATTGCATCAGTCTCAAGCTATTATCATTTGTTACTTCTTCTCCAAATGGTCCTATCTCTTTGCTCTGGGTTTGTCTACCAGTTCGTCTATTAAAATCGCCAAGCATAAAAATTTCTCTGGTATTACCGATTTTGGTGATAGTCTCATCAAGTTGGTCAAAGAACAGTTGTTTTGTAGCTACTTTTTCGTCATCTGATGGTGCGTAGACTGCTATTATGCTAGTTCACTCGAAGTATGTTTTCACTAATGCAATCGTAGTCGGTAATCTTATTTTTTAGGTTTTTCTTTATTAATAAGGATACCCCTCTGGCTGCTCTTCTTTCTTTTGGGACTCCAGTGAATATATGGACGAATTTGCCGACACTATTCGTACCTGTTCCTTTCGCATTCGCATAATATTTTTGCAATACAAAAATAATTTGTCAACGCTTTAAACTAAAAACAAAACTGGGAAACCCATAGTGTCCGATATTGGGGCATACATTATACGTGAGGTTATCAACCTTTTCGAAAAGACAAAACTGCACTAAACCTAATACATTATACATCAAATAAAACCTTACAATATGTTTTATCAAATGATGTATATCAAATGAATAATTTGTCTTACATTCTAAGAGTTGATTGCTTATAATCAGCAGCGGTACACTATGATTTCACGTAAGCAACTGAACAGCAAATAAAAACTTGCCGCAGAAATCTGTAATTTATGTAGAAACTGTACAGCTTGGTGTAGCATCAGTACATGCACACGCAGGTAGATCGGACCAGTAGTTTAGGAAATACTTGACTATCCGATATTAGGAACCTATTCGATAATAGGCACGTTTCCTCTATATATATATATATATATATATATATATATATATATATATATATATATATATATATATATATATCAAAAGCTTTAGTTTCTAAGATATCTACAAATAATAATTTACATAGGTATTGCCTGGTTTTTGACAGCCTTGGCGAAAAATCTTAACATAAAAAACTGATAATTGCATATTAATACGAGTATTTCTTAAAACGTTATGTAAGTACCTCTGTTTATGATTTTCAAACCTTAATAAACCTCCCTTATGATAGAGATCATTGCCCTTATGTTCCATTTATTTTGTCTAAACCCCTTTGTCACATTTAAGTTTAGTCAAACACTATTTTTTATAAAATTTTATAAAAATTACTTCAATATCTGTTAAGCTGGAATTTCAAATAAAAGTGTGCGCATTTGCGCGTATTTTAACACTGTTAAAAAGTTTTAATATTACGCTTTTTTATATCGTACTAATTCTATAAAAATTAAATTTTCAAAATCCCAATGGTGGTGGCCCGGCTAGTATTAACTACTATGCTAAACTTTACTTAAAGTTGATTAACTTTAAAAAAACCAAAACTAAATTTTAGTAAATGGTCTTCGATACAAATGCGGATCAAGCTTAATATTATAAAGTATTAACATTTTGAAACAAGTTATTTAAAGAGTGGGAAAAAAATTAAATATTTTTTTTTTATATATATTTTTTAAAATGTTAGGTTAGGTTCTTTTCTTAATTTTATAGGATAGACCGAATAATTCTGCCTATTTTTTCACTCTTGAGTTTTTTTGAAAAAGTTATTAGTTTTCGAGAGCCACAAAAAACTGAGGATTAGAACATTTGGGACCTTATATATCTAGCGAAGCTCAAGGAGGATTTCAGCGGAGAATATGTGGGGATTTATCCCAGACACTAAGGACTAATTATACAGAAATCTAGCTTGCACCTATTGTTTTCCAGGTAAATTCCTTATTATTACATAACGTAACGATCAAAGGGAGAGGGGGGGTTGGGGTCAAAAATCCAGAATTTTTGCGTTACGTAATTTAAGAACGCTTCCAATATGACTGAAACAAGCGCTTTAGGTGTGTGTCCAGGTATAAAGGATCGCAATGTACCTAACTTAAACAGTGCGAGCGATTCCTTTGCTTCGATATTATCACGTCGTATGTTTTTGACAATTTAACTAACTATATAATGATTTGTAAGCTAATAAATTGGAGGATCGAGTGTTTCCAATATTTTTAAGGCTAAAATCCGATTAGATTTTTTATGGTAACAGCGCTAAATAAAAAAAACAAAATAAATTAAAAATATTAATATTAATTCAAAAAAATTAGATCGCGATAGTTAGTATCTAATTTAATTTTTATGACCTTAGCTCATGGTAGAACAATGATAGGGTGAAATTCATTATTCGTTTGTATTAATAAGGATCGTAGGCCAAACTATTTATTACCAAATACGTTGTTTAATTTCCCATTGTTTTGAGTATACTAAATTATACTAATGAAGGGAAACAATAAAATATTTGATTTAAATTTGATTTGGAACAACAATATGTATAATTTTGCCATTTGAATTCAAAATATCTAAGCCGAAGTATTTATGTAACAAGATTAAAGTTCACAATTATCATTTTTACCTTCCTGGCCCGCGCACCAATGGCTAGAGAAGGTATTATTTTCGACGACTTTTTTTGTTAACCAGAAAGGTGGCATTTTAGCGGTTCAACAAGCCCGGTATTTATTAATCCCTGTGCCTGATAGCAAAGTGTTTTGCGCTTTTGGAACCTGTGACCAATACTTGCAATTAACAGTTTAGATTTATTGCAATGTAGAAATCACATTAAAAGAGTATAAGATCTAATGAAACATTATCGTAAATCTGCAGAAAAAGTCATGAACACTATCTTAGCTGAAGCCAGCACACATGCCGAAAACCTTGGAATAGAGTTACAGGTGCCCAGGATAGTTGGGTGACAGCAAAATCGTATGCACGTTCCAGCAAAGGGATTCAGCTGGAAAAAAATAGGTGCAAGCTGGATTTTTGTATAATTTTTGCTTAGCATCTAGGTTACATCTCCACATATTCTCCACCGAAATCCTCCTTGAGATTCGCTATATATAAGGCCTCAAATGTTCTAAAAATCAGTTTTTTGCGATTTTCTTGAAAACTAATAACTTCTTTTAAAAAAGTCAAGAGAGAAAAAATACGCAAAATCATTTGCTCTATACTATAAAGTTAGGAAAAAAACCTAACCTAACATTTAAAAAATATATTTTAAATAAATGATTTTTTTTCATTTAATTTTTTTTCTTAGATGTGACAAAGGGGTTAAGACGAAAAAAATGGTGTGGTTTATTAAGGGTTGAAAATTATAAACAGAGGTACTTACATAACGTTTTAAAAAATACTCGTATTAATATGCATTTTTCAGAGATTTACTTCATAATTTTTCGCCAAGGTGGTTAAAAGCCAGGCTATTTGTATATAAATAAATTAAATTTTTGTAGATATCTTAGAAACTTAAGCTTTTGGTATACATATACAGGGTGTCCCAGAACTAATTGTACATTGTTAAACTGTAGATTCCTTGGGTTAAAATATTACGATTTAGCCATACTTACCTTAGTCCAAAAGTGCGTATTAACCGAGATACAGGGTGTTAAAATTTATTTTTTCAATTTGATTTTCTTTAATAACTTTTTTACTAATTAATATTTTTGCAAAAGCTAACCAGCCTGTGAGTTTTTTTAAAATTGGCTAGACGATTCCGTTGAAAAATTAGATGTACAGTGTACAGGGTGTTCTTTGGACCACTGTCATTGCATAAAAATCAGTGTATTTTTCTTGTGCCTCAGTGTAACCAGTTTTTATGTAAAATAATGGTTTTCCCATCCTTTTTATGTAAAAAAGTTATGCTATTTTAAAGTCGCTCAGAGCAAGGGTTTTTGAGATTTTTGGATTTAAAGTTTTTATTGCATGTGAGTGCCTAATTTATTTATGATACTTTCTTCAATTCTTTCTAATAATTAATAATTTTGCACAAAAAATTGGGTTTAGTGGTTTTTGGGCATGGACAATTTAATTTGGGTAAAAAAATAAAAATATTATACAGGGTGTTCTCTAGGTCGGTACTGTTACATTAAAATAGGTCTAACGTTTTTGTTCCGCGGTGTATACAAGATTCTATTAAATACATTATTTTTTTAAAAAAAATTTTAAGTAAAAAAGTTATAGCTTTTAGATGTCGCTTAGAGCAACGGTTTTCAAGATATTTAAATTAGAAGTTTTTATTGTATGCGTAAAAGATTTTTGATTAAATTCTTACTTACTTCATACATCTCAATACTTTTTATAGCATTCTAAGATTTTACACATTTTCTTAAAAAATATTAAGTGAAAAAATATACAGCGTGGTTCTTGAATTATCATCATAAGTGTGTTAAAACAACAAACAAACAAAGTTATTGACCTTTATTGCAACTGTGTAGGGCTATGTTTTTAATGACGAACAAAAACCTCTTCGTATTAGATTTTTTTTAATGGTAAGTACGTATACTTTATTAATGCAAGTATTTTTTTATTGTTTTAAAGAAAATTTTAATTATTAAAAAAATAAATATTTTATTATTTATTTAAAAAAAAATTCTTAAACAAGGCGCTCTTAGCAACTAAGTTAAAATTTTAAAATTCACAAATTGTAAATCAAACTAAAAACTATTTATTACAGTAGGCTTGTTATTAATAATTATTTAATAATTAAAATAATATTCAGTTTAAAAACCTGCTTAAGTATACACCGAAGCACAAAAAAATACACTAATGATTTTAATGAAATGGTAGTGGTCCAAAGAACACCCTGTACATTGTACATCAAATTTTTTAACGGAATCGTCTTGCAAATTTCAGATAGATTTGTGCAAAAATATTAATTAGTAGAAAGAATTGAAGAAAGTATCATACATAAATTAGGCATATCACTCACATGCAATAAAAGCTTTAAATGCAAAAATCTCAAAAACCGTCGCTCTGAGCAACTCTAATGCACAAAACTTTTTTACATAAAAATGATGGGAAAACCATTATTTTACATAAAAACTGGTATATACCGAGGCACAAAAAAAATACACTAATTTTAATGCAATGGTAGTGGTCCAAGGAACCCTATACATTGTACACCAACATTTTCAACGGAATCGTCTTACCAATTTTAAAAAAACTTACACGCTGGTGATTTCTTGCAAAAATATTAATTAGTGAAAAAGTTATTAAAAAAAATCGAAATGAAAAAATAAAGTTTAACCCTGTATCTCGGTTGGTACGAACTTTTGGACTAAGGTAAGTATGGCTAAATTGTAATATTTTGACCCAGAGAATCTAAAGTTTAACTATGTACCATTAGTTCTGGGACACCCTGTATATTTGGGGAAAAAACGAATATTCGGTAAAACCTTATGTACCTATGTTTATACTTTCAAACCCTTAAAAAACTACCCTTGGGTAACATTTATTCTGTTTAAACCCCTTTGTCCCATTAAAGTACAGTGCAACAATATTTTTGCTATCAATAGCAGTTTGGCTGGAATTTCAAATATAATAAAAGTGTGCACTTTTGCGCATATTTTAAAGCCGTTTCTACCCAGAAGTTGAACTTTTTTTATGTACGCTTTTTTTTTAGTGCTTAATTATATAAAAATATTTTTTTGTCTGTCTTATTGGCGATGGCGCATGGCGGTCCGGATATTATTGACCATTGACCTAAGCATTACTTAAAGTTGTTTAACCTTTAAGAAACAAAAACTAAATTTAAGGACATGGTGTTTTGTACAAGTGGGGGTCAAGCTTAATATTATAAAGTATTAACATTTTAAAACAAGTTAACTACACGGTGAGAAAAAAATAAAATTAAAAAAAACTTTTTTTAAAATGTGTTTTTTTGTTAATTTTATATTACAAAACTAATTTTTTTTAAAAGTTATTACTTTTCAGGAAAATCACAAAAAACTGACTTTTAGGACCTTTGGGGCCTCATATCTGACGAAGCTCAAGGGAGATTTTGGCGGAGAACATGTGGGGATATGTCCTAGATGCTACGGAATAATTATGCAAAAATTCAGCTTGCACCTATTTATTTCCAAGTTTCAGGGTTTTTTCACATAATATAACTAGGCTAAATAGCCCACTAGAGTACTGGAAAAATATTTGGTACTACCTTATTTGGAGCTTACGATGAAAACCTGAACTATTGGCACTACATCTCTGTTTTTTATTCTGGACTTGTCAACCAGTAAATTTAAGATGCGCATTAAATAATTTTTAAAATTTTATCATTTAAACTGCTAATTAACCATATTAAAATAGATTGAGAATAACTTCCAACAATATTGGATAAATATACCAAAACTGGCTTACTCTAAAGAGTTCATTAAAGGACCTTGTAGAAACAGAGCCAGGAACATTATCGGAGTTACCAGACAGGACATACGTATAGTGACAGGTCTTTTTGCGGGTCAATGTCGACTGAGAGTACCCTTGCACAGAATGGGACTAACAGAAGAGACCGAATGAAGACTCTGTATGGAGGATGACAAAACAGTCAGACATGTACTGTGCAAATGTCCGGCTATTGCAGGTTTACGTCAGAATACTTTCGGTAAACCTCAGATGACCCTGAATATCTGAACACTGTTGCACCCAAACAGTGGCGTAGCGTGCCCGAAAGGGCAGGAGGGGGGGGCGACAGGTAAAAAGGGCGCCTCTGAAAACTGAAAAAAATCTTGCGACCAAAAAAAACAAAAAGGTCTTCATGTCGTTAGTTTCCTTTGGCGCCGACTCAATTGGCCGTTACCGGCCCGACTTATTAAAGCTGAGGGCGCTTCGGCCACCAATTGGGCGCCACTACCCTCGAGGCGGGGGGGGGCGACGAACCCCCCGCCCCCCCCCCACGGTACGCCGCTGCACCCAAACTGATTGCCGGCCTTTTTGGAGGATTAGGCAAACAGTGGTGAGAAACCACTCAAAAGTGAGCCACAATAGACCCACTGGTGGTCGCAATGGGAGGGCTGCAAGGCCCACTCACATATGAATCATCATCAACATACCATGTTATTTAGTTAATTGAAGTACTATTAAACCAGGTATACCCCAAGTAAATCTGCAAATTAATCGTGATCGCTGTGCGTTTTCTCGAGATTTCTCTAATTGCTTCGATTGTGTGCGGTATTCAGTAAATTCAGTGGCCGGCTTTTATCTCGGTATCCGCATCTTTCCAATAAAAAGGTGTCAACTGCGTTCCAAGAAGAGATCGGGTCGTTTATTAAACAATTTTATCTGGTGCCCAAGAAGCCGGTGAGATGGCCTGGGGTGAGATTCGAAGAGCCACAGAGCCGCTAATAGTCATTTCTAACCAATTGGCCTTTTACTCCCTGAGATAAGAACTGTCCAGTGGCGTCGATAATTTTCTTTTCATGCAAATTGGATTGGAGATATATGAGTTATTGATATGGCTTTTTCAAAAGTAATATTTAAGGGAATGGGACAATTCGCCGCCGGGACAATTTGCCGCGGGGACAATTTGCCGCCGACGAAGTTTAAGATTGCAATTTTATTTATTTCGTCTAGTAAACATGTTTTTTTATTTATTTTTTGTTTTTTTTGAACTAGTTTTTGAAAAAAGTGCTTTTTAAAAGCGTATTTTTAGACACTGGTTAGGATATGTTTGCGAACAATTGACCACGGTTAGGTTTAACACAGATTTTAAACTTAAACAAAATCTTCCGCGGCGAATCGTCTCCGCTGCGAATCGGACCGCGGTAAATCGGTCGCGGCGAATTATTCCCTACCCAATATTTAAAATGCGTGTTTGAAAGAAATGCTTTTTAAAAAACAGTATCTTTTAAAAAAACGAGCTTTAACATTCAACAAAATTGGAAATAGTATATGATATCAACACTTGCAAAGAATAAGAGAAATAAAATAAATTTTAAAGTATTTTTGAAACAGTTAAGTGAAACAATGTTATTTTCAAATATGTGTGGACCAAAAGGTTAAACGATCCACACCATCCAAGAGACTGCCAATTTATGAAAAGCTGTAAATACCATTCAGTTATATTTAAAGCAAATTAAAAAAAGTTAAAATAATTCTTTATGTAGAACCTTAATTAAAAGATAATTTTTTTTTTGTATTTGTCCTCAGAATATTCCAATACTTAATGGAATATTTTAAAAACGAATACCCCGTCCTCCCCCTCTCTTCCTAACAGGAAGTTAAAATTTTTTATTTCTAGTTATTTTTTTTACAAAATTTACATTTGTTAAACTTTTTTCACAAAAATTACTCTGGTTTTCAAATAGTCAAAATTTAAAAGTTTTTATTTAGTAAATTATATTATCTATAACAAGAGATTTTGCCAGAGCCTTAGGACACATTCTTGAATAACGTAACGCAAAAATTCCGGATTTTTAACCCTACCTTCCCCTTCGTAATGCATTTCAGGGGCGTCTAGTGCATAAGGGCTGCAGAGCTGCAGAACTCCAAAAATTTTCACATTATTTGACTATTTTTCAGCCGTTGCTATTTTTCTAATATAGTTATTTTATTTCTAAAATTATTGGAATAGCAGTATATTTTCGGTCCGGTGTTGGTATAGTAGGCCTTCAAATCACGTACGTGTGTTGAGTATGATGCCGCGCGCCGTCGTCAAAGGCCGCATTTCACAGTCGGTCAAATGAAGTTATTGGCATTGTTGCGCTGCTAAATTGCAACACAACGTAGCTGGGTGCCTAACGAGATCTGTGCTCGGCTATGAACCCCTTCCTTCCCCCCGCACTTGCTCATGGGTTTAGATAGCGAAATTTAGGCAAAAATAGAGCTGCAAAACTTGCAGCTCCAGTACAATTCCGGGCGGGCGGGCTCAGCGTTGCGTGTTTGCGGGCGCATTTATTTATTTAGAAGACGCCAAACACATGAGCGGGAGGTTATGGTCGTGTTTGTTGTTTGTTTTTGTATAATTGTGTCACAATGAATGTGGTGGATAATTTAATTAATGTAAAAAAATCTCTCTGTTTGACTTCATTTTAAAAAAATAATATTATAATTATAATAGACCTCACAAACTTTACTATCACGAGCCGCCCCTGATGCATTTTCAAGACCAACTCGCCCTCTCCCACCCCTTGAGCGTTAAGAAATTTAAGAATGATCTCTTAGTTCTAGAGAGGTTTAAAATCATTTAGATATTTTATTACAGAGCCTCATCTTTTCTTGAAACATTATAGCCCATATTTCACCTATCTATAACTCTACTTCGATATGAGCTACGAAACTTAAAGTTTGCACAGTCGTTGACCTTGATAAAGTTAATAATTCCTCCAAGTTTTCTGGATTTCCATGCAGCAACTCACTCACTCATGTATAGATAATCAAAATTGTACAAAAAATCCAAAAACCTCAAAATTTTAATTTACTTTTCGCCCCTATACATTAAGCTGGGATTTGGCAAACCAAAAGAAGATCTAGACAACTCAAACTCCCTCCTTCTCCTAACCAAAAATTGACAGAAATAGAAATCTACTAATCTCAAAGGAAAAATTAAGCAAGAAAAATCTATCGGAGTAAGGCACCGCAAAAGTTTTAAGCAAGGTTCCGCATATTTTACTACTTTAAAGTAAAATCATAACAAAAACATGTCATGTAAAAAATGTTAACTACGCAAAAATGGTGTTCCAGTAGCGCACCCAGGATTATGTCTTGGGGGGGGGGGCGAAGCCTCATGATTTTGAAATTTAACCTATTTTTGTTTTTTTTCATGAAATATATGGAAAATATGTAAAAAAGTCAGAGGCTTGGGGGGGGGGGGGGGCTCATGTGTTCTGTAATATTAATTGAGATAAAAGTATAGACAAGTTCCCCAAGACAAATTTCAAAATTAAAGGTTGTTACTAGTTTAGATATGCTTCTTTAAACTTGGTTATTATCGCTGCAATATGACTCTTAGGCACAGTGCTAAATTAAAAATAAACAAGTTAGGCTGTAAGGGCCTCTCCTTAAATTACGTATCGCATGAAGGAGGGTGGGGGTCAGACGTCGCGTTATGCTGCGTTACAGGGGGTGGGGGGTGTTCCGTCTCGCGTAACGGAACGCCTTTTACCTACAACCGATCTCATATTTTATGTTTTTAAAAAATTAAAATATAAAAAGTAGGGGGGTGGTAGCAAACGTTACGTAATTTTGTAGGGGGATCAGTGGTTTCGTTACACGTGCGTTACAGGTGCGTTACAGTGGGGAGAGGGGTGCAAAATTTTGGCATTTTTGCGTTACGTAATTGAAGGACAGGCCCTAATAGCAAAGTTTTAAAAACATTTCCAAACCAGTAAGAACCTTTCATTTTGAAATGTGTATTGGAGAACTTGGCTATTATTTTTTCTTAATTATACTTATACTACGAATTTGGCGTACTTGGCTCTTATTACATTTTTGTAATGATTTGTATGTAGGTAATAAGCTACGAACTTGTCGATTGCGATAATATGTCCATTTATTTTACCACAAATATCATGTACCTAACCTCTTAATTTTTAAGACTCAAACAGGTTATTGTCTTCCTCCAGTAATTTTATATTGGTTTTAAACAAATATTTCCGACATGTTTCGTAAGTAGTAACTTACATCTTCAGGGGACATTAGGACCAAATTTGTTTGACCAGCATCTTGCAATTTTAGGAAATAGTCTATAGATATGGTGGAGTCATTAAATAGGAACCAATCAGGTTATTGTCTTTCTCCACTAATTTTTAATTTGTTTTAAACAAATAGCCCGATATTTTTCGTACAAAACATTTTGGGACTGACTATTTGTTTAAAACAAATTAAAAATTAGTGGAGGAAGGCAATAACCTATTTGATTCCGATTCAATGACTCCATCATAATATGGACTATTTTCTAAAATTATAATATGCTATTCAAGCAAGTTTGGTCCTAAAAAACTATTACTTCATCTATCCCCCCACGTTTCGACTTCCTTGGAATTGTCTTTGTAGGGATTTATCGCTTTCGCTACTGTGCGTCGATCCCAGGAAGTTAATTTACAGAAGGAGATAAACGATATTTTATCAGAAATTTAATTACCATCCACTCAATTACTATCTATTATCATTCATATTTGTCGACTTCGGGGCGGCAGACCTTTGATATGTATATGAAAAGGACACTTAAATTGGAAATTTACAGATTAATGTGATTTCAAGTCGGTCCCACTAACACTTCAACAATAAATAAAAATAACTGGTTTAAGGACCACTTTATATAAGAAAAGCATGAATTAGCCGTTACTAACAAATAAAATAAAAAGAAAATTATGTTTCTTTTACAACGAGTTTTGCAAATTTTAATTTATTACCAAGTTATGCATTTATCTTTGAAATTTATATTTACAATTATTATTCGATTCTACTACCTTGCTACATTTACAGTAGTAGTAAATGGTTAACTATTGCAAACCTTGCTGCTTTGGTATTAGTGCTAACTTGGATTAACAAACAGGAGACTAGGTCTAGCCTTAGATTTTTAATATATTTTCTACATATGTGATGATAAAACAGGAAAAATACCTTAAAATTTGACAGCAGGAGGCTTCAGGCCCCCCCCCCCAACCTCAAGCAGTGGCGTAGTTGCGAAAAGATATGATGATCTTTTTTTTTTTAGCTGTCGCCCCCCCCCAAGACACATTCCTGGGTGCGCCACTGTATATGGGAGTTCTTTTTAAACGGCCAAATTCCACAATTTGTCGTCAAAAAATAAAAATGAAATTAAGCAAGGTTAATCATTTTATCAGTGTTGTTAAAGCTCTAACTTTACTAAGAACATGTGTTTTGTTTTGTAAACATCCAAAACACCATATCTCCTTCCGTATAAAAATAATGAATAAGAATGAAATTCTTATCAAGTGTTTAAATTAAAGTTTTATTGTTATTATTTTACTAAGAAATAAGATATAATATAAGACAAAAAACGTTAAAGAAAATTAGTAATATTATAATCATTTTTGTGTATCTATGCTATTTGTTTCCTTGATATCTACTTAATTGGATAAAATAAATATATATATAGTTAGGATTGTTAAAATATATGGTTGAAGAAAAAAAAACAATATAAAAGACAAATAAATGTGAACGCCCAGGGGTTTCGGACAATTACACATATATTTCGGTCAATTACATAAGCAGATAACTGATAAAACAGAGAGGATGTAAAAGCTACAATAGTTTAATTTCCAATAAGAATTAATTCTTAAAATTCTTAAAATTATTTGTCAAAAATTAAATTTAAAATTTAGCGTACGACTATAAAATAAAATTATATAAAAGGGTTGCAATAATTTTAACAAGTAATAATCATATCAAACAAATATTAACAACTAAACAGGGGCAGATCCAGGAGTTTCATTTGGGAAGTTATCAAAAAAATTATGCATAGGAATCAAAAGGGGTATTCTGTGTGTCAAAACAAAATAATTTTTTATAATTTTGGATTTGGGAGGGGAAATTTCCACTTTCCCTTGTATCCCCGTAGGTCCGCGCTTGTCATAAAAAAACATTAAATAACTGGTAAGTTATTAAAAGCCAGATTAAAATTTATTTATATCATTATTCTTATAAGCTCAACTTCATCACCTCACTACGCTTGGTCCATGGTATATGGGACACCCTGTATAGAAATATTTTTTAATATAAAATATTTATTATCATCAAACTTTGTCTTTTATTCAAAAAAATTGTAAAAAAAAATACAAATAATTTTGTCCGGTTTTATGATACGAAGCTGCTATGCAAAAATTACTAATAGCCAATAATATAGTTTTTGGCCTACGCGGTTCTTGTGCAAAACCCGAGATTGTTTCTGTATCTTATGGCGTGGAGCACATTGTAAAACGACAGGAAATAAAGTTGTTATCTGAAACGATGTATTCTAAAACAGTGACTGCCAGTATTTGAAAATAGTTTGCTGTAATTTCCGTTTTCAGCTCACTTGTTATGTCCTAATAACATCACGGAGATAAGAAACCCTGTTTTATTGTGTTGTGTAAATTCTATTAACGTTTCAAAATAAATTAATAGAGATTTTACACCGAGTTTATTAAATCTATTTAATTTTTGAGCTATTATTTTCGCAATAATAAGACCAATTTTGCTTTAAAAGGTTCAATCATCAATAAATTTGAACCAGTTTTTTCATTTTATTCCTTAAAGTCCTGTACGGTCATCAGTGGCGCACCCAGGAATATTTCTTTTTCCAATGATGCCGTATTTTGTGCAATTTTATTTTTTGATTTATTCATTTGCGTCTTTACCGTGCAAAAAATACAGCACATGCAATAACCAGCCGAATACCGTCGAAAAATGTACCACACAAGGATATAAACCGCGCCGCCTGTGTCCGCGCAAATAAATACCGCGTGTAAGGTATTTACCACCTACGTACAAAAACTGCACCACAAAAATACGGCGCAAATAAATACCGAGCAAGGTTTTGACCGCGTAAAAACAATAGACCGGGTAGCCCAATACCAAGCAAGTTTTTACGTACGTAAAATAATAAACCGCGTAGCCCATTAACACGCTAAAAATACCACGCGCATGCAGCCCATTAACGCGCTAAAAATAGTACGCAAGGTATTTACCGCGCAAGTACAAAAACTGCACAAAAACAAAAACCTCGCAACAAAAATAGGCCGCAAAAACAAAAACGCGCAACCCATTACCGCGCAAAAATACTTTATCAAGATCTGACTTATTGAACAGCTGCCTAGATGAAGATAAAAAAATAAAATAAATAAATAATTTAATGAAAAATTATATCGGTTCTTAACTTAAGTAAGATGTATGGATGCCTTTATTATACCCATAGATTTTTTTTTCTATTTCATAATCTAAAGATATGAACAAATTTTTAGGTATAACGTAAAAAAAACCCAAGCAGCAGTGATTTTTTTTAAAATCTATTTTAGCTCATAGACAAATTAAGTACTAGGTTTACTTAAGAGATACATAGACACACAAAAAAACGTGATGACGATATTACCAATTCAATTAAAAAGCACTAAAATATTGCATTTTTGACTATATTGCAATTTTTTTTTACGAAAACAGTACCTACCTTTTTAATATCATTGTTGTTTCCTTTTTGCTAAAGAATACAGTAATTTTATCGTATTTGCCTAAAATAATTATTCAAATATGAGATCTAACGAGGAAACGCGACTCCGTCGCCGCCGACCAGGCCTCGTAGTGGAAGCTTCAGCAATAAAAGATTTGCCAACTTTCCATGCAGTGGCAGAAGTGCTTTTTGCGGGAAGGGGGCACAATTTTTGAAACCCTTCATGTCTCGCAAAAAATATATATTTTACATTTTTCAGTAATTTTTTCGATTTACTTTTGATATTGTTCTGGGACTGATTATATTTTTTAATAGTTATTTAAACAAGGTTTGGAAACGACTCTTTGTACACGATCGAGACAGTTTGGTAAACCGAGCCGAAGTCGAGAGAGTGTGCAAAGATGTTTTCAAACGAGTCTTTTACGATACTTTTTAGACGACTGCAAATAAACAGAGACCTGAAAAATCAAGTTTTAATTTAACTCGTTTTTATTAATAAAATGTATGTTCTAGAAATAAAACTAATTAATACTTAATATTTATGGTAACATTCGAACATTTCTTCAAGCTTACTCCGGGAACTTTTCGGTAATAGACAATATTTTTGGTTCAAAAATTTTTTGATGTATCTAATTACGAAAACAAAGGAGGCGTGGAACTCAGTCAACTATATATTGTTAAATGACGTGCGCAAAAACGGCGCAAGCGTGTACAAAACGTTTTGCACACGGCGGGCGCAAAATGCCGTTCAAGTGCGGATCTGGGTCAAAATCTAGGGGGGGTAATACAAATTTTTTTTTGTAATATAATTTTTTTTTTAGGCGTAAGGGGGTAATTCGCTAATTTTCCCTTAATTATAAACAAAAAAAGCATTTTTTTTTCTAGGGAAGGGGGGTAATCACCACATTACCTTCACCCCCTCAAAAACGCGCATGATGCCGTTTTCAGATCGTGTTCTCCGTGCGCAAAACCCCCTTTTTCAAAACAATCTCATAGAAATATTTTTAACACATTTTATTCGAAATTATGTTTCCCAGCAATAATATTTGCCCTCGAAAAGCGTTGCTTAGTGGACAACTCTTAAAGTGCGTATAGACCAAAGAGCGCCGTGAAAGCTCCGCTTGTGCGCCGCTCATTTATATTTAAAATATGGTTAAAATATGTTCGAAAATGCTAAAAACTAGTGAATTTAAAAAACTAAAGTGAAAATAACCAGAGTTTTTATTTTTTGAAAAAACGTCACCTCGGACGGGGTTGCAGAGCCGTTCTGCACCATTTGCCAAAACCTGCACCATCGAAATTCGTATTCTACGATTTCTTTCTGAAAATAAAATTGGCGGATACAAAAACATGAACTTTTCCATTTATAAACAGATATATTAAACCATAAAGTTTCAAAATTATTAAATGTCGGTTCATACATAGAAATTTCCGCCATTATAACTTTTTTAAAATTTTATTTATTATATAATTCAGCGGCCTTACACACCCCAAACTTTTAAATTTAATACATGCATATCGTTGTCTGAAACTCGTAGACAATGATTGTGTAGAAATAAAATTTCGGACTTCCATTGTCTTTATTTATTTTAAAAACACGACGTTTCGGTTAGTAAGTATCTCTAACCGTTATCAAGTGTAAACCGTTATCAAGTGTAAACCAGTTTACACTTGATAACGGTTAGAGATACTTACTAACCGAAACGTCGTGTTTTTAAAATAAATAAAGACAATGGAAGTCCGAAATTTTATTTCTACATGCATATCGGTTCTGCAAAGTGGGGAACAAAGACAAGTTTTAAAAAAGTGTTAAAAATAATAAAAACTCACCCAATTTTTAAATTTTGTAAAGTCACATTAATCGAGTGGAAAACATAGATTTTAAGTTTTATTTTTAAAGCGGTCGAACAATTTGTTTATTCTGTTAATTATTGAGGTTTCTTATATAACACTTTTACATATACTTTTACTTACAAAAATGTTTTTATACGTTTAAGAGTTAAAAAGCTGCGTTCAGCGTCTTCTAAATTATTATTAACAATAAACCCGGGCCCCCCCACGAAGCTAAGATTTTTTTGGATATTTTCCACATATTTCATGAAAACAAACATAAAATAGCATAAAATACAGCCTCATGAGGTCTCGGCCCCCCCCCCCCCAAAACTGTCTCGGGCCCACTCCGAAACTTTTTTCTATATACGCCACTGCAACATACCAAAACACTAATAATAATCAAGATTGTTTTAGCTTTAATATTAATCAAGTCTTGATTTGCAAACTAACAATAAAATGTATACCCAAAAAAACATAACTACCTATAATAATTTAGCTACCAAAAAACGTTTTATTGTATTTTTGTATTGTATTTTTAAACTAATGTATATTACTTGCAATTTTAATGGCGAAAATAAAATATTTGTAAATGTTGGCTTTGTCTTATTTTATTTGCAGAATGCAGGCTGCGATGCTTGGCGTTTGCGATATACGAATTAACGTAGGTATATGGATTTTCTAGGGATTTTTAAAATATAATCTGGGGATGGTGCAAAATTTGACCTAGCAACACTGCACCACTCCATAACAAGAGACCGAAGAGCAAACAACGATATTAAAAACGCAGGTTACACCTCGTAGCCTCGTACCAATTATACAAATGTTGTAGGGATGTACTTCCTAATTAGTGAAAAAAAAAGGACAAAAATATTCTGTAGTAAAAAAAAAATATTACTGTACTCAAAATTAGCCAGTGTTGCAGCCCCGCAGCCCTTATTGAATAACCGCCACTGATATCGGTTCATATGTAAATAAGAATTTCCGCCATTTTGGATTCGCCATTTTAAATTTTTTGTAATAATTTATTTTTTAAATTGCCGGCGCCGGCGACGAGTTGTCACAGCGGCAAGTTGGCGCGGCGGCGAATAGAGTCGACAGCAAGTTGTGTCGGCGGCGAATTGGGTCGGCGCCGGCGCCAGCACAAGTAGACGACGCCAGCGGCGAATTTTCCCATTCCTTCTGGCCACGCTGCAAAACGCGAAAAATCCCCCTCCCCAAATGAAATTTATAGATCCGCCTCTGATATTCCACACAACTTGGAAAAGTCAATCCTTCCTGGCTTCTCCTGAATGCGCTACTGCTTTTAAAATGGAATAAAATGCCCTTATTCGCTGCGCGAGTGCCCCATGTTCTCGCGTTCAACTACAAATACTCGTTCTCGATCGTAGGAAATTACAGGACTACTATCTTCCATTTTGCGCCCTAAAATTTCTTATTCCAATTTCCTGTTCGCGTCTGCCAGTTGTTATGAGTCATTTTCTGATAAGGACTCGTAGCGCAGCTATTATGCAATAGAACTATTACACAAAGCGCTTATCTTCCATTATATGTCATGCGGTGTAGAATTGCCGTTACCAGCACTGTTTTCTCGCTTGCCTCGCGAATAATGGCGAGTTTCTGTGGTTTTGATTGGATGCCTTTTATACTCTTTGACAATTCCTGCCGCCCTAAATTTTCATAGCTGGCAGAGTAAAAACAGTGATCTCTACAGGGTGTTAATAAAGTATGAGGCCAAACTTCAAAAGATAATTTTTTTAGTGATTTTAAGAAAAACCTTCAAGTCAACATGTTTTCGCAAATGCTTAGTTTTCTAGATACATTGTGTCAAAGTTTCAATTTTTTTCGTGCAGTTTTTGAAATGTTTGGTTTAAATTTATAATGAGTATTTAGCTACAAGGCGTACATCATTAAGCATGCCAAATATCAGGAAAAAACTACAGGATGCGAAGTTATGTCCTTTTTCCCCCAGAACTTTTTCCAATAAGTGAATGGCAGATTCAGAAATATAAAACGGATTTTTTTGTTTTATTTAGAAGCTATTTGATCTCTTGTTTGTTTTTTATCTCTAACCGTTTTCGAGAAAAAAGACAAAACAGGAAAATTTGTACCCCGCTAAATGAGACTAACTTTAAAATAGTCACTACAATACATTATTTTAATTTGATGCGAGTTATATGTAATTTCTTAATAGCAATCGAAGATACAACTTATCTTTTTGACCTTTTTTCTCAAAAACAGTTAGAGAATTGCAAAAAATCAAATTTCTGAATAAAACTGCCAGTCACTACTGCAAAAAATATCGCCTTGTAGTTTTTCCAAATAATTAAGCTAAACATCTCAAGAACTACACGAGTTATAAAAAAACAAAAAAAAAATTAAAACTTTAACAACCTGTATCTATCTTTTTTTTCTAAAATCACTCAAAGAATAATCGTCTGTAGTTTCACGACATACTTTATTAACACCCTATAGCATATGGCACTTTTTATTTGGAACAAAACCAAAGTTTTTGATGAAAAGAATAAAAGTTTTTGTATCAGCAGAAATTGTTGTAAACTGAACGTATCAGACTTTAAACTAATGTTTTTTTATAAAGAGTATTTGTTGGAATGGTAATTTTGTGTCCGTTTGGTAACCCGGCGTTTCTCGAGGTATTCTCCAAAATCACACCCGGAAATTTTGCAGCCTCTCCCTTTAAAACTATGTTGTGATACGAGAATGTCAGCGACTGCCTTTTTTCCTCATTTAGTTTAAGTTTGTTTAATGTAAACCATTGTCCGGCATGTTCTTTTGCGTTTTTAGTTTTAAACTCCAGACCTTCTAGGTTGGAGTCCGAAGTTTCAGAGCTAGAGTTAGCTGCGAAATTTGAGGCTATCACTGGTTTCGTATGGTATAAATTAGAGGTTTAACCTTTTTGAAGTTATAAGGGCCAAAATTTCTTAATTAAATTTGTGAGGGCCGCAATATAATAAAAACATATATGTATATAAAATTATTTTTTATTTATTTAGGTACATCTTCCAGATAAACACTGAGTGGTCGTGTGAATAAATTTAGGCATTTCCCTTTTTACCAAAATCATTTAAACGTGAATCGATTTCTGTTTTCAGATCTTAAAGCGCAAAAACAAATTTGTCCTGTTTTGAAACCTGAGAAGACCCCAAATGAGGAAAATGCACAGTCATATTATAAGTCCAGCTTGACTTCAAATGTTTTAAAATTATCAAACTCAACTCTCAGCGCAGAAGCGAACTAAAACTAACGATAAACGTTTAAAAAAGAATTTTAAAAACAATTGAATAGGGTATTTGACAAATTTTAGAAAACAGTTTAGAATGATACATAGATCCCTAATTTGCTATGCAAAATTGTTAAAATAGTATATTTTATCATGGAACACATTTAAAATCAAGTTTTCTAATTTCCGATTTGAATTTGCCGCTAAAATGCAATGACGTCACAGCGCAGTAAACTCGCGGACAGATACACGGCACTCAAGTGTTTATTTGTATTTGGTCTGTGTTTTTAATGTCCTATAAGTGATGTGTAGTGCCTGAGTGTTCGAATACTAGCATAAAAACACCTAAAAAACTCTTTATTCATGTGCCTACAGCCAGTGGCTTCCCAGGAATGTCTCTTGGGGGCCCGAGGCCTCTTGGGGGGGGGGGGGCCGAAGCCTCATGATGTCAAATTTTAAGCTATTTTTTGTGTTTTATCATGAAATATGTTGAATATATGTAAAAAAATCTAAGCCCTGGGTGCGCCCATGCTACAGCAGTCATATACCGGAAAAAGTGGCTAGAACTTGTTCGAAGTATTGTGAAGATCACTTTGATGTAAGTATAACTAAATTGTTTCTATTAATTTTTCTCACGTTGTCTATAATATATATATAACTATTTCGTAAATGACGATGACATTTTTGAGGTTATGTTTCTTACAAGGGGTGAACAACTACAATAGGCAAATATTTGTACAAAGTTTTAGGCGGTGCTAGGCAGTTATTAGGCAGGACTAGGGAGTACCTCTAAATGCAGGATTAGGCAGTGCACATGCAGGCTAAATGTAGGACTGAGCAGTGCATATGCAAGACTAGGCAGTGCATAGGCAGCACTAGGCAGTACCTACGCAGGACTATGCAGTGTAACCTAGAACTTCAAGTATTGCTAATCGTTGTATACTTTTTGCCTACCTGTCCCTCCCTCGGTTTATAACATGATTTTTATTTTTGTTTTTTTTCAGATAATGAATTTATTGTAAGTGGCATATTAAACAAATAAGCAAAACATAAAACTTAACCTCAAAATCTAAATGAGTAAAAGTAGGCGAAGAATATCGTAAAAAAACTTTCAGTTATATATACAAAACAACTCATCGAATACTTACATAAACATTTTAACGTTTCTAAATTCCGCAGAACAAAAATCACTGTTGTTCTGAGTTCAGCATTGGCAAGTTGGAGCTATCGGCTTAGGAGAATCCGTTTTCCATTGAAAATGTTTTTTATAAGCAAAACACAAAATCAAATCTACTTTAGGACAATAATTCGCACTTTAAACCAAAGCAAACATTACTTTGCATAAGAAATAACACAGAAAATACGTTCGTTCGAGGTGTTTACTGTTTTGTGACGTCACTCGCTGTCGATTGGTAGACCGCCTGTTTTGAATCACGTGGCTTTAAATTGCGGTTTTAATTCAATGAATTTATTTAATTAAAAGAACTATGAATTTGAGAAAAAATTAAACAAAAGTTTGTTTTTAGCATTCACAATAAATATATATTTATTTTTTACTATTGTCAAACACCCTTTTCCGCAAATTAATTACCAGAGGAACGTTATACAGAATCTCACTTTCTGACAAAAGTACGGAGTAGTACCAGCTAAAAAACTGGAATTATTTAAATAACAGTCAACACTGTTATGCAAATTTAGAAACGTTCAGGCCCAGACGGGCCAGGTGGGCTAGTCGGCGATCGCCTAGGGCCCCGGCCAAAGGGGGCCCCTAAGAGGCCCAAAAAATGTACTTTAAGGCCTTCAAAAAGTGGTTTGTTTTAGGGACCCGAAGGGATCCCAAAAAGAGTGGGGGCTGGCTATATTCGAGGCCCCTTCAGATTTACCACAAATCCGCTGATATCTTAGAAACCACTGGACCGATTTCTTTTTGGTTTTTGTGTATAAAATCTACATAAAACTAGGCTTATAATTTTTGGTTTCATTAAATAACCAATTCATAAACCGCAATTTTTAACCAAATTTATTTTTCACAAAAGTAAACACTTATAGGACTAGTTTTAATGCCATTTACACAAAAACAAATTTATTTTCCAAAAAATTTCACCTACGGCACAATGTATCTATATGTATAAGTTCGTATCATTATTTTTGAGACAACTTTTTACAATTTTTTTTCGTTGGCCTATGCTATTTGTTGTGGTAAACAGCTGAAAAATGTCAAAAAGATATCTCAAAAATTATGATATAGAGATTAATGGCAAAATTCCAAAATTAGACTTTTAAAAACCGTAATTTTTTTTATAAAAAGTCATTTTTGTCATTGTCGTTCCACCTCGAAAACGGTTTTTTTAACACATCTGCAAAATAATTAAAATAAAAACCGAATTAGAACCGAATGCAAACAATACGACGTTAACCGAGCACTATTTCAATAATTTACGCAGGTTTAACACCTGATTCTTTGCTCTGCCAAAGCATGCGACGTTGTCTTGACAACCAAGGGACGTCTTCACCCCGTGGCATATCGAGTAGACACAGGCGAACGAAAAACAAAAATCGCTTCAACAATGCTAGTCTGTATGCTGGGCCCGAATTCTGTGCACTGTAGAAATTTATAGCGATATGTTTTGTTGCTTGCTGATTGCAAAATATAGAAAGAAAGGACGACATGTCGCTACAGAATCCGTGGCGGTTCGGTTCGATTCCAAAATAAAACAGAAAAGTTAGGGTTTTGATAAAGATTTGGTCTTAAGTGGAAAAATGGAAAATATTGGTTTTTAAGATATTAATTTTTTTTTTAGTTTGCCGAGGTGGACTCTTGGTAGGGGGGCTGACTTCATTCTCTAGCCGAGGGAGTAATGAAAGGAGCTAGCCCGGGCCTGGAAACGTTGTTCAACTCCGGAACTTTTGGAAAAAAGTAATTTAAAACTAAAAAAAGACACAACTGTAAAAAAAAGAGCACTTCACCGGCTTCAAAAATTTTTTTTGTCAAAATTAATCATAACAAAAACATTTCATGTAAAAAAGGCCAAGTACGCGAAAATGGTCTGTAAAAAGAATTGAGATAAAAGTAAAGTCAAGTCCTCCAATACAAATTTCAAAATGAAAGGTTCTTACTAGTATGGAAATGTTTATTTGAAATTTGTTTAGGTTCAATTTAGCACTGTGCCTAAGAGTAATTTGCAGCAGTGATAGCCAAGTTTAGGAAAACGTTATTTTCAGTTTTCCAAGGTTTGCCCTTTTTGGTCCACCATATTGGATTTATTGTGCTAGGATTTCTTACTTACTGTATAAATGTCATAGTTCACTGGGTAATTATTATTAGGAATCAAACAGGTTATTGTCTTCCTCCACTAATTTTTAATTTGTTTTAAACAAATTCTCCCTAGTAGGGACTATTTGTTTAAAACAAATTAACTGAACCGAACCTGTTTGATTCGTGTTCAACGACTCCACCATAATATGGACTGTTTCCTAAAATTATTTATTATTCATTATAAGTTAAAATCTGACGTGACGATCAACGGTTAAAAAAATATCTTAAAAACAATTATTGGATTTCGCAATTTTAATACTTGAGTACCGTTATACAAAATACTCTGCCAATCTATGGGCACCTAAGCTCACACTAGGTACTATAGTCATAGTGTACGTGTCAGCTAATATAACTAAAAACTGAAATATATTTTATTCAACTCCAGACTCAATTACCTTTCGTTTGATACCACACAAGCCATGTTTTGACTTAAACTCTAATTTTTTAAATCTACCCCCACCCTTTAAAAAAAATTAAAATGTATTTTGTTTAACTCCAGACTCAATTACCTTTCGTTTGATATCACACACGCCATATTTTCACTTAAACTCTAATTTTTGACATCTACCCCGACCCTTTTTTTTAAAATAAACTAAAGTTCATTTTGTTTAACTCCAGACTTAATTACCTTTCGTTTGATATCACACACGCCATATTTTCACATAAACTCTAATTTTTGGAATCTACCCCCACCCTTTTATTTGGCTTGCGTTCGGTGGATTTTGTTCATTTTTAAATGGGACCATCACGGCCCAAGACCCAACTTAGGTACCAAATTTCATTAAAATCGGACAAGCCGTTTTTGAGTTATGCGGGTTGGTCGTTACAGACAGACATACAGACAGACAGACAGACATACAGATAGACAGACAGCAAAACAAAAAAGTTTCAAAATCATCTGAAACGCAAAGATATATAAAAATTTTTGAAATCGGAGCAACTTTTTTTTTCTCGAAAAAATTAGGATCACCATAGCTCACACTACTTATATAGTAGTAGTGTGAGCTAATATCACTTTCTGACAAAAGGACCGCGAAGTACTAGGTAAAAAGCTGGAATTATTTAGAGAACAATCAAGGTAATCGTGCAAGTTTTAAACGATTGTTTAGTTCCGTGGCATTTTTGAGATTTTTGGGAAAAACTATTTTAAAACGAATAATATAAACAAAAAAGTTTTAAAAAAGAGCATGCCACTGGCTTGATAAAAAAAATCGTCAAAATTGACACAAGGTATTTTAGAAGTGTCATTAGGCACTTGTAAGAATTTAATTTATTTGAAAAAAAAGTTTTGTTTATATATGAAAAAAATTATCAAAGCTAAATCAGAAAAAGAGCAATTTTTCCGAATTTGACGCTATTGTACGCCAACCTCTATGATTAGATTTTTTTTTTTAAATCGATTTTATATTGTGCTCGAGAAGATCTATTCAACGATACCCCGTCTCAATTTTTTTAGCCCACTCTGGATAAAGCTAAGCTACTGCCGGGCTGCAAAAAAAATAGGCGAGGGCCGCGGGTTAAAGATCTCTGATTTAGACAAACTATAAATTACAGAGGGCCCATTATGGACCCTTGAGGAACGCCCTATACCCAACTGCCCCGTTCTCCGCTACTTATCCCGTCTTCTAATTTGGCAACCGTATTAATTGATCATTAGTGCTCTCAAGTCAAACGCATATGCGCTAAACGAACACCTAATTTTGTTATGAGATTCTTTAGATTCCTCAAAACTTGAAAGTTGATAGGTGCTTCCTGAATCCCGATGTTTCAGTAGGTTAAATGGTGCGGTGACTGACAGTCACAGCAATTTAAACGAACCAAATTCTTCGAATTTGTTGCTCATAATAAGGTCAATTATTAGTTTATTTAATTGGGTTGAATAGATAGTTTAAGTTGTGCTACGTATTTTTACGTAAGCATGAGATTTGGCAGTTACGCAAGCGCACTTCGTCACACCGTCGTCAAGGTCACGTTAGGAGCTTACGTATTTACGTTAGCTTACGGCAGTCTGCGGGCACCTTAACGTTACCAAAGAATAGAATTGGTTGATTGACCGATCGAAAAATGAGGCCCAGACGATAATTTCTGCTTCCAGTACAAACGATTCTTTGCAAATATATTCCTACTGTAGTTGAAAAGACAAAAAACAAAATTGTAACATCAAAAAAACACAGTGCCGAATTCCATATTCTCTGCTATTAGTAGACTTGTTATGGTAACGTAAAAACATTCAAATTTGGAACAAAACGTAGAGCCCTTAACGTGCAGTTTTACGTAAAATACGTGGCACAACTTAAACTATCTATTAACTAGCTACGACTAGACGTAGGCAGCGTACGCTCCTGGTTCGAGCGCCAAGGGCACTAAAAGTAAGATTAAAAATTAGCACCTCTTTAAACAAAATGAGATTCATTAATCATAACAAAAACATTTCATGTAAAAAAAAGCCAGGTACGCGAAAATGGCATTCCGTAAGAAGAATTGAGATAAAAGTAAAGCCAAGTTCTCCAATAAAAATTTAAAAACTAAGGGTTCTTACTAGTTTGGAAATGTTTTTTTAAACTTCGCTATTACAGCCAAACTTCTTTATGTTCAATTTAGCACTGTGCCTAAGAGTCATTTACAGCCGTAATAGCCAAGTTTAGAAAAACATTTCCAAACTAGTAAGAACTTTTTATTTTGAAATTTGTATTGGAGAACTTGGCTTTACTTTTATCTCAATTCTTTTTACGGAATGCCATTTCCGCGTACTTTGCTTTTTTTACATGAAATGTTTTTGTTATGATTTTACTTATTTTTTAAAGGAATTGGATAATATTTAATTTTGAAAGTAGTTCAAAACTTTTGCAATGCCTTACTTAAAATTTTGAGGTTTTTTAATTTTTTCCCATAGTTTTATCATAGTTTCTATCAGCCTTTCAAAGCTCAGCTCTCTAGCGTTTTTGAAAGTGGACAATGTTAGTTTTACATAACTTTACATGTATAGGAGAGGGAAGTAAATTAAAATTTTCGTGTTTTCAAATTTTTGGAATTTTGGGGTGTTTTAATTTTCTTCTATAGCTTTATCATAGTTACTATCGGCCTTTCAAAGCTCAGCTCTGTAGCGTGTCTGGAAGTGGGCAGTGTTACTTTTACATAACTTTACATTTATAGGGGAGGGTAGTAAATAAGAATTTTGGGGTGTTTTAATTTTTTCCTATAGTTTTATCATAGTTCCCATCAGTCTGCCAAAGCTCAGCTCTCTAGCGTTTCTGGAAGTGGGCAATGTTACTTTTACAAAACTTCACATGCATAGGGGAGGGGAGTATAGTAGAATTTTGATGAACTATACATGAGTGAGTCACTGAGTGAGTGGCAATTTTGACGTTTTTGAAATTTCATAACTACTTTACTTCTTTATTACAGTCCATGAAACTTGGAGGGGTTGTTAACTCTATGAAGATCTACAACTGTGCAAAGTTTGAGATTTGTAGCTCATTCCGAAGTAGAGTTTTAGATAGGTCAAATATGGGCTGAAATGTTTTTGGCTAGGCCTCAGATAATAAAAAAAAAGAACCTAACCAAAACTTTTGCGTGTTTAACCAAACGTTTTTTTCCTAATTTTTTCTAAATGACTTTTGTTCGTAGTTTTTAATCATATTTACAAAAAAAATCTTTCAGGCCATTTTCTTCAAAAAGGTACCTAATTTTTCTAGAATTTTTGCGTGCGGCGCCTTGTTTTCCAGTATAGGTCTACAAAAAATTTCTGCAACGCAATTTTTTTCGAAAAGATTTCTTGTCCGGCCTTTTTTGGAGGGCGGCCGATTGTAGTTCAAACATAGCTAGTGTGGGATTATTATTTTAAGGTCATAAAATAACATCAGCCATTTTTTGTTGATGTTTTAAGGAGCGTTAAAAGATCACTTTTATTTTCAAGGTATTTTGAACATATTAAAAAAAGGAATCATCATTAAAAGTAAAATATTACTTTGATTTATGAAAACATTTGCAAAAAAATCTGGTCCCTTGTCTTGAATTGAACTAAAAACTGAAATATATTTTATTCAACTCCAGACTAAATAACCTTTTGTTTGATACCACACAAGCCATGTTTTGACTTAAACTCAAATTTTTGAAATCTACCCGCACCCTTAAAAAACAAAAACTAAAATGTATTTTGTCTAACTCCGGACTCAATTACCTTTAGTTTGATATCACACACGCCATATTTTCACTTAAACTCTAATTTTTGAAATATACCCCCAGCCTTTTTTTTTTAAATAAATTAAATTGTATTTTGTTTACCTCCAGACTCAATTACCTTTCGTTTGATATCATACACGCCATATTTTCACATAAACTCTAGTTTTTGAAATAAACCCCCACCCTTTTATTTGGCTTGTGTTCAGTGGATTTTGTTCATTTTTAAATGGGACCATCTCGACCCAAGGTCCAGCCTAGGCACCAAATTTCATTAAAATCGGCCAAGCGACAGACAGACGGCGCGACAAAAAAGTTTCAAAATCATCTGAAACGCAAAGATATATAAAAAATTTTGAAATCAGAGCAACTTTTTTTTTCTCGAAAAAATTAGGATCACCAAAGCTCACACTACTGTAGTATAGTATATGTGTGAGCTAAAAAAGTCGTAAGAATAATTGTAAAAAAGTCATTTTACCACTCTCTTCTTGGGTAAAGTTAAAGGATCACTTCAGTTTACAAAGAATTTTAAAAAGTTGTAAAAAAGTGGTCTATTACTTTTTTCTAGGGTTGGCACCTTTGTTTTGGTCTTGTTTTCGCTCGAACTGTCCGGTTTTTTAAAAACACGTAAATTTATTCTTTTCTGCCTGCTGTACAATTCCCAGACAGCAGATTTCGTCCCAGGAACGTACATCTTATGTCCATTTTACGTCGGTACGTCCCAGGACCATTAAAGTACGTACTATGTACGTACAATTGAGTACGTCCACTAGGTACGCACATTTTACGTACCTTTTACATCGGTATTTCTCGGGACCAATAAGGTACGTACTGTGGATGTACAAATGTGGACGTACAAATGTGTACGTGTATGATACGTACACTAGGTACGTAAATAGGACGTATATTTTACGTTCATTTTAGAGATGTGCCTCCGAACATTTAACAAAGGATTTTGCTAATAGATGGCGTACACTAGTTACCTTTTAACGGCATTCTTAGAGATATATTATTTAAATACTAAATCAAGGAAAAAAAAACTTTAACCCTATCGAGATTTCAAGCCTGTTGCCGGAATTGTTTTAAACGCCACTTAGTCCTAATTACTCATCATCGTCTAGGGTACGTACACTTTAAACTTTAGGTATTTTACGTTTAATTGGACGCAGCGTGCCTGAAGGGGCGGGGGGGGGGGGGGCCGACAGCTAAAACGGGCGCCCATCAAAAATCTTGCGACCAAAAAAAAAAAGGTCATCATGTCTTTGCTTTTCCTTTTTTCTATGACACCCTCTCACTTTGCCGTTGCCGGCCCTGGTACTTAAAGCTTAGGGCGCTTCGGCCACCCATGGGGCGCCAATACTCTCGGGGGGGGACGAACCACCCGCGCCCCCACGCGTCCTAACGTGCCCCCACGCGCTCCCACGCGCCCCCCCCCACGCTACGCCACTGATTGGACGTACCATGTACAGAGTTTTCCCGTATATTTTTACACCATATCTAAAATGTTTATTTGAATAGATATCAAAATATGATAAATACAAAAGTTTCATAATTTTTTACGAAGTTTACGACTCTCAGGGTCAGAATGTAACTTTTTTTCTAAATGTCAAAATGGGAGATGGTTTTGTTTAAATTGAAGACCCTATATGTTATTTTAATAGACCTTTTCTTCCTAATTTCAAAAATATATATGTTGGGAATATTTAACTTATTAGTTTTAAAGATATATGCGTTTAAAAGTTTTAAAAAATTAAGTTTCAGCCATGAAAAAGACATTCGCATTGACACAAAATGTTTTGAAAGGTATATTATTTACTAATATTTATCATCTGTGGTGATTCTGCGCAGTAATGTGTGGCGCCGCAAGCCAGCAAAAGCAAGAAATAATTTTAAAAAAAATTAGAAAAAATAAATATCTAATACTTTATTGATAATTTTCTACATAGCCTCCTTGATTATTAATACAATATTCAATAATTCTAATACATTTTCTGTGAATAGCTCAATAGATGGAGTGCGCAGAATTTCCATTGAGATCGACGAATGTCTGTTCTATTTTCTTTTGAACAGGCTGGAAACACTTCAAATTCTACAAGAGAAAATAGAACAACATTCGTCGATTTTAATGGAAATTCTGCGCACTCTATCAATCTATTCACAGAAAATTTATAAGAAATATTTAAAATTGTATTAAAAATCAAGAAGGAAATGTAGATCATTTATGATTATGAGTGAAGTATTAGTATAATAAGTATTTATATTTTTCTAAACAAAATTGTATTGATTTTTGTTTTTACTAGCTTGCGGCGCCACATATTACTGCGTAGATTTACCACGGATAATAAATATGAAATACTTATATATACATTACAAAAGCATCATTTTTACATGAAATATTTTTGTTATTATTTCACTTCTTTTTTAAAGGAATTGGATAATACTTAATTTTTAAAGAAGTAGAATATGCGGAATATTGTTCAAAACTTTTGCAATGCCTTACTTAAATTTTTGAGATTTTTTAATTTTTTTCCATGGTTTTATCGTAGTTCCTATCCACAATGTTACTTTTACATAACTTTACATGTGTAGGCCAGGGAAATAAATTAAAATTGTCGTGTTTTTAAAATTTTTTCTATAACTTTATCATAGTTACTATCGGTCTTCCAAAGCTCAGCTCTCTAGTATGTCTGGAAGTAAGCAATGTTACTTTTACTTAACTTTATATTTATAGGGGAGGGAAGTAAATTAGAATTTTGGGGTGTTTTAATTTTTTCCTATAGTTTTATCAAAGTTCCTATCAGTCTGCCAAAGCTCAACTCTCTAGCATTTCTGGAAGTGGGCAATGCTACTTTTACATAACTTTAAATGTATAGGGGAGGGAAGTAAATTAAAATATTGGGGTTTTTTGATTTTTTCCAGGGGTTTGGTCATAATTTCTATCAGTCTGTCAAATTTCAGCTTTGTAGCATGTCTGGAAGTACAGCGTGTCCCATTTTCGATGGGATTAAATGGGAAACTCGGTTATTATTAAAGATATCGATTTTCTGCTTGCACCTTACCGTGCTCTTTTTTGGAGCCCTTAAAAATGGTGTAATCAGATTTTTGCTATACCCCGTAGTTTCGCTAATACAGGGAGTTTTTGAAAAAATTGTATTTTTAATAATCCCTTGTATCTCGCTTATTTTGCGAGATATTTTTATTCTGTAAAAACCTTTTCTTGGCAACTTTTTTAGAAGAAAATAATGACGTTGTCAGCTTTTTAAAATATTGTTTAGTTTTTGAGATATGGTATTTATCATAAAAAAATTAAATACGAACCTGGATTTTTTTTATTACTATTTTGATTGGCTTCATGCTGGTATTATCATAAAATAATAAAAATTTAAAAAAAATTTGTTTTAAGGTAAAAAAAAGTATTTAATATTTAAAAAAAAATAGTCCGAACCTGGATATTTCCAACATAAATATAAATTTAAAATTGCTATTGCTATTTATGTTAATTTACAGATTTATTTGAAACAAAGTCTACGAAAAATATAAAAAAAACAAATTATAAAAAATAACTAATTTTTCTGATTACCATTATGTGTTAGACATTGTTGGCATTTTTGAGTAATTTTTCTTAACGCATTTTGCATAAAAATATTTCTGCCATTTAAATATTGGGATTTTGTTGCTTGAATGAAGCAGTCAAACATATCACATTTTTCAAAATCTGGATATGGTCGATTTCTAGCCATTCACAAAAATGACAAGTAAAATGAAAATGTTAATTCCACGCTTTTGTTTTGTAAATTTCACGACCTGCTGTGGTACCATCAAATAATTATATATATTATTTTTGTAACTTTTTAACGTTTTTTACTTTATTGGGGGGGACGAACCCCCCGCGCCCTTACGCGCCCTAACGTGCCCCCACGCGCTCCCACGCGCCCCCCCACGCTACGCCACTGATTCGACGTACCATGTACAGAGTTTTCCCGTATATTTTTACACCATATCTAAAATGTTTATTTGAATAGATATCAAAATATGATAAATACAAAAGTTTCATAATTTTTTACGAAGTTTACGACTCTCAGGGTCAGAATGTAACTTTTTTTCTAAATGTCAAAATGGGAAATGGTTTTGTTTAAATTGAAGACCCTATATGTTATTTTAATAGACCTTTTCTTCCTAATTTCAAAAATATATATGTTGGGAATATTTAACTTATTAGTTTTAAAGATATATGCGTTTAAAAGTTTAAAAAAATTAAGTTTCAGCCATGAAAAAGACATTCGCATTGACACAAAATGTTTTGAAAGGTATATTATTTACTAATATTTATCATCTGTGGTGATTCTGCGCAGTAATATGTGGCGCCGCAAGCCAGCAAAAGCAAGAAATAATAAAAAAAAAAATTAGAAAAAATAAATATCTAGTACTTTATTGATAATTTTCTACATAGCCTCCTTGATTATTAATACAATATTCAATAATTCTTATACATTTTCTGTGAATAGCTCAATAGATGGAGTGCGCAGAATTTCCATTGAGATCAACGAATGTCTGTTCTATTTTCTTTTGAACAGGCTGGAAACACTTCAAATTCTACAAGAGAAAATAGAACAACATTCGTCGATTTTAATGGAAATTCTGCGACCTCTATCAATCTATTCACAGAAAATTTATAAGAAATATTTAAAATTGTATTAAAAATCAAGAAGGAAATGTAGATCATTTATGATTATGAGTGAAGTATTAGTATAATAAGTATTTATATTTTTCTAAACAAAATTGTATTAATTTTTGTTTTTACTAGCTTGCGGCGCCACATATTACTGCGTAGATTTACCACGGATAATAAATATGAAATACTTATATATACATTACAAAAGCATCATTTTTACATGAAATATTTTTGTTATTATTTCACTTCTTTTTTAAAGGAATTGGATAATACTTAATTTTTAAAGTAGTAGAATATGCGGAATATTGTTCAAAACTTTTGCAATGCCTTACTTAAATTTTTGAGATTTTTAAATTTTTTTCCATGGTTTTATCGTAGTTCCTATCCACAATGTTACTTTTACATAACTTTACATGTGTAGGGCGGGGAAATAAATTAAAATTGTCGTGTTTTTAAATTTTTTTCTATAACTTTATCATAGTTACTATCGGTCTTCCAAAGCTCAGCTCTCTAGTATGTCTGGAAGTAAGCAATGTTACTTTTACTTAACTTTATATTTATAGGGGAGGGAAGTAAATTAGAATTTTGGGGTGTTTTAATTTTTTCCTATAGTTTTATCAAAGTTCCTATCAGTCTGCCAAAGCTCAACTCTCTAGCATTTCTGGAAGTGGGCAATGCTACTTTTACATAACTTTAAATGTATAGGGGAGGGAAGTAAATTAAAATATTGGGGTTTTTTGATTTTTTCCAGAGGTTTGGTCATAATTTCTATCAGTCTGTCAAATTTCAGCTTTGTAGCATGTCCGGAAGTACAGCGTGTCCCATTTTCGATGGGATTAAATGGGAAACTCGGTTATTATTAAAGATATCGATTTTCTGCTTGCACCTTACCGTGCTCTTTTTTGGAGCCCTTAAAAATGGTGTAATCAGATTTTTGCTATACCCCGTAGTTTCGCTAATACAGGGAGTTTTTGAAAAAATTGTATTTTTAATAATCCCTTGTATCTCGCTTATTTTGCGAGATATTTTTATTCTGTAAAAACCTTTTCCTGGCAACTTTTTTAGAAGAAAATAATGACGTTGTCAGCTTTTTAAAATATTGTTTAGTTTTTGAGATATGGTATTTATCATAAAAAAATTAAATACGAACCTGGATTTTTTTTATTACTATTTTGATTGGCTTCATGCTGGTATTATCATAAAATAATAAAAATTAAAAAAAAAATTGTTTTAAGGTTAAAAAAAAATATTTAATATTTTAAAAAAAATTAGTCCGAACCTGGATATTTCCAACCTAAATATAAATTTAAAATTGCTAGTTAAACAATTTTTAGTTTAACTGTTTTGATACTTAGTATATTAAAATGGTTTTATGTTAATTTACAGATTTATTTGAAACAAAGTCTACGAAAAATATAAGAAAAACAAATTATAAAAAATAACTAATTTTTCTGATTACCATTATGTGTAAGACATTGTTGGCATTTTTGAGTAATTTTTCTTAACGCATTTTGCATAAAAACATTTCTGCGATTTAAATATTGGGATTTTGTTGCTTGAATGAAGCAGTCAAACATATCACATTTTTCAAAATCTGGATATGGTCGATTTCTAGCCATTCACAAAAATGACAAGTAAAATGAAAATGTTAATTCCACGCTTTTGTTTTGTAAATTTCACGACCTGCTGTGGTACCATCAAATAATTATATATATTATTTTTGTAACTTTTTAACGTTTTTTACTTTATTTATAAATCTTTTAATTATCATTTCCAAACAGATAAACTAAAAATCGGTCAACTAGTGTGTCTTGCAATTTTTAATTTATAATTACGTTGGAAATTTCCAGGTTCGGACTAGAATTTTTTTTTCAAATATTAAATAGTTTTTTTTCACCTTAAATCAAAAAAAAATTAAAGTTTTATCATTTTAAGGTAAGAATAGCATGGAACCAATCAAAGTAGTAATAAAAAAAATCCAGGTCCGTATTTAATTTTTTCATGATAAATAAAATATCTCAAAAACTAAACAATATTTTAAAAAATTGACACCGTCATTATTTTGCTCTAAAAAAGTTGCCATAGAAAGGTTTTTACAGAATAAAAATATCTTGCAAAATAAGCGAGATACAAGGAATTAATTAAAATGCAATTTTTTCAAAAACTCCCTGTATTAGCAAAACCACGAGGTATAGCAAAAATCTGATTACACCATTTTTAAGGGCTCCAAAAAAGAGCACGGTAAGGTGCAATCAGAAAATCGATATCTTTAATAATAACCGAGTTTCCCATTTAATCCCAGCGAAAATGGGACACACAGTAGAATATTGATGATCTATACATGAGTGAGTGAGTGAGTCAGTGAGTGAGTGGCAATTTCGACGTTTTTTGAAATTTCGTAACTACTTTACTACTTTATGGAATTCCATGAAACTTGGATGGGTTGTTAACTCCATGGAGATCTACGACTGTGCAAAGTTTGAGATTCGTAGCTCATTCCGAAGTAGAGTTTTAGGTAGGTCAAATATCGGCTGAAATGTTTCCAGAAAAGATGGTTACGGCGCGCGAACTTGTCGAGGCACTGCCGTGCCCTCAGATTTAATTTTTAAAACTTTTAAACGCATATATCCCCAAAACTAATAAACGAAATATTCCCAACATATATATTTTTGAAATCAGGAGGAAAAGATCAAAAAAAATCTAAAATAATACATAGGATGTTCAATTTAAAAAACCATCATCCTGTGAAATTTTGACATTTAGAAAACAATAAATACATTCGGACCCTAAAATTCTTAAACTCCATAAAAAATTATTTATCATATTTTGATATCTATTAAAATAAACATTTTAGATATGGTGTAAAAATAGACGGGATTACCCTGTACGTACCTCGTACGAGCTTTTTACGTACATAGTACATACGTATATTCGTCCAACATACGTCGGATGTACGTACATAAAACGTACTTCAGTACGTCCATAGTACGTACAAATCGAAGGAAAATAATGGCTAATGTTACGTTCCTACGACGTACATATGGGGCTTTCCATGTTAACATATATGGTTTATGATTTTTCCTGAAAAAATACGAACTTTGCAAAAAGAAAAATTTAGATACTACTATTTAGAAATAAGAAAAAGAGATTTTAAGAAAAATAATTGAAAATGACAAATAATCACATCAGTGACCTTAGTACAAGGCCTACTTATTTTACCTTTAAAAATTTTAGAGTGGGCCTTAAAGTATAAATGCCAAAAAGAGAAATTCTTGTGTAAGTGCGCGGAGGCCTTGGCCGTACTTATATGTATATGGGCAAGCGAGCAGTCCTTTTGAGGCTCCCAAGGTGTGAATCAATATACATTTTATTAAAAAAAGTTGTTTTGCTTTAAGGGAATAATCTTTTTTTTTTATTTAGACAACCCCCCCCCTTGCATTTCACATCAGCGGCGTCACATTGAAGGGCCAAGACGGGCCTTTCACTGCTTAAAACCTTATCGGCTAACAACATTGTGGCACATTTTTCTAATTAGATAACTAGTCCAACACTGTTATGACACTAGACGCCACTATACAAGGTGTCCCAAATGCGGTTCATATTTCTTTTGGGAAGTCTCGACCATAACTTCTGAGTATCCAGTATAAAGAATAGCGATTTTTTTTTAAATCTTAAAATTAAATTTTTGCTCAAATCGTTTTTGTAGAGTCTATTTTGAGTATAACTATTTAGTTGAATTTCATCTGAACTTTTAATTTTTAGGGTCATAGCCAGTGAAAAGTTACCTTTAAAGAAACGTATCACTCATTATTTAATTTTTTTAGGTATTTTTTAGGCAAGTTATGCCCCGCTCCCAAAACGCAGAGTAAAAAAAAAAGGTTTTTTTTTACTGGACACTCGGAAGTGAGGGTCGAGACTTCTCAAAGAAATCGAATTTGGGACACCCTGTGTCTCACTCCGATAGCTCAAAAAATTGTGGTTTACCTAGTGGACTGTATTTATACAAGTCCTTCGCTTTCATTTGAAGGGTATAGGAACGCACGCGAAATCGTACCTTTCTGAAGTGAAATTTAATTGTGACATAAAAATAATATTGGTATATGTTGACTATTTAAGAGCGAAATAATAGAAAAATATTAATGATGCGATCTTATAGGAGAGGGACTTACCGGTGATGTCTTGATCTCTTCCAACTGGTGCACCAGATTCGCCAGAAGTCTTCTATAGCGGTCCAGTACTCCCGAGTTTCAATGTTTGGAGTTTTAGAGGAATTTAATGGTTTTTAGAGTTCACCATTTTTTATAAAAGCGTTGATCGTTCAAAATATTCCGATCGAGAGCGTGTGTGTATGGCGACCGACATTTAGGTTCTGTCTTGTTTTTGCGGCGTGTTTCTTCGCCCTCTATAGGAAAATCGCATCACTTCTAATAAAAAGAATTTAGAATTCTAATTTTATTAAATAGAATAAAAACGCGATTTAAATTAAAATATGCAGAGGGCGGTAGTAATATGAGGATTGAATTAAAATTAGAAATATATTATTAAATGCGTTTGGAATTTAAATATTAAACTATGCCAAATTGATAGTTTATAGCTAGTTTGTAAGTTTTAAATTTAACTTAACCTATTGAGTAAAACTACAACCCAATTATACCCAATTGTAACCCAAAATATGAGTTTTAAAAATAAAAATAAAATGTTCTGAAAAAATAATAAAAATTAGATTAAAAGAAAAAAAAGGTTTTTTGCGAAACCGAAACATACTGGCGGCCGAAAATGCTATGCATTTTCCAAGGGGCCAATAGGTAAAGGACACAGTTTAGAGATTGGTCTCTTTAACAAACTATCCTTGGTTTCGACAGAGGCTACTCGATTTATCCCATCCTTACCGGGAAAAATTTCAACCACTCTGCCGAGTTGCCACTGAAGGGGAGGTAATAAATCGTTTTTAATTATAACTAAGCGTCCAACTTCAGGAGTTGAAGTGGGTTCCAACCACTTACTCCTTTGTTGTAGAGTATGGAGATACTCTTGTTGCCAGCGTCTCCAAAAATCTTGGTGGATTCGTTGGAGGAGCTGCAAACGCGTGAGACGATTTATTTTAATATCAATAAAGTTTGCGCCAGGAACGGCACTTAGCGGTTCCAGAGATAAAAAGTGACCTGGGGTCAGCGCGGAAATATCATTTGTATCGCTAGAAATTTCAGTGAGAGGACGCGAGTTTAAAATAGCTTCGATTTGACAAGTTACAGTGTATAGTTCTTCGAAAGTTAATATTTGATGTCCTATTAAGCGGATCAAGTGTTTTTTAACTGACTTGATTCCTGACTCCCAAAGTCCTCCAAAATTTGGACTATTACTCGGGATAAAATGCCATTTAATGGGACGCGTAGAATCAAGCTGTAAAAGCTTGCGGTTAGCTGAGAAAAAGTTAGTTGCATTATCACTATACAAATCGGATACGTAGTTTCGGCGCGCAACAAATCTGCGAAGCGCAGCAATAAAACAATCAGCGGTCAAATCGCTTGCTATTTCTATATGAATGCACTTAGTACTTAGGCAAACAAACACGATGTCGACTCATGACTATATTTATTGGACCTCCGTAGCACGGATCACCTAACAAACAGATAAATAAGCCGGCTGGCGGTCTTTGATCTCGGAGAATTCAACGATGGCTGAGCATTGGGAATCAAACTCAGAGCCGGACTAAAAATAATGTGTCATAAAATATGAATGTTTCATACTGTTGATGCTAAAAAATATTTTTACTGCCAGAAACAATAAAAACATTAAAATAGTTTGTGTACTGCTAAAAATGGGAGCTAAAATGAATTTTAGAGTCTCGGCCGCGTAAAAAAATTATATGTTGTTCTCTGTAGGGGACTATGGAAATAATGTGTTTTATTGAATGAGAGATAGGGGAATAACAAAAAGAGGTCGTCTTCTTTGTCCAGAATACGTTAGCACGTTTCCAGCATACAGCCAAGCACAAAGAGAAAAAAATTGATTGCTTTTTTTGTTTTATTGGGATAACATTTATTTTGTTTCAAGAGGAGTAAAATTGTGAATTTTAAATATAAGAAGTCTGATATTGTAGAGTAATTTCTTAATTTACTGGAATCAGATTATTTATTAGTGACCAAATAATCTTTACAATTCGCACAAAATTGCTTCACGGTAAATTAATATTTTAAAATTTAGTAAAATCTAATATTTAAAAAATATAGTTTTTTATATGTATTCTTAAAAGTGTAAATAGTAGCATAATAAAAAATGATAACAAAACAAATTTGTGTCAAAAACTTTTGACCAAATATTATATAATAGTTTATTATACAGGGTGCAATTTAAATGATGCATGAAACTTTAAGGGGTTGTGGAAATGCTAAAAACAAAGATATTTTTCGCATTACATTTTGTTAGACGTCTTTCTTTTTACAGGGTATTAAACTTAGTATTTTTTTTCGATTTTTTGTTTGTTTCTTAAAAATTATAACAGACCATTAAAATTTTGTGGAATTATGCATTACCAAAACGGTAATAACTATCAAAGCATCGACGCGTTAAATATTTTTAAAATCAGTAAGGAACAAGGGATCTTATATAAATCTTATATGATGTTCTAAAAGCTTACGTCAAAATTAGACATTTTCTAAAGAATGTTGGAGCTTTAACCTAAAAATTTTTGAGGTGCATAAAAACATCAAATTTTTGTATTATTTATATTGTAATACCTACTAAACTCAAACACACTCTTGTGATAGTATTTTTAAAAAACCGAAAAAAAAGTCCCTTCGATTTCATGGTGTGTTTAACACTTTAGCAGTAAAATTTATATTAGTTGCAGTTTTAAGCTATTGAAAACACACATCATGAAATGTACCAAAAATATTAAAAATGTGTTGGTGTTTTTGAATACCTAATAAACAAAAATAAAAAATTAACTTAACGTTTGCCAAACCTACCATTTTTTTAAGCGTTAACATTTTCGTTGGTGCACTCTTTTGTTTTAATATTTTAAATTGAGAGATGGGACAACTCGCCGCAGCCGATTTGCCGCGGGCCGATTCGCCGCGGGGACTATTCGCCGCGGGAAATATTTGCCGCCGGCCGATACACCGCGGGGACAATTCGCCGCTAGATTTTTTGTTTCATGTCAGTGGCAATTGTTTAAACAGTTTTATTTAGCTTGACTTCATATAATATATTTGTTTGTTCGATTTTCGCTTTTTTAAAACTTTTTTAACAGAATTTTCTTAAATTTTAAACTTTGCAGTGATTAAGGTCACTTAATACAGCTTTTTACTCAAATTAAAAAAAAATACCAAATAGCAGATCCAAAATGGTGGATTTTCAAATTTATTAAACGATATGCATCAAATTCGGAACTTTAAGGTGTTTCAGGTCGGTTCCCATTTTGACTTTTTTTAGGTTAAAAATTAAAAATAATTTAAAATTTAATAAAGTTTCTATTTAGATGCATATCGGTTCATAAATAGCAAAAACCGCCATTCTACATTCGCCATTTTATTTATTTTTTCCAATTAAAAAAATACTGGATTGTATTGTTACCACCAAATACCTAGTTGAAAAGTTTGAAAACATTATTTTTATAAAAAAATATTATATGAAGTCAAGGTAAATAAAACAATGGTAATATCATGAAACAAAAATCTCGCGACGAATTGTTCCCGCGGCAAACTGTCCCCGCGGCAATTTTATTGACGGCGAATTGTCCCCACGGCAAAACGGCCCGCGGTAGAACAGCCGCGGTGAATCGGCTGCGGCGAATTGTCCCCTACCCTTTTAATTTGTGAACCTGTGCTTAATTTAAGGATTAAAATACCAATCTACAAATTTCCCTTTTCTACAACTGAGCTTACGCCGCTGTATTATACAAAACACCAAAAACTTTCTAAACAAAGCATAGTTTATATGTTGTTTTTTAGGATCTAATGAAAGCGCATTTTCAAATTTGAGATAAATATAACAAATCCTGCAAAAGCATAAAAAAATAAAAAAAACAAAATCAAAGGGGTTGCAGATCTGTATATCCTTAAGAACTCTTTGTACTTAAATCATTTACAGATTCATCTCATAAGACATTTAATTATTGAACACCCTGTATAGGATATGGCAAAAGTTTTTAAAAAATCGAAAGATAAAAGAATGTATAAGCTTACTTTATAGGATCCTGCGGAAATCGAAAATAACTTCGATTTAGGGTATACCGTCGCGTGAATTTACAGTCTCTTACGGCACAAACCGTTCCCATTGTTTAAAATCAATCATCACATATATCAAACACAAAAATCACATCTACACACCACTAACGCTCAACATACGTACTAAAAGTTTAAAAAATATTAAAATACAGAATGCGCCCCTGGAGTGGTTGACCCCAACATGGCAGGCTGCGTGAAAGATGCGCGTAGCACCCCCCACCACCTGAGTTCCCTATCTGTTTGTTAGGTGATCCGTGTCCGTAGTCAACACCGGTGTGCAAAAATGCTCTCAACTGAGATACGCGGGGAAACGGTAATGAACCCATCATAGGCTGAACCGACTTAGGATTGCATTTAAAACATATTATACATATTGATAAAACATGTGCAATTTCGCGTTTTGCGGCAATGATCCAGTACAATTGACTAAGCAAAAAATGTACCGTCCTCACTCCTGCATGAAGATATTTTATATGGAAATGTTCGATAATCATGAGGGTGAGTTTACTCTTGCGTGGTAATAAAATTTGATGTTTCTTGTCATATTGCAGAGAGGAGTGATGCAATCTGCCCCCTACTCTGATTAAATCGTGAGGATCTAAAAATAAATTTAATTTTTGCATTGATTTATTTAGTTTTAAGTTGTTTTTTAAAGCGTGAATTTCTTCTGAGAAATAAATTGACTGTTCATTTTTTATGAGTAAATGAATTGCGTTTGTTATTTCAACAAATGTCAGAAAATCTTCATTAATTTGTAAATTAGGCGGTTTTAAGAAAAATTTATTATTTAAAAAGCGTAAAACATAGGCTAAAACTCTACACATTTTAGAAAAATTAGAGTTTTCCATTAAAAGCGTCTCCAAAAAATTAGGAGCTGTATTTTGCGTTGCAATTAAAGTTAAATTAGGCAATGATTTCTCCTCTAAAAGAGTTTCAGGAAAGTCATTTTGTTCACAGTCTTTAGGCCAGTATTCATAAGATTTTCTCAAAAAATCAGGGCCGTTAAAAAATAATTTGTGATTAATTAATTCACTGGGATAAACTCCTCTTGAAGCAACATCTGCGGGGTTTTGTGACGTTGAGATGTATGACCAATTTTTGGGTGGTACTTTATCTTGAATTTGTGTAACACGATTTTGAACGAACGTTTTCCACCTAGAAGGGTGCGCTTTTATCCAAGAAAGTGCTACTTGTGAGTCACTAAAAGCAAAAACTTGATGTATTTTCAAGCGGGACTCAAAAGTGGTTAAAACAAAGTGAACTAAATCAGCCACAAGATTACAAGCGGCTAATTCAAGTCTTGCAATACTTGTAAATTTGAGAGGAGCAACTCTAGTTTTAGAGCATAAAAGGTAAACTGATATTTCATTTTTGTAAATAACGCGTAAATATACTATTCCGGCATAAGCTTTATTACTAGCGTCCGAAAATGCGATTATTTCAATGCGTGCATTACCAGAAAAACTATTTATAAATCTAGGCAAGCGAAAATCTTTGAGTAAGGGTAGTTCCGATTTATAACGTTCCCAAAGTCGAATAATTTCAACAGGTGCTTCGGAATCCCAGTCTAATTTAAGTTTCCAAAATTCTTGAATTAGACATTTTATTAAAATGGTTACTGGCGCGAGCCAACCTAAAGGGTCATATATTTTAAAAATTTCAGAAAGTATATTGCGTTTGGTACATTCGCGACTCAAGGGTTCTACCGAGTAAGAAAAATAATCAGAACAAGGCTGCCATCTAAGACCTAAAATTTTAGTGGTCTCGTCCGTATCTAAAGAAAGCGCGGTTGGGTTTATATCGGGTTCAGACAAGTGTTCTAAAACTTTTTTGTTATTACTAGCCCATTTATGAAGCTTAAAGCCTCCAGAGTTAAGCAAACAAGATAGCTCTCTTTGAAGCGAAATAGCTTCTTGTACAGAGCTAGCGCCAGTTACAAAGTCATCGACAAAATTGTCAGACATTAAGACTTGAGAAGCGCGAGGAAAATTTTGTTTTTCATCTTCAGCCAATTGCTGTAAAACTCTAAGAGCTAAATAAGGAGCGGGGGTAGTACCGTATGTCACAGTTTTTAGACGATAATCGCGAATAGGTTCCGAGTTATTAGAACGCCACAGGATTCTTTGATAATCCTGGAGCTGAGGTGCAATTAAGATTCCACGAAACATTTTAGAAATGTCGCAACAAAGAGCTACTTCGTGTAATCGAAAATTAAGTAAAATGCTGCAAATGTCCTTTTGCAATTTAGGACCAGCGTAAAGAGTATCATTTAAGGAGAGGTTTTGGTTATTTGATTGCATAACTGTACTCGCATTAAAAACGACTCGAAGCTTAGTTGATAAGCTTTCAGGGCGTTCAATATGATGATGAGGAATGTAATAACTTTTTTCTGTAACTTCCCGGTTTTCGATTAATTCCATGTGATCAAGTGTTAAATAGTCTTCCATAAAATCGGAATATTTTTTATAAGTTTCCGGCATTTTTATTAACCTTCTTTCTAGCGAGAGAAACCTCTTTAGCGCAAGATCACGACTATTTGGAAAAATCGGTTCAATATTATCGCGAAAAGGAAGAGTTACAGTATAGCGGCCTTCATCATTACGAGATACCGTATTTTGAAATATTTTTTCACACATATCATCTTGAGGTGAAAGAATACGTTTCGTTTCAGGGATATTTTCTATTTCCCAAAATTTTATAAGCGAATCATTTAGCATTTTATTTGAAATTTGACAAAAAAAATGATTGTGAAATTTGCTGCGTAGCGAGAGAATTAACTTTTCCCATTAAAATATATCCAAAAATGGTATTTAGCGCAATCGGTTCCTGATTATTTCCAAAAATTCGTCCATCTTGAATTATATAAGGAAACAAATCAGCTCCGATTAAAATGTCAATAGCTCCCGGTCTATAAAAGTTCGGGTCCGCGAGATTCAAATTTTTAACTATTTTCCAGTCATTTATTTTAATCTCACTGCTAGGAACTGAAGAGCATATTTGCGGCAAAATTATAGTATTAACCGATAAAGTTTGCGTGTCATTCCAAGGCCTGATAATTAAATTTACAGAACCCAATTTTGACTGTAAATGCGTGTCACCAATCCCCTGGACTTTAGTAGTCACGTATACGCGGGGTAACCCTAATTTATTTGCACATTTCAAGGATAAAAATGAGAGCTGCGACCCAGTATCCAAAACTCCCCTAACAGTCTGAAAATTTCCCCTAACATCTTTGATTTCAAAAATCGCGGTTGATAAAAGTACAGCGGAATTATTCATATAAGACAAATAGCATGCACCACCGTTATTTTGGAAATTTTCGACCGTTGGTTGTTGCTGTATGCGCGCTTCGCTGCTGGACGTCGCGACGCCTGAAATTGTTTCAGTGGCAGTGGGTGCGTTTATATCGAGAGTATTAAAGTGACAAGAACTGTGATGTCGTTTCCGGCAAAATCGACATGAATGTGTGCTTTTGCATTGGAAAGTGCGATGCATATTAGAAGTACAATTTATGCACCATTTTTTATCCTTCAGAAAATTAAATCTTTCTTGAGGAGACTTAGAAACGTAATTTGGACATAAACTTAAAGCGTGATCGCTTGAGCAAATAGGGCATTTTAATTTTTGAGAGGTTTGATTTTGCGGCGAATTATTTGTACCAAAAAAGGCACGTGGAGATTGTCGCGTGTTATATTGATGCGTGGATTGCGTTTTAAAATTATTATTTTGCGATTTTGCGGGTTTATTTCTAAGAGAAACTTCCATATTAAATGAGGAACTAGCGTTTACAGTAAAAAGAGCGTTGCAATGTTGATCAAAGAAATTGTAGATACTCCTATAGGAAGGAATTTCCGTAGGTTTTCCGTGAAAAAATTCAAAGCGGGTTTGAATATTATGGTCAACCGATTTAAGCAGTTTTTGCGCTAAAATAAAATCCCAAAAATCAGGTTCTAAACCATCTGTTTTAAGAGCCTCGAGATTTTTTGTAAAAATATCAAGTAGATTTCTGAGAGCTAAAGGGTCTTTAGGAATTAACTTTTGGAGCGTTTTCAATGGCATTCCAATATGTTTGGGCTAAGAGGCGATCATTTTTATAGCGTTTTACTAATTGTTCAAAAGCAATAGGATAATTCGCGTCTGAGAGGGGTAATTGAGTGACCAATTCCTTTGGAGGACCTTCCAAATTTGTAACAAGCAAAGAGTATTTTTGCATATTTGGAATATTTGGATTGTCGTGAATCAAGCTTTTAAACAAATCATAAAAAGCTGGAAATTGATTCAATTCTCCATTAAATTTAATTAAATCGATCCTCGGTAAATGATAAGACATATTGTCATTTTGTTGCGAACCACCCGGAGAATGTGGATTCATGGTAAGACGGCGATTGCCACTAGAAGCCTGTGCAGAAGTTTGAAAAAGATCATTAAAAATTTCTTGAATTTGCGTGACACTTTTCTGAAAATCGTGAAGTTTTTTCCTAGCTGATTCGACTTCATTTTTATCAGCAAAAATTTCATTTAGCAAAGTAGAATGCTTTTTTGAAAACTCCGCGCGAATATCTTCAAGTTCTTCAAAGCGAATTTTAAAAGTATTGCGTTTTGTGGCGTCAGTTTTAGCTTCTAGGGCTACTGCTAAAATTTCATTAACATTGGATTCCTCCATATCTCGAAAAACTTTAATTTTCTTGATTTTCTCAGCTGCCATTTTGTATTATAATAAAAGCATATATTAAAAGCGAATATCAAAAGCGTTTATAAAAAGCGTTTATAAAAAGCGTTTATTAAAATTAAACTGTAAATCAAAGCTATTTTAAAAGCGAAAATAATTTAAAAATATTTTTATAATTTTTTAAAAATATTTATAGAAGCGATATAAACGTAGTCATTTTTTCAGTATACCACTGAAAGAATTCCTGAAAATATATGCGTTTATCTTTATAGCGAGGTGACCTCAGATCAGTGATCCAAAACAACCGAATAAACCTTTTTTGTTAGCCTGTCGAGACCAAGGATTTTATAAAAAAAACTGATATGGCGTTACCTACTACACGAGCAGTAAATAAATTTATATTTTTATATTTTAAGATTTAAAAATTCTTGTAAAAAACAGTCCTCATGTTATTACCAATATTACCTGCGTTTCACTCTAGAAAGGATGATTTTTGAATTTCAAATTAATAAAAATCAAAATCCGGCGATCGAAGTGATCAAAAATATGTCTCACTCCGATAGCTCAAAAAAATTGTGGTTTACCTAGTGGACTGTATTTATACAAGTCCTTCGCTTTCATTTGAAGGGTATAGGAACGCACGCGAAATCGTACCTTTCTGAAGTGAAATTTAATTGAGACATAAAAATAATATTGGTATATGTTGACTATTTAAGAGCGAAATAATAGAAAAATATTAATGATGCGATCTTATAGGAGAGGGACTTACCGGTGATGTCTTGATCTCTTCCAACTGGTGCACCAGATTCGCCAGAAGTCTTCTATAGCGGTCCAGCACTCCCGAGTTTCAATGTTTGGAGTTTTAGAGGAATTTAATGGTTTTTAGAGTTCACCATTTTTTATAAAAGCGTTGATCGTTCAAAATATTCCGATCGAGAGCGTGTGTGTATGGCGACCGACATTTAGGTTCTGTCTTGTTTTTGCGGCGTGTTTCTTCGCCCTCTATAGGAAAATCGCATCACTTCTAATAAAAAGAATTTAGAATTCTAATTTTATTAAAAAGAATAAAAACGCGATTTAAATTAAAATATGCAGAGGGCGGTAGTAATATGAGGATTGAATTAAAATTAGAAATATATTATTAAATGCGTTTGGAATTTAAATATTAAACTATGCCAAATTGATAGTTTATAGCTAGTTTGTAAGTTTTAAATTTAACTTAACCTATTGAGTAAAACTACAACCCAATTATACCCAATTGTAACCCAAAATATGAGTTTTAAAAATAAAAATAAAATGTTCTGAAAAAATAATAAAAATTAGATTAAAAGAAAAAAAAGGTTTTTTGCGAAACCGAAACACCCTGTATAGTGGCGTTAAGTGTCATAAAAGTGCGAGAATAGGTACCTAGTCTAATTAGAAAAATGTGCCACAATGTTGGTAGCCGATAAGGTTTTAAACAGTGGAAGGCCAAGGCCCGTCTTGGCCCTTCAATGTGACACCACTTTTTTTAATAAAATGAATATTGATTCACACCCCGGGCGCCTCACTAAGACTGCTCGCTTGCCCATATGCATATAAGTACGGCCAAGGCATCCGCGCACTTACACAAGAATTTTTCTTTTTGGCATTTACACTTCTCGACCCACTCTAAAATTTTTAAATGCAATAAAACTTAAAGTATATACGAAATTTCAAAAAACCTCGAAATTGCCACTTACTCACTCATGTATAGATCATCAAAATTCTACTGTACTTCCAGACATGCGAGAAAGCTGAAATTTGGCAGACTGATAGAAGTTATAACCAAAAAATTAAAAATCCCCAAAATTCTAATTTTCTCCCCTTCCCTATACATGTAAAGTTCTGTAAAAGTAACATTGCCCACTTCCAGAAACGCTTGAAAGCCGAGCTTTGACAAACTGATAAGAAATATGACTAAACTATAGGGAAAAATTTAAAAACCCCAAAATTTTAATTTGCTTTTCTTTACTGTAAATGTAACGTTATGTAAAAGTAACATTGCCACTTCCAGAAACACTAGAGAGCTGAGCTTTGGAAGGTCGAGGAACTATGATAAAACTATAGAAAAAATTAAAAAACCCCAAAATTTTAATTAACTTCCCTCCCTTATAATTGTAAAATTATGTAAAAGTAACATTACACACTTTCAGAAACGCTAGAGAGCTGAGCTTTGGAAGACTGATTGGAACTATGATAAAAGCATAGGAAAAAATTTAAAAACACCAAAATTTAAATTTATTTCCCTCCTCTATAAATGTAAAGTTATTAAAAAGTAAAATTGCCCACTTCCAGGAACGCTAGAAAGCTGAACTATAGAAGGCGGATAGGAACTATGATGAAATCAAAGGAAAACATAAAAAACCTCTGCAAATGACTCTTACGCACAGTGCTAAATTGAACATAAAGAAATTTGGCTGCAGTAGCAAAGTTTAAAAAAAAAATTCCAAACTTGGAAGAATTTTTCATTTTGAAATTTTTATTTGAGAACTTGGCTTTACTTTTATCTCAATTCTTTTTACGGAATACCATTTTCGCTTACTTGGCTCTTTTTACATTAAATGTTTTGGTTATGATAGGTATATTCCTACAAAAAGAAAAATAATTTTACAAAAATGTATTACAAGCTGCGTTCGTTTATTCGATCGTGGAGTAGCGCCAGCGGAATTTGATCAGCAATCGGTTAATCATATAGAGCAAATAGAGCTTGAAATAATAAACGGGCTTTCGCAGCGTTTGGAGTCATCTTATAAAATGGCCATGAAGCGTTTCAAATCGCGTCTCTGTTGAGAAGGCCTCTCAAATTAAAAAAAATAATTGTGTGTGCTTAAGACCACACAGCAGAAGTGTAAACTTCAACAAGGCGAAATTAATAATACTGGCCTTCATCTGCATCATCATATCGCTCGCTGAATGTTCCTCTCACAGTTAGTCGACTCGAGCCGACTTCACCCGAATGAGCGTTACATAGCCGAGCCTGACGGCTCAGTTCAATTCAGTACCCACAAAAACTGCTAAGCGCGCCTAAAGAAGTTTACACTTCAAAAAAATAAAGCCCACACAAAAAAATATATTAAAGTAAACAAAAATGTTAGGCTAGATCACTTAGATTCGATTGCTTTTTGTTTCAATCGCCTTAAAATTGAGAGGGTCCTGGCAGAAAAGCTCTAAACGCTCGGCAAAAAGCTCGGAGAGAAAAGTGCAGCTCTTTTCGCTCGCTCCATGAATAAACGAACAGCTAAAAATTCTCTCGATTTGCTCGAGACGAACGGCAAAAGAGGAAACAAAGCTTATGGTAAGGCCACTCATCGTAAAACAAGCTTAAAGGCCTTCACACACACAATGTACGTAATCCGTAGCATGGCGCATAGCGGGCTTTCAACCAATCAGCGATCGAATAGCAGCGGCCATATTGGATATACGTAAGAAAAGTCCATAAGGTTGAACTTCTACGCGTTATGTTTTTTTGTGTGTGATCGGTTTTACAGGTAGCGAAGGCTAGAGTCCCTGTATGTTGACATATTTGGATATATAATATATCCAAATATGTCAACATACAGGGACTCTAGCGAAGCCTCAGTTTGATTTTCTATTTTAAGGTTGTAATTCTTGACATGTTTTCCTCAGTTCCTTGTTTTAAAAATGTGGTTTTAACTTTATTTCTAAATACATAAATTTATATAGTTTCCCAGCAAACATAGATTACAAAAAAGTACTTTTTAAGTACTGGCTTTCACTGCTGCCCATAACGGCAAAGTACTAAGTAGAAAGTACTTAATTCGTATTGATTTGGAACAACGGCCTGCATCAGGCCAGCATGTATATATCTTAGTACAAAAAACACTGTACTTTTAAAGTAATGCATTTTTTTTAACTTCTTTGTACACAAAAGCATGTAATTTTCAAGCAATGTATTTTTTTCGTATTTTTAGTAAATACAACAAAACTGAATTTTTATACATTTTTTAAAAAAACCTGTACTTTAAATAGGTCTTGCAATTCAACGCGGCAACGCAGCTTCAATTCTTGGAACAATCCCAGACGATACTGGTTTAAAAGAAATTTTTTATTGTTGATGTTTCCCCTTTTTTTTAGTTATTTTTTTGTTTTTTAGTTTTACAATTTTATTAATTTTTTTTGATTAAATTATTAATTTAATCAATTGTACTTTTAAAGCATTGCATTTTATTATTTTTTTTTAGTAGTACAAAGGACATTACGTCACCCACATCTCATATTTACAAAAAGAAATATTAATTGATCATTTTATAATCATTATATAAGGATCTTTAATATTTTCCTTTTCATATCAGATGAGGATATTTCCAAGGATCATGGAACATTCCACATCAATTTAAAAATAAATAAAATCATTCACATTCTTAAGCTTAACATTCTTTAGTGTACCATTAAAATGTTGACTAGTGTTTGCCATCTAGTGGAAAGGACGGCAAACATCAACTTGTCAGTGTTTTTGTAAATATTTTATTTTCACACTAAAATATTTAATATTTTTGTACTAAAATAAAGTGCTTTAAAAGCAACTGTTGAAAAATACTTTTTCACTGTTATATTAATTTTGCAGTAAAACTTTTAAACTTTTAGTAATAAATTAAATGTACTTTAAAAGTACCTTCTTCAAAATGTTATTAAAATCTTTTTTTTTTAGTATTTTATTTTCACAGTAAAATATTTAATTGTTTTGTACTAAAATAAAGTGCTTTAAAAGCAACTGCGCAAATATACTTTTAAAGTGTTTTTTTGGCATTAACCCTGGCTGCACTTGTCATTCTTTAAAAATAAAGTATAACTTTTCGTTGTATTAAAAATATAGTACTAAAATGTTGCGTTTTTTGTACTTTTAAACAATATGCAAATTAGATAATACAAAATGCATATCGTTGCCGATGCTAGCAGTTAAAGTACAATATTAGTAAAGTACCAGCAGGTCAATGTTTGCTGGGTTAGGTATCTTCAGACTGTGTAAAACAACATTTTTAAAATAAAACCGAGCCGCCAACATAGATAAAGGATTTTTGCTTCGGTTCAGTCAGTCACAGAAGACCACGGTTCGGTCCGCTTAAACGAGTCAATATGTTATGCAGTCAGTGCCGCCAATGCAAAACCGAGGAAGACATGTCAAAAATGATCGAAAATAAAGCGTATGGAGCTTACAGATCGTATAAACTAGAGGCCTTCGATACATTTGACAATTGCTTTACTGTAAAACAATTGTTGTGTTCGCCCTGGGTCAGCAAATTTGGGGGAATTTCTATTTAACTGACCAAGAATTTACTGACCAACGAATTTTCGAATTTTTCGGCGTAAGGCCGCCTTGTTCGTAGAAAAAACAAATACTAACTTACAAGTCTAAGCTGTTACCACTTCTAAACAGCTACAGTGACGTATCAGTCAGCTACAACTCAGTTTTATCCCAAAAACCACCTTCGTCCAGCTTTTACCACCAAAAAACCAACTACTACCACCTACACCTACCCTCTGTTGCTAAAAAAGTAACTACTACCACCTTGCCCTAGGCTCTACCACTCAAAAATCAGCTACTACCACCTTTCCGTAAACTCTACCACTAAGAAATCAACTACTACCACCTTCCCCTAGCTTCTACCACCAAAAAATCAACTACTACCACCTACACCTACCCTCTGTTGCTAAAAAAGTAACTACTACCACCTTGCCCTAGGCTCTACCACTCAAAAATCAGCTACTACCACCTTTCCGTAAACTCTACCACTAAGAAATCAACTACTACCACCTTCCCCTAGCTTCTACCACCAAAAAATCAACTACTACCACCTTTACCTAGCCTCTACCAAAAAAAAATCAACTACTACCACCTTCCTCTAGATTCTACCACCAAAAAATCAGGTACTATCACCTTTCCCTAGCTTATACCACCAAAAAACCAACTACTACCACCTCTCCCTAGCTTCTACCAGCAAAAAATCACTTCCTACCACCTTTCCCTAGCTCCTACCAATAAAAAATCAACTACTACCAATTCCCTTTAGATTCTACCACCAGAAAATCAACTACTACCACATTCCCCTTTTTCTGGTGGTAGAATTTAGGGAAAGCTGGTAGTACTTGATTTTTTAGTGGTAGAGGCTAGGGGAAGGTATAGTTTCTATTATTATTTTTGTGGTATGTGGTAGTAGTTGATTTTCTGGTGGTAGTATCTAAGGGGAAGTGGCAGTAGTTGATGTTTTATTGGTAGGGGCTAGGGATTTAAAATTTCCGGAAAAATTGAGTTATGGGAAAAAACCGGGTTTTTTTCCGGAAAAAAACGGAAAAAACGAAAAAAAAAACAGAAAAATTAGAGTACTCTGATAAGGAAGTTAGCCCATATTAGAGTCCCTGTATGTGACAGATATTGGCAGAATATTCCGCCAATATCTGCCACATACAGGGACTCTAGCCCATATAAGCCTCATAAGAATGTATAATTTTTATTTAAATCATTATTAAGTAATTTTAATAAAAATTTTGATGAAAAATACACCGTACGTATCCAAGATGAAGAAGAGGCTATTGTGGAGGCAGATTCAGATGTCGATGCTTACTCAGACTCAGAAGCCGAAGACTCAGGATCGGACTCGGACGAAGCTCTTCCTCTTAGTTTTTTTGGCAAATAATGTTTTTGTTTTTGAAGTGATAATTTAATTTAATTTTTAATATTTTTTTACATTTATTTTGTTTAAAAACTTGAAACTAACGTAATTTTTATATTATATGAAAATAAATATTATCTGATTTTGACATATACATAATATTCCAATACCCACGGTAATTGCCCATTCATGATGCAAACATGAGGGCTTTGGGGTCTTTAAACAAAAAAGACCTGATTGGTTGCATTCAAAGACATATGCATATTATTTGCATATAGTACGTATTATTGCAATACCTACGGTAGCTTACGATGCAGAATGCAAACATATTTGAAATAGCAATATCAATGCGTATAAGTCTATCCTCTTTGCGGTCCTTAAGATAAAATGTCCAGATTGGTTATACTTTTACGCATGAATATTATTTTATTCTTGTATTCGTTACGTCAAATTATCGGCGTACAGTTGACAAAAACTATATCTATGTAAATTTGGTATCTGTGCATTTTTTGTACCTTTATTTTTGAATGTTTGCATCAAACACCAACCACTGTGTAAATAGGTAACAGGGAGTATTGGAATATTACGTATATGGATTTTGACTATTGACCCCACAAGAATGGATAATTTGATAAATTTACGTTTATTTGAGCTATTTGTGCTTGTATTAAATATAATTTGTGGTTTCTTAATTTTTCCATACTTTTCCAATGCTTCCAAGGTATGTGAAAAAAACGGTAAAAAACGAGTTTTTTCCCAAATTTTCCGGTTTTTTTCCCAAGCGTTAAATCACTAGTAGGGGCTAGGGGAAGGTGGTAGTAGTTGATTTTTTGGTTTAGAATGTAGGGGAAGGTGGTAGTTGTTGGTTTTTTGGTGGTAGAAGCTAGGGGAAGGTGGTACAGTTTATATCATTATTTTTGAGACAACTTTTTGCAACTTTTTTCGTTGGCCTATGCTATTTGTTATGGTAAACAGCTGATAACTGTCAAAAAGTTATCTCAAAAATTATGATATGGAGTGTAGTAGTTGGTTTTTTGGTGGTAGAAGCTAGGAGAATGTGATGGTAGTAGTTGGTCTTTTGATGGTAGAATCTAGGGGGAGCTGGTAGTTCATTTTTGAGTAGTAAAAGCAAGGGGAAGGTGGTAGTAGTTGATTTTTGGGTGGTAGAATCTAGGGGGAGGTGGTAGTTGATTTTTTGGTGGTAGAATCTATGGGGAGGCGGAAGTAGTTGATTTTTTAGTGATAGAGGCTAGGGGAAAGTAGAAATAGTTGATTTTTTGGTTTTAGAATCTAGGGGGAGGTGGAGGTAGTTGATTTTTTAGTGGTAGAGTCTAGGGGAAGGTGGTAGTAGTTGGTTTTTTGGAGGTAGTAGCTAGGGGAATGTGGTAGTAGTTGATTTTTTATTGGTAGGGGCTAGGGGAAGGTGTTAGTAGTTGATTTTGTGGTTTTAGAATGTAGGGGAAGGTGGTAGTAGTTGGTTTTTTGGTGGTAGAAACTAGGGGGAGGTGGTAGTAGTTGATTTTTTAGTGGTAGAGGCTAGAGGAAGGTGGTAATAGTTGATTTTCTGGTGGTAGAATCTAAGGGGAAGTGGTAGTAGTTGATTTTTTATTGGTAGGGCTAGGCGAATGTGGTAGTAGTTGATTTTTTGGTTTTAGAATGTAGGCGAATGTAGTAGTAGTTGATTTTCTGGTGGTAGAATCAAAGGGGAAGTGGTAGTAGTTGATTCTTTATTAGTACAGGCTAGGGGAAGGTGGCAGTAGTTGGTTCTTTGCTGGTAGAAGCTAGGGGAAGGTGGTAGTAGTTGGTTTTTTGCTAGTAGAAACTAGGGGGAGGTGCTAGTAGTTGGTTTTTTGTTGGTAGAACCTACGGGAATGTGGTAGTAGTTTGTTTTTTGCTGGTAGAAGCTAGGGGAATGTGGGAGTAGTTGATTTTCTGGTCGTGGAATCTAGGGGAAGGTGGTAGTAGCTTTGATTTAATAGTTAGGACTTGTTTCGACGTCAAACAATTCGCTGTGACATCAAAAATTATAAAAAAAATCGTTGGTCAGTAAGATTCTGGTCAGTTAAATATGTAATCCCCAAATTTGGGAAGGAATCTGCGTCAGTTCTGCACTGACTGCACTGACGGTTCTGACATAAGACAACCCGCTGTTTGATGAAAATAGAAAGTGGAAAATTTTCCGTTTTTTAGAAAACTAGTGCAATGAAATGTCGCTTCGGGCTCGAGTTTTAGGCGTTCTGGATGTTTTGCTTCGAGTGCCGCCCTTGTTTGTAATTGACGAGATCCTAAAAATTGGAGTTGGCCTGTCAGATTTTCAGGACCTTGACCAGGATGATTTACCAAATTTGATTGCAAAGTACAGAAGCGAAAATCCCTCAGCTCCTTTGCCCAGTTATAATAACACTACAGAAACATCCACTTTCTCTGCGGATATCTTCACATACAGTTTTATTGCATTGTCACTGCTGCGATTAATATTAAGTATTGCAGGTAAGTGAGATTCTGGGTTTCTGAAATGTAAGTAAGTTAAGTACAGTCGAACCTCTATAACTCGAACTCAAAGGCACAACCAAAACGGTTCGAGTTATGGAGAGTTTGAGTTAAAGAAATTTGAATTAAACAGGTTAAAATACATATGAAATGTGCAGGGACTACTTAAAAGGTTCAAGTAATAGAGAGGTTCAAGTTATAGACGTTCAAGTTAGAGGTTTGACTGTACCTATTTTGAAGGCAAATTATTACGGATGGACTGTTCGGTTATTAGTTCTCTTCATTTAAATGTGAGAATCAAACTGAGAGTGCTTAACCAAGAAGAAACATCATCATTTTCATTGTTCTTTTAATCAAAGATAACAGCAAACCTTGAGAGCATGGTTATTGAGGGGTGAGGGGTGAACAGCTAACCCAAAATGTGTACACCAATTGTGAAAATCCACAATCTTTTGCTAAGATTGTGAGGGATTGTGGTAAGATTGTGAGGGACTGCGGTAAGATTGTGAGGGATTGTGGTAAGATTGTGACAGATTGGGAGGGATTGTGTAAAGATTGTGAAGGATTGTGGCAAGATTGTGAGAAATGTGTACACCACAATACATACAATGTGTATTAATGGTGAATAAAACAATGAAAAAAAAGCTGAAATAAATTCATCTGGTATGCAATATTCAGGGACTACTAGTATGATTTAGTTACATGTGCGAGTTCCATGGCTCATACCTATCATCATACATTGGATCATAGTAGTTTTCCCTGAATATTGTGTACCAGACGAATTTATTTCAGCGCCATCTGCCTTTCAATATGGTAAAGCTAGCCGGTGGCTTCTCTATATGGGTTATTTACTCAATGCCTTAGGGCCTATTCTTAAATTATGTATGGAAGTTTTTTTAATATGTTTTTTCTTTAAAAAGGCATTACATGGGACAAAGGGAGGTCAAAAATCCTGAATTTTAGTGTTACATAACTTAAGGATGTTCCCTTACCTACATTATATTTTCAAAAAATTTTCATATTTATCAAAATTAATATTTAATTGTATTCCCTATTTTAAGTAGGGAAATAAGACTTCTTTAAGTGAATCCTTCTACAAATTATAGGTACTTATGCACAACAGTTACCAAAAACTGTAACTTTTTTATCTAGATTAGATGTGTGGTCAAGTTTGGTAGGTTTTCATTAAAAAGCCCTTTTTTTTTTTAATTTTGCACTTAAAACTAACTAGTTATGCACTCTTAATTAAATAGCAATTAAATTATTTACTTACCTTGCTTGATTCATCTCTTAACAAATATTCAATTCAAAATCGCAAATATTACAAAAAAAAAAGACACAAGACGAAATGTTGGTAAATGCCACTTAAATTTTAAAATAAGCAAGTCCTTTGGGGTCCTGTGCAAGTCCTGTGGAAATCCTGTGGGGTCCTGTAGAAAAATTTGTACACCTACTGTGGGCAGCTGATCACCCAGGGGTGATCAGCTGAACCAAATTGGTACACTGTCCTACAGGACTAATAAATTTTTGGTCCTGTAGTGTCCCGTACATGTCCTGTATAATAGTCCTGTACAAGTCCTGTATAGTCCTGACTGTGTGGTATTGTATAGTCCTGTGGCTGAAAAGGTGGCCATAAAAAATTTGAAAAAAAAAAAAAGGTCATCACATCTTAACTCTCGTTTTTCTTAGAGAGCCGATTTGCCTTTGCCAACCTTAGTACTTAATCATGCTTAGAGGGCACCCCTTAGGCTCCAGTACCCTCGTGATCCTGTATAGTCCTGTGGAAGTCCTGTAAAGTCCTGTGGGGTCCTGTGGAGTCTATTTATTTATTTATTTTATTTATTTACGGATACAAATCCACTTACAGAAAAGAAAAATCTTACATAAGAACATCTAGAAGTTTTCACCTATTAGTATATAGTATTAACAAAATATATATATAAATTAAATTATAATTTTAAAGTAGGTAGTCATAAATAATGCACATTCATAAATAAAAGCTAAAGTTAAGTTAAGGTTCCATATTATACAACACTTTATTTTTCTTTAAATAGTTTTTTAAAGTATTCAATTTTGTTGAAAAGATATCAAGATGAATCTCTGAATTTCTCAATATCCTTGAAAATGAGTAATGCTGGCCATAATTTGTTCTATGTTGATTTGGAAGAAATGTATTGGTTTTACATAAACGCACTATAGGTGCAATAAAGTTATATCTGCGTTTTTCCTTCGATTCTCAAGTGTATCCAGATTTAAAAGCCTACATATCTGATTGTAGTCTATTATTTCTTGTGGAATTTTCAATTTATAGCCAACATATCTCAAAAATTTCTTTTGAATTCTCTCGAGAGCATCTATATGACTTTTAGAAAGAGGAGACCAAACATTTACATTACTTTCCACATGTGACCTTATGAGTGATGTATATAGAGTTTTTAGAGCAATTACATTATTAAAGTCTGTTGTGTTTCTCTTTAGGAAACCTAGCATTTTAAAGGCCTTTTTACATATACAACTTATATGTTCAGAAAATGTGAGTCTTGAGTCAAACATCACACCAAGGTCACGAATAATACCAACCTCCTCAATTGGAATTTTGTTTATTAAGTATTTGTTTGAGACTGGTTTTGAGCTACGAGAAAATTGAATATATTTACATTTTGAAACATTTAACACCATATCATTTAAGTCACACCATTCAGTAAATCGGTCAATATCTTTTTGCATTAATTCAGCATCACTCTTACATTTAATTATTTTAAAAAACTTTATGTCATCACAATAATTTAAACAATCACTATTAATAAAACATTCTACAACATCATTAATAAAAATATTAAAAAGCAAAGGAGCAAGATGTGCACCTCGGGGGACTCCTGATTTTACTAAAAAAGGTGATGATAAAAAAGCATTATTTATTTTGACTATTTGAGAACGGTCTGATAAATAAGAGTAGATCCAGTTAAGCAAAACTCCCCCGACTTCATATTTGCCTAATTTATTTCTTAATAGGGAATGGTTTACCCTGTCGAACGCCCTGGAAAAATCAGTACATACAGTGTCCACTGCATACCCACTCTCCAAGGCTTCTGTCAAGACATTCTCATATACAAGAAGATTGGTGGTAGTAGATCTTCCGCTCATGTATCCATGCTGTTTTGTGGTTATGACATTTTTAAATATTTCCTTAAAGTAATCATTAACGATGGATTCAAAAACTTTTGGTATCTGGGAAATAATGCTAACTGGTCTATAGTTCTCCACATTATTCTTGCTTCCCTTGCCTTTGAACATATGAAGTTTTCCACATATCTGGAAAAACTCCTTTTGAAAGTGATTGATTAAAAAGCAACCATAATGGTCTCGACAATGGAAAAGCACAGTTTTTAAGAAACATTGGTCCAATCTTATTTGGTCCAGGACCTTTACTTAGGTCAAGACATGACAACCTTTCAAAAATCTGAGAAATTTCAATGCACATGCTATGGATATTTAATGAGTTTTGTGAAAAGCCTGATAAATTGTCATTGCTTGCATTACTATTTTTATACAACGATGAAAAATATGATGCAAAAAGCTGTGCTACCATTACTCCGGTAGATGCTTCCCGACCATCATAATTCATAGGTGTGGGAACTTGACCATTATTTTGATTTTTGTTCTTAATATATTTCCAAAAATATTGTGGATTTAGCTGTACACTATTTTGAACTTCATCTAAATATTCCAAATAGCACTGTTGAGCTCTTTCTTTGCAGTATGATCTAAGTTGTTGAAAAACTTGATAATCTGCAATGCTTCTAGATTTTTTAAAACTTTTGTGTGCTTCACGTTTTTCTATAACACTCACTTTCAAATCATCAACGAACCATATGGGGAACCTAAATTTATTCTTAATTTTTACAGTTGGAACATAGACATCAAACAAGTAGTTTAAAACCTCATAAAACTTAAACACATTTTCATTAACATCATCAGAGCTAAAATATTGATCCCAATTAAAATTAATTAAAAAATTATTAATCCTATTGTAATCACAATTTTTAAAATTAAAAACTGAAGTTTCATAAGCTTGGAGATTTTGACTAGTTTGATCACAGCTGATATTTATTATTAATGCTGGATGATGGACTTCACATTTAATTAAAACCTCGTCAGCAATTTTGACTGTTGTACTAGAGTTATTGCTAAATACTAAATCTAAGAATACATTATTAGCATTAGGTACTAGGTTGTACTGACTAAAATTAACATACGGTAAAGTCTCAATCATAATTTCAGCTACCACTGGAAAGTTTTCCATAACTAGTCCGAGACCATCATTTTTCCAATTGATTGACGGCAGATTATAATCTCCAGCAAGTACAATAGAACAGTCTTCATGTTCTTGGCAAATTTGTTCAATATTTTCACAGTGTCTAATGTATGAGTCTGATTGAGATCGTGGAGGTGTATAAAAACAACCAAACAGAATCTTTTTTCTTCCAGTATTTGCTAAAACCCACACCTCTTCAGACTGTTTATGACATACATTTAGTTCTTTAGCTTCATACTTTTTGTTTATTGCAATAAGAACTCCTCCATTACGTTGTTTGCCAGTTTGCTCAAAGGATCGATCTTTTCTAAACACATTGTAGTTTAAAAATCCTAGCTCTGAATCTGAAAAATCATCATTCAAGGACGTTTCGTTAAACATAATTACGTCATAGTCACAAGATGCCATGGAGTTAATTAATGCAGGAATCTTAGTGCTTAATCCGTTTACGTTTTGATAAGATATGGTCATTTTATTTAGGATGCTGCTCTTAAAATTTGACTGTTGTGATAATTTTGAATTGGACCTTGCTTTTGACCAGCTTGAAAATTGTATGTTTTCTATGATGCACAAAGGGTCTGATAATTACGTTTGCTGGCCAAAAAGATTCCTCACTAATTTTTTCATAAAGAGTGTTGTCAGGGACTCCTATTTTAAATGATTTGGAATTAGCCCAAGTGGGCAGTTCAACTACAATTGAGTTAAAATTTGTTATATTAGTTTTCTCTTTAACATAATCCAGAATAATTTTCGAAGTAGCATTCTCGGCAATTCTTCCCAAAAATAACCACTTTTTAGCAGGAACACCATGTAGTATTTGTCCTGAATGCTTGGCAGTTCCTTGGTTAGTAGCATCGATGGGACGAGATCTATTGGTTGTTTTTTTCTTAGATTTCAGACTATCAGTATAAGTAGCCTGTTTATTATTATTATGTGTGCTGGTTTGCCTTGATCTTGGGCCATTGTATTCTCCATTTTTTGCGGTTTGGGATGTGGCTTCTGCCACTGCACTGGCCAACTCAATAGCTGAAGAGACCTGCGACGGTGTAATTTCTTGAGTTAATGGAGCTCTGCCTTCAAACCTGATGCTGCTGTTTGGCTGCTGCATATTTAGCGCGTACTTGGCTTCTAGCACCATTTGAAACTCCTGAAATCGTTTATTTAAGATATCTTCCAATTCTTGCCTGTCAATAGTTTCATGTATACTACTGGATTGCTCCGTCTGAGTATCGACTTCTCGGGTTGATTTGAAAGTCAGATCAAATATTTTTATCTGTAGAGTTTCAATTTCAGATTTGTATGCTTGTTTTTCCTTTTCTTGTTGTTCAGCGCGTTTTTCAAGCAACTTGTATGCAACATCCATCTTCTCCTTTTCTTGAACTACTTCACTTAAATTTTTGCTTTGATCATCAATCACTTGCTGCAAGTCTAAAATTTTATTGTTGGAATCTAAATCTATCGAACTATGGTCTATCGTGTTAGTTTGATCTCTAATTGTTTTGATTTCAAGGTTAAGGCTTTCTATTATTTTAAGCTGAAATTCCAACTTTTGTTGAAGGGTTGTATTGGTAGCTTTAAGTTCCTGTATAACCTTGTTCTTAGTAGTCAGATCATTATTTTCAGATTTGCAGTCTGAACAACAGAAAGTCAATCGTCTCTGCTGGATAACCATAGCATCAGCTTCACTAGTTGACATACCGGAGCATTTCTTGCAATACATTCGATTACAAACATCGCAGGGTGCTCCAAACATCTCATCCTCTTAGCCTGGTCTTCGTTTAAAAACACATGGATTTTTACACACATCACAATCCATTCTAAATTCCTGACTCATCCCACTGGGCATTGCAATGTGACAATTGCTTGTGGGTTGGTCACCTTAGCTAACCACCTGTTGGCTACTTGACCTCTGGCTGTCTGGCCAATATGGTTGAATTGAGTTTTTAGTGGGAAAAAAGTAAACAAATGCGAAAAGTTTAGAAAAAAAAAATATGACCAGTGCTGTAGTTTTCTCCAATTTTCAAGTTTATTGTGCTTTTCTGTAGCTCACCTTTATGTCCAGCACCAAACGACACTGTTTTGTGTTTTAAGCCAATATCTTTGTTAAAAAAAAAACGTTAAAAACAACAAAAACAAACTTTACTTCAAAAACCAAGTGTTACATTTGACAGTTGACCAACCATCTCCTGTAGGGTCCTGTAGAAAAATTTGTACACCTACTGTGGGCAGCTGATCACCCCTCGAATTAAACACAAAATTTCAGGAGCATTGCAAATGGAGTTAATAATTTTATATAAAAACATCAAATCATTTTCTTCTGTTTGATAGCGATAAAATATTAACATGTGTTTGAGCCCTATCAAGGTGAATATTCTGCACCTGCAGATTACTTTTATAACTTAAAAATTTTAAAAATTTGTTTTGAATTCTTTCTAGTCTGTCTACATAGACACTGTATTGAGGACTCGAAATAAGACTGCCAAAATTAAGTTTTGTCAAAACAAAAGAATTGTACATATTGCTTTAATATTTTCAAAATCAGCAGATTTTCTAGAAACATAACCCATTAATCTTGATGCATCCAAATCTCATTTTTGAGCCAACTATGAGTCCTAAATCGCGAATGTAATCAAATCTAGGAAGAGCTTTCTTGTTTCTGGTAAATGTTATGGATTGCCATTTTTTTATATTTATAAATAAACTGTTCTTCTGGCAAAATGATTCCAGTCTATTAAGATCGCTCTGAATTAATACAGTCATCAATTTTTTCCATTTTTGAGTAGCATTTTAAATACTAAGCAAATTTTAAACTTGAAATACTTGAAACGACTTGATTTCGTTGATGTAAACTATAAATAGCAAAGGTCCTAAATGCGAACATTGCGGAACACCAGATGTAGGGATGAAGGACTCTGATTGGAATCCTTGAAGTGAAATATAGACGCGCTGTTCCATTACATATGACTCAATCCATTTAAGGAGGCTGCCACCCACACCGATTTCAGCTACACGTTTTAGTAATATATTATGACTTATTTTATCGAACGCTTTGCTAAGATCGGTGTAGATGGCGTCGACCTGAACGTGGTTATCCATCTGACTATGTAAATAATTAGTAAAGGTGAACAGATTAGTATCAACTGAGCGGTTCTTGAAGAAACCATGTTGTTCCAACCCGATGATGTTCTTAACTAAATTAAATATAAAATTATACTGAAAGCTTGCTTATGGATCTACAGTGTGTCCACGTAAGTTGGCGGCATATGGGAAACTTTTTTATTATTAGCTTTACAAAAAAAAGTTATTCTTCATAAAAAGTTCTGCATGGTCCAAAACCTAAAATGCAACCATCAGATGTTAAATTTTTTCAGTCATATTACGAGGTTTGTCAAAAAATGTGATTTTTGCTCTAGAGTAAAGTATCTTTCTTTTTGACAATATCGAAAATAGTTATAAAGAAAAGATGTTTAGAATTAAAAATAGCTTTCAAATATTCATTATGTACGCAATTAGTCTAAGCATTGAACTACCGAAGACCACACATAAATTTTCGGAAAACTTTTATCTATGCAGGTGCACGAAAACTCAATACAAGAACGAGAAATTCTCAGGGTATTAACTCGACCAAGTCATCCAACTGATCTCTATACTTCTTCTTTCCCACTGTGAAAGGTATGATAACTCAAATTAGACGTAAAGAGTCAACGTCTGAAAACATGAGATCACCTTTTCGTGTGTTAAAATTTCTGATCGCAATGGGCTAATATAATTATCAAATACCAAATTGCAAATAATGCAAGGACCTAAAACTATAAAACTAAAACTTTTTAAATGTATTATCTGTCAAAGCTAATAAAGATATTCAGTGCAAAATTTAATTTAATTTAACAGAAACAAGTTGGTTATTTATAAAATCGAGCAAAATATACGGTTTTTTATCAAATTTTATTTTATTTATTTTACAAACATGCAAAAGTTAATAAACGGTCCTCTTATTGGCCATCATAACACTATGGTAAAATGTATAATGTAATGTCAACCCGATATAATATATACAGGGCTCGACTTCGAACGTTTAGCCTTTATGAAAAGCGTATAAAAAAGGATGAACTTATGGAAAGCAAGAAGTCAGTGAGGGACCAAAGACGTGCATATTCAGGAGCGTTTGCCGCTGTGACTCAAAATTCATTAATAGTTTTTTATTACTAAACAGGAGCAATCACAGTAAGATTTCCATTTTTAAAAGACGAAGAAATAGTAATTATTATTTATTTCGTTATTTTAGCTTTAATCAGGAAACATTAAATCGAGAAAAATTCAATTTTTTTATAATTTTTTTTTACACAGTCCCCTTGCTCTTTTATTAAAGTCGCGCTTAAATGCCGCTCAAGTGTTCGATCTCCTGGCGGCGGCTCACGAAGTCAAGTTGCTAAAAGTCACCATACACTATCCAGGAAACAGAATAAGGGACAACATTTTTGGGGGTAGGGATATACGACAGCCCTAAACCTCTTGCCCCTCTACTGGTTTCAGTCTGCAGTTTGTCATGTTTTCCTCTTGAAAAAAAAAACAATAAGTTGAAATGCGGTGTTATGGTAATTGCAATTATTTAAGATTTTAAAATAATTGAAAAATGATTTCAAAATGCAATGCTACAACATCACATTGCTTTTTTCGATTACATTTACAATTATATTGAAATTACAAAAATGCAATTGAATTACTAAAGTGATTGTTATTATTTGTAAAAAGCTATTTTGCTTTTATTATTTAAAGCAATCCACGTTTCGTGCTAAATTTAAGGGGTAAGTTCGGAATGTATTATGAAGGAAGAGGTCTCCTAAATTAAGCATTTTCACATTTTGTAAATTATGAAAAAGTGAAAGAAATAAATAAAAAAGTAATTGTCAACTACTTTTTTTTTTTTTTGCAAGTAGGAAATTTATAGTTAAGTTTTTTTACATTCCTGTAAAGTAATAGCTACTTTTCAAAGGATTGGTTTCTAACTCTGGTTGAGAATAAATCGGTACACATAAAGACCAAGAAATTTGTTATCCATAAAGTTGAATTTGTGGAATATTTCGTTTGTGCATGTAGTAATCTCCTGTAATATTTTTGCCATGTTAGAAAGCTCTACCTGTACACATAATTACGGATTCGCAGTATTGATTATTAGTCATACAGTTCAAATGATATCTAAGAGATGTCGCTACAGCAATTAAAATCAAGAGGTTTTAAGGATCTTATTAACTTTTTAACAAAAATTAATAACCTTCCGAGTATTACTCTTCCAGTCCGGTAACAAAAATCCGGCATTTCAAAAATGAAACACCAGTAAACCCTACGAAGCAGGTTTTAATACAGTTTAAGCTCTACTTTTTATTTATTAGATGCTCAATGCTTGGCGGGTGTTTGCTAACATTTGAGGGGTAGTTGAGTTAGCTGCATTCCGGATTTTGTCACTTAACTCACCAAGATTTTAGGGCCTTAAATCCGGAAAGGTAAAAATCACACCTTCCCATCTACCCCACAAAAAATAGTCATTGTGCGCTAAGTCAGGAGACCTCGCTGGCCAAGGGATATTTCCACAAGTGGAAAAAATCCGATCTTGAAATATTTCCCGAAGGTAATTTGACACTAACTGGCAATTGTGTGAAGGACAACCATCTTGCTGAAACCAAGTTGCTTCCAAATTTATGTTGAGCTCCTGCAGCCTAGGTATAACCTGTTGCTGAAGGAGATCAAGATATTTTTGGACACTCAAATTACCATCGATAAAAAAAGGTCCAATTATGTGGTCACCTATAATCCCAGTCCACACATTTAATTTTTGAGGGTGTTTTGTCCTCACAGTTGCCTCAAGGTGTTGGTTTTCTCGTGACCAGTACCGTGTATTTTGAGAATTGTGTCTTTTATGAAGGAAAAATGTTTTTTCGTCGCTAAAAAGGACATTTTGCCGGAAATTTTCATCCCTGTCTATTTTTTCCCTCATAGTTTCACAAAACTGCAGACGACGAAAACAATCACCTTCATGCAACTCCCGCGAGCACTTTACCTTGTAGGATTTGTAACCGTACCTTCTCAAAATTCTTTGGCATGTACGATTTTCAACGCCCACCTACTCGTATATTTTCTTAGTCTAGCACGGTTCATGAGCCTCAACGTAAGCACATACCATCTCATCCCGTTCTACCATCTCAGGAGGAACAGGACGGGATGGTACGTCGCCTTTGGTATAACATTGTCTACAACCATTTATGCACCCATGTGTTCCAAAATTATGAAAAATGTTGTAGATTGTTTGACAAAACGTGCAATGACTTCATGAGCATTACGGCCTACCGTGTACCATAACACAATAGAAATTTTCTCTTCCTTAGTATACGGTGTATTCATTTTTGAAAGGCACCAAATTTTTAACCACACTAGAAAAAACTCGGAAGGCAAATGACATTCTAACTTAAGATGACTAATGCTCTCTCACGTGCATCGCCGTGTTTGGCCTGCTCAGCCGGTAAGAGTAACGTCATTAGATCGCGAAAAGAAAACCATTTTGTTTTGCTAAAATAATATATTTTTTAAAATGTTGGGTTAGGGTTTTTTTAAATTTTATAGTCTAGACCAAATGAATATGCGTATTTTTTATCTCTTTTTTTAAAAGTTATTAGTTTTCGAGAAAATCGCATAAAACTGATTTTTAGGACATTAGGGGCGTTGCATCTAGCCAAGCTCAATAAGGCTTTGGCGGAGAATATGTGCGGATGTCATCTATTTTTTTCGAGATGGTTTCCTTATTTGACTACTGGGCTAAAAGATTTATTTCAAGAAGGTCCGGGGCCTCCAATAAGTTCCTTTTTAAAATGTCGCTGTTTTAAATCAATCATACGATTTTGAAAACTTCTAACCTATACATTTTTGATTCATAACAAAAACAAATAAATTCTAAACAGCTTTTAAAAGAAGATAATAGTTTTTTTTTTGTTTTAGGATGCCTCATTGCAATCTGTGTTTTTGTTCTAAACTCCAAGCAGTTGGTGGTAGTCTACATGTATCTGATGTCATTAGGAATAATAGGTATTTCGTACTGGACAAACGAAAATACTGTTCAATTGGTTACCATGCATATTAGAGAACAAAATGTCACTTTGAACTATGTAGACATTTTCCATAATTTTAGTTTAAAGGATTTGTTGGAAGAAAGAGGGTGGCTGTACTCAGTATTGGAAAACTACATTTTGCAAACAATAATGGCATTTTTGTTTGTAAACATACATCTAGGTCCAAGGTATTCTACAGTGCAAAGGTTACTGCCCGTTTCTTTTATGATACCGTCGATTTTCTTACTTATTCCCATGGGCCAATCAATACAAATAGTAACTCCTTTAGTTGCGGCACTTCTTCCTCTAGCTTTAATTAAATTTGTTTTGTGGTCCTCAATTGTTGCCATAATCCAATCGCTGTATACTGGATATAGAGAAGCTAAAGAATTTATATCAAATTTTGGTATTTCTGCGTTAGTGGAAAATGAATGGCATAGACTGAACGTACCCGAAGTTTTACGATCGTTTTGGGTGTTAAGGACATTCGAGTACGCTGTAATATTTTTTATTTCTGGTTATTGGAGTATCGAAGATCAATATACTCCGGAATTTCGTCTCACAAAATATCTTTTAGTAACAGGTTGTGAAACCCTCACAGCTGTTTTGGGGTTGACTTCTGTAGTCTCATATATTTGCAACTATATTGGCAAGTTTTTCCAATGGATTTTATTAACAGAAGACGAGAATGATAAAAATTTTGGAACAGTATCAGCAATTGTTTTTTACATACTAGCATTACAAACAGGTTTAACAGGACTGGAACCAGAATTAAGATTTATTAGGTTATGTAGAAATTTCTGCTTATTGTTTACGGCCCTTCTGCATTTCACACACAATATTTTAAATCCACTATTAATGAGTCTTAGTGCGTCTCACAATCCATCGCTCCGTAGACATCTACATGCTCTATTTGTTTGTACAGCATTAGTTACACTATCATTTACTCTAATGTATATTTTGTGGCTAACCCAAGAAACATCTACATGGCTTTTAGCAGTAACCGCATTTAGCATTGAAGTAATTGTAAAAGTTTTTGTCTCTTTGGCGATTTATTGCTTATTCCTCTATGATGCAAAAAGAGAAACTTTTTGGGAAAAGTTAGATGATTATATTTATTACATCAGATCATTTGGAAATACGGTAGAGTTTTGTTTTGGAATTTTTCTGTTCTTTAACGGAGCATGGATTTTGTTATTTGAAAGTGGAAGTGCAATAAGGGCAGTAATGATGTGCATCCATGCATATTTTAATATTTGGTGTGATGCTAAAGCTGGCTGGTCTGTTTTTATGAAACGCAGAACCGCCGTAAATAAGATAGAAAGCCTTCCTGAAGCAACTGAGGAGCAACTAGCTAATTTAAATGATGTTTGCGCTATATGCTATCAAGAAATGCTAAGTGCTAAGATTACTAAGTGTAAACATTTTTTCCATGGAGTATGTCTAAGAAAATGGTTGTATGTGCAGGACAGATGTCCTTTGTGTCATGATATTTTGCACCTTATTGATACTGAGGACAAGAAATTACCCACTGTAGTGGAGCAAAACGAGCTACACCAGGAGTTGTTGGATGCTCAAGAAGATGACAGATGATAAAAAATTTATATGGTTTAGGAATGTTTTACTTAAGTTGACCAATTAAGGTAGGTCAGATTAGCTATGATGAATTGAAAAAGCGACTCCCTATATGAATGTAACACGTGTAGAAAAAAATCCCCAAGTAAGACCATATACCGGGTGTCCTACTAAGTTTCGCTTTATTTTATTGTTATGTAGAATTGTGGAACAATATCCAATTTTTGAATATTTTTCTCAGATGAAATATTCACTTTTATTATGGTTAGCTAACTGCTAGTTTTTATAGGAAACAACCTGGCTGTGAAAGCTAATTTAATAACTGGTGTTACTTGGGTATGAATTCTTCAAATTTCCCATTTGAGATTTTTACAAATTTTTTAGGTTTAGACAGTGCAACTGTGTTTGTAGTAAATGTGCTTGTTTAATTTAATGTATATGCTTTAAAGTTACTATCTTAAACAACAGGTTGGAAATTCGAGGTGTGGCTATTAAATAACGAGACTGGTTATATAAAACATTTTATTTTGATATTATGTATATTTTTATACGACTGTCTTGTAAAAGGGGGTTTTGCGCACGGAGAACACGATCTGAAAATGGCATTTTGCGCACGCTGTGTGCAAAACGTTTTGCACACGCTTATGTCATTTTTGCGCACGCCTATGTCATTTCTGCATACGGGTCTCCCGTCATTGTGATTTTTGTTGTCACCCATCAATAGAAGTTGGCTTAGTTCCGTAGCAACCGTCACTGCTCGTATGTTTTGTTGATTAGATACGTCAAAAAATTGTTGAATTTTTAAAGTTTTGTTGTAAAAATGTCGGAAATAAAAAGAAGTTAAATTAAAATTTGATTTTTCTTTCTTTATTAGCAGTCGTATAAAAAATATTGTAAAAAACTCGTTTGAAAACCTCTTTGCACACTCCCTCGACTTGTACCATACTGTCTCGATCGTGTGCAAAGAGTCGTTTTCAAACCTTGTTGTTTAAATAACTATTATTTATCACCTTCAATATATACCCCTTCTCTATGCCTACAATGCTCCATGCGAATCTTCAATTGTTCGAAACAGTGCTGGAAGTATTTTTCTGTCAGTTCCTTTAGAAGGCGCGCCGCTTTTTCTTTCACAGCTTCAACAGACTGAAATCTTGTTCATTTTGATGCCGATTTCACCTTAGGAAAAAGATATAAGTCGCACGGTGCAAGATCCGGCGAACAAGATGGGTGGTCTAACACTGGGATATTTTAGTTGGCTGGAAACCTCTTGACGCACAGTGCGGAATGAGCCGGTTCGCGCATTGTCTTCTCTTTCACGGAGTTCAGTATGATCATAAGGATAATAATGTTGGTTAACAGTTTCACCTTCAGGAACCCAGTTAAGGTATACAATTCCATGAATATCGAAAAAAACAATCTCCATTGAATTTCGATTTGCTCATCTCGCTGTTTTGACTCTTGGCGAAGTTGGACTCTTCCAGTGTATGGATTGGCGTTTTGTTTTAGGATCCAGTAAAAAACCAAGATTCGTCACATGTTATTACCCTTTCTAATAAGTTTCAGTCATTTTCAAATGTGAGGATTTTAGGCACCAGTTTTGCACACACTTTCTGCATGCTAAAGTTTTAATGTAAAATTTTCCGCACACATTCTTTGTCAATTCCTATAGATTCAGCAATCGCACGAATATTTAGATGGTCAGATCGAACAAGATCGACTTTTTCTTTATTTTCATCCGTTTTTAACGTGGAAGGGCGACCCAAGCGTGAATTGTTTTCAACCTCTTCTCGGCCATCTTGAAAACGCTTAAATCACTCAAAAACACGTGAACACGATACACACTCATTGCCATACACTTCTTTCAATAAATTATAAGTTTTAGTTGCAGTTTTTCAAGTTTCATTTTAACGGCAAAATAAAAAAACAGCCCCTATACAAACAAAGGCCACACCTACACTGGTTTGTCTACAGACACGGTAAACACCGCATTCGAAAGAGCAGGATTGATGCTAAACAGCTAGCATTCGTTAACTTTTACGTATTTTTTCTTTAGCAGCGCCTTGTTATTTAATAGCCACACCTTGTTTACCACAAACTTATTCACTTACGTATTTGGCGACACTTTAAATTAATGATAAACAGCGCCGATTCCCAATAATAGAGTTTTTCAAGAATAAACGAAATTGTATTTTTAGTTATATTGCGTTATTTTAACGCTAAAAATGCATGATTGTTTCCAAATTTATTAATTTAAATTTTCTACTACCCATTAAGGGTCGTTTTCCCACCTCACGGCGTCAGCTTAAATTATGTGCTGCTGTTCTCGCGCTCCCTATTGTTTGCAGTAGGTGCCCGATTGAGTGTTAGTTTCATAGCTCCTTAGCAAAGAAGCTATTACGGACAAAGTTAAATGATTTTTGCCAATAAGTGAACTTTATTAGTCCCGCTTAAACTAAATTAAATAAAATATAATATAGTTTATTTTTGTAGAAATCATAATCAAAAAGTACTTTTAGGGAAGCTGCTTTTTACAAACATCTCAAGTCTTTTCAAACAAGTTTTTGTGAATAATCGGGTAAAAATAAGGATTTTTTGTTTTTCTCGTCTTTTTCCGTAAGTAGCTCCAAAGCTTAACCTCACGGGGGGGGGGGGCAAGATCTAATGTACACCTAATAAATGTTACCTGTTTCATCCTTATGGGACTCTTCAGAACACTGCTTGTTCAATGTGACACCATTGCTAAGTTAAGTACACGATTTTGTCTCTAACCTTACGTTTCTAGTAACAAAACAAAATCATGTACTCTGCAAGAAGCGCCATCGATCGAAGTACGAGAGAAACTAAAACAGCAGTAGGCAAGTAAATGAAAATATCGATTGAAAGAGAGAATCCATCACGTGACCTGCGACACACATTGTCTTTTTGGTCAGATCAATGGTGATTGCGTTTATTCCGCCATTAAGACGTCGGCATCGCGTCTGTCTTAATGGCGGAATAAACGCAATCAGCGTTGATCTGACCTAAAGGATAATGTGTGTCGTGGGTCACGTGATGGATTCTCTTTTTCAATCGATATTTTCGTTAAGTCTATTGTATAAAACAATAAGTTTTTAGAACAATAAAAGGAATTGAATTGAATTGATATTTTCATCGATCAATGATATATCAGTTTTACTCGCCTGCTATTATTTTAGTTTCGCTCGTACTTTGGTAGATGGCGCTTCTTGCATAGTACATGATTTTGTCTTCTCACTAGAAACGTAAGGTGAGAGACAAAACCGTATACTTAACTTAGCAAGGGTGTCACATTGACTAGGCATTGTTCTGAAGAGTCCCACAAGGCCGAAACAGTTAACTGTCAACACTTATTGGGTGTCCATTAGATCTTGGACCCCGGTGAGGTTAAGCTTTCGAGCTACCCACGGAAAAATACGAGATTAATAAAAAACTCCTTTTTTACGAAAATTTGTTTGATTTTTAATTTACGGGTTCTAAATTTTATGTTTTCAAGTCTTTGTAGCTCGGCTCCTTAGGAGGTTTAGATGTTTCGGAAAAACAAATTTTGAACAAGATACCACTTGAATCCCTTTTCCATATAAGATTTTATAGATATCAGGTAGCCTATATCTTCCAGTAGGTTGAACTACCAAGGTTTCAAATAATACCTAAAGAGAAGGTTCGTCCAATTTTTGTACGGGAACCGACGTAATTTTATTAGACAATGTTTGGCCTGCTCATGGCAGAAATACTTTATTTATCACGTATTAATTTTAACTCATACTTTTTTATGTCATATTTTACTACAAATAGTACTGTTTGCACGTCTTATGGTTTAAATTATGGCTAGTGAATAAAACTTTTGAGTTTGTTATGGTTTGGGAATTATCGCTTAACGGATCGAAAGTATAATTTTAGTGGCAAAGAGATGAACTGCCTTAGTTTTTTTGTTTTTTTTTAATATGACGGGTAAAGCACAAAAATAATACGGCTTGTTAAACATTTTTTACAATATTTCGCTTTTAGTAATTTATTATTTCTTAGTTTTCAATAAGGTACATTTGTGATACTAGCGCCTCGTAGATAAATTATTTCGCATGCATCAAGAAAATTATAAGCAAGCTATAATATGTTATAATTAGTAAAAAATGCGAGTTATATAAAAAGCTGTATTTCAAAGCTTTTGTAACACAGCTGCTGTTTTTATTAATTTTTATGAGCAGAGTAAGGATTTTGGGAGAATTTAATTCTTAGAGCAAGCCGAAAAAGCTTGTTTAAGCTTAAGGCCCATTTAAAACTCTACTACAAATAGTAACGGAAAAACTCGTAAGATCGTTAATTTTTTAAAGTAAGATATTGAGAATTTTTTACTCTTTCTGCGAATGATAGTAAAATAAATCTTGCCTATTCCCTTGTTGATGCATGCAAATGCTAAACCATTTCTACTATATAGGGCTAGTAAAATTTTGGCAGTTTTTCTACATCTCAAGGAATTATCGTGTAATATGGGATTCCATTTTAAATATTTATTTTTGTTAACGATGTATACTAAATGTACATAATATTTAATTTAGGTTTAATTTGTATTATAGTATATTTAATTCTGTGCCTTATAAGTCACAGTCTAAATAGTTTAAATATATTTTATAAATAAATATAGCCGAAATTTTTTAATATTTTTAGAACCGATCGGGGATATTGTTAATTTTTTACTTTTGCACAAATATAATTAGAAACCATTCTTCCTTAAGCAGCCATGTATATTTTTCTTAAAAAGTTACATTTTTTTCAGCTATTTACTGTTAATTAGTATTACATCGGGGACAAAAAGTAAAAATAAAATCGATACATTACGTGACTAGCAGGCAAAATAGTTTTGTTTCTTTTGTATTTTCCTTTGGGTGTTCAAAAGAGCACCAAGCAAAGAGGTTCCCAAGAACCAGCAAATATTGACAGTTAACTGTTATGCCTTTTCCTTAATCATACATGTATTAAAGGATATATTTGCACCTACTCTTGTAAGCAACATTAAAAATTCAACAGGACCCAATTTTTAATACCGCACTTGCGTCGCCCAGCTGTTAAGCCATCGTGACATGAAAAGAGCGTGGCTGACACATGTGCCTAATGGATCGTTCATACTCGTCTTTTGTCTAGTCTTTTGTCTTGGTTTAGTCATATGTCTTGTCATAAGAAGGTTAAAACCACTGTTTCTTATGGGAGTGTTCATGCAATGTTTTTGCTTTTGTTTTTGATTAGTCTTTGTCTTAAGAGTTGCCAACTTTCAATCCTTAGGACAAGGACTAAGACGAGTGACAGACATCAGCTGATATTTGTTGTTTTTTTTACAGGGCGTCCGAAGAGCGCAAGCGAGCGGTCGAAATTTTGAATTTACCGCCATTAATCATGTTTTTAACAGAAAATCTCAACCTAACCTCAAAATTTTATTTGTTTTTATTTTCTTTTTCGCTTTTGTTCTTTCGTGTCGGTGTTTCGTGCACAGATTAGGTTAAATAAGATTGTTTTGTGTAGAAAATGACTTTTGAAAAGGGGCCTTTTTATTGAAATTGATTTTTTTTTCAGTGGGTTATGACTAAGACTAATCAAAAACAAAAGACGAGTATGAACAGCCGATTTTGTTTAAGACAGCTACGACTAATCAAAGGAAAAAGACTAATCAAAAACAAAAGACTAAGACGAGTATGAACAATACTTAAGAAAAAACTAGGTCCGCTAAAAATCTCACAGGCTTACACTTCTTTTATTATGAAGAAAATATATCCCCTAATGCATATATGTGCACTTAATGTTGAGCCTATTAAAAATCAGTTGATAATTTAAAAAACTTCCGATAGCTCCGCTGCCGAATACAAAAATAAATAAGTGGTACCGGAAAAGCGCACAAGTCAAAAATACACTCACTGCAATGTCTAGGAATATTTTTTAAAATAGAAAATATATAATATATAATAAGTTGGTTCCGGCCAGAATAAAATGATAGCTCAACTCAATATATTGTTTACAGCACTTTTGTCTTCCTAGGTGGTCTTCATTTTTAGCAAATTTACCATGAACAAAATTTTAATATTACAAGAAAACACGGTACTCGTCTGGTACGTTTAACAAAATCGACTCCAGCCCGTTTATAATTCACACCCTTTTATTTGGTTTTTATTGTTACCGCTGGCTCAATTAGACTTAGGCCCGTTCACAATTCACACCCTTTTATTGGGCTTCTATTGTTATCGCTGCGCTCAAACAGAATGACTGGACACGTTTCATACACATTCTAAAATTCAAAAATAAATAGTGGCGTATAAATTTTTTTAAATCAAACTTTGTGGAGTTTCAATTTTGAGGATATAATGAATGGTTTTGACGTTTTGCAGTTTATAGAAAATCAATTGCTATTTTTTTATATTTCTAGATTTATACGCATATACATACGATTTATATATGAAGGTAGAATATAAGTATAAAAGTTTTGAAAAAATATTTATTTTTAAAAAGAATAAGATATGGAGTTTTCCAGCAAAAAAAGGCTTAGGAGGAGTAAAATATAAAATTAATACCTAGTAATGATGAATAAAAAAATTATAGCACGCCACTGGACAGAGAAAGATAGCGCTCTTTTGCACCTCATTTTATTCTGGCTGGATAATAGCTAACACTTTATATCCATTGTTCACAGAAAAAACCACATTGTTAATGTAAATAGCCACGCCCCGCCTTCCAAGTTTTGAATGAAAAGAGATATCGTTTTCTGGTAAAAAATCTTGTCGATAGGATCATTTTTGAGGATATTTGATCTAAGTGAGAATTTTGAATTTGAACTATCCTAATGTCAAAAATTTGACAGTACCTGAAAAATGTTGATTGGATGTGGGGGCATGTAATACTTCTTTAGAAACTACTTTGATTCTCTCTAGAGCACAGTTTAAATTTTTATAATCGAGTCCCTTCTTTAGGAGATATGGGCATTTTAATTTACATTCTTTTTAGATTTAAACAAGAAGAGATCATAAATTTACATAAAAATTTGTCTTAATGTTTAATGTTTTTTCAGTAAATATCATTTTTGATTCTTTACCTGTTTAGAATCTAGAAAAGGGTGGTCTATTTAAGTCCGCAATATACAGGGTGTACCCGACCACCCGTCCACCCCTATTAAAACCTAGGGGAAAAGTTTATTTAATGATCCAAAAAATTACTTAGGTACGCTCTTTTGATTATTTGTAGATGCTTTCAACTTTGGGAGTCGACCGGAAGTGGCCTATTTAGGCCTGGAGTCCATTTTTCAAATAGGGATAGGCATATATTTAAAAAAATAATGACGTTTAAGAAAAAAATGTTTCAAATAAAAGGTACGTATTTTCTTGTGTAGAATCCGAATTCGTTGCAAAATTATGCCCATCTCTATTTACAAAACGGACTTTAGACCTGAATAGGCCACTTCCGGTCGGCGCCGGAATCTAAAAATACCACCAATTGAAAGAGCATACTCGATATGGCTACAATCATTTTTTAGAGCATTAAAAAAATCCATCCCCTAGGTTTTCAAAGGGGTGGTTGGGGACACCCCGTATAGCTCATAACATTATTGTAACCCGTACAGGGTGTCCCAAATTCGATGTTTTTGACCCTCACACGATTTTCAAGAGGATTTTGTCTGTATTTTAGGAACAGGCAATTTATATTTCGCCTTGAATCATCACTTAAAATTCGAGGCTCGCAAGTGTGAATTATCTAAAATATCTTAGACATTTGTGGTGAGCGTAAGTAGGCATAAAAGGCATACACTTCTGAAACAATACTGCCCCCTTAACTAAAACGCAGTATAATACATCAATTTTGTATGGAATTACTTACTGCTTTTTAGTTATAACGGTAGAATGCTTTAAAAATGTGCGGTAATTTTTGTTTCGTTATTATTTTATTGCATTGTAAACATTGGGTTAGATTGTTCTCCACCAAGAAAAAATAGATAATAGCCTTCTGATATGTACAATGTATCCCATTTTTGACGGTATTAAATGGGAAACTCAGTTATTTTAAAAGATAGGAGACTTGGGATTTCACAATACCTCAAACTTTGAGATAAGAAAAAATATGTCAAATTTTTTTATAGTAGTTTAGAAGTTACGAGGGCAAATTCAAAAATTCGGAAACCCAGAAATCCATTATTAGGGCAGATATTTCAATTCTGTTTAAACTTCTACACAGAAAGTTGATTATGTCAATAAAATGAAGATAAAAATACGGACTTGGATTTTTTTTTCAAATTTATTATAGCTAGCGTTTGGTAGGAGACCTTTTGTGAAGCAAAAAATTTTTAAAAAATGTAGGTCGGTGTTTAACTTATAAATTTTTTTTCTGAAATCTCGAATCCAACTCGCCGGACAGGATCAACTTCTGCAGAGAAGTTTTAACAAAATTGAAATATCTGCAATAATAACAAAGATATGGCCGATTTCTAGAAATTTTCCTCGTAGCTCCAAAACTACAAGGGTTAGAAAAAAACTTCTCGAAATTTGAGGACAGTAATGTGAAGTTCCCAGGACTACCCTTCCATCTTTTATAATACCTAAGTTTCCCATTTAATACTATCAAAAATGGGACAGCCTGTACAGTCAGGGACTTTTTAAATTGCGCGCCTCGTAAATAAAACCAAGGCCAACACAAAAATAGAGGCCACGACCCTGAAAAAATCAGCTGTTCTCCCGGGGCTGAATTTTACATTGGGTCTTATGGGAGGTCAGACGTTTTTTTATTTCCGCAAAATTTGAGTGAAATATTCTCAGACACCATCCCGATATTCCACCAAAGGTTTGTAAGGAAGCAACATGATTAAAAGGTTAAAATCTTCAAGATTTAGCATTCCTTATTTTGAATTCAAATTACCCGCCATGTTATATTTGACATGTATTTGACTTTGTCATCTGTGATTGTCACATTCACTTCTGTTTTAAACTAAATTTTTGTGTGAGCTAATGCAGCGGCTATGAAAAATTAAGGATTACTATACATTAAAAAAAAAATTGTTCTGCCAGAATAAAGTAAAAACAATCTCGAAAATGGCTTCATTTAAAAAAAATCAAATATTCATGAACCGCCATTCCAACTTCAATATTTTAAAGACAATCAGCTGTCGTAACGTGACCATCAAAAAAAAATCAGCCCCGGATGTGACGTCAACAAAGTGGAGGATCGTGGCCCATCCATTTTGATAGCCCTGATAAAACATATTCCTATTTAAAATTAGGAAAATTAGTTTGACCCAATATTTGAAAAATTATTTTTTCTGATAGTTTTAAATGATAAATTTTGACAGAAAAAAATACACCGGCAATTTTAGATGTCCCTGACTGTACATCCATTGTTTAATTGTGTGTAGACAGTTAATTTTCTGTCTTAGACAAAGTAACTTGTGCCTGCTTCACGGAAGGTTGTTTCTTAATTTATTTATATTATACACAGGACAGGGCTAAAATAAATTGTGATTGTAAAAATTGATATTGTAAATATAATTTCGAATTATATTATTTTTACTAAAAAGTGAAGATTCACCTATATAAAATATGTTTAATAACTTATTGTAGAAGTACAATTTTCATTAAATTACACTAAAATTATAAACTGCATTTTCCAATTTAAATTATCTTGGAGTAATTTAATTTTCATTAACAGAAAAGAAAAAGCGTTTAAAACATAGTAATAGTTAAAATACTATGCACAATTTATATTCATAAAGAAGTATATTTAAAAAGAAAATTATTCAGTATTAATTCGGGTCATTAAGTCGTGCCTACAAAGGGAAAACCGTATATCTGCAAAACCCTTGTTTCGAGAAAATCGGCTTAAAAAATAATGTATTTATAATTTAGTTTTTCCACATATGCAGTCCTTACACTAGGATATTTCGAAAACTAAAAAGGAAGAAACAAACCAAGAATAGCCACTGATCAAGGATGAAACCTACTTTTCTTTGGCAGCAATAGCACAGTGAATAGAGACCAAGAAAGGGGAGTTACCCTACAAAAGGTCCAATAGTTCTGAATTTTGGATATGTTTAATAGATCGGTAAGGTTGTTAAAAATCCGAGTTTTCGTCATTCCCTGTGCTCCCCACACCATCTTGACAAAACCGCCGTACATTGACACTTTTTTGTCCTGTATATTCGTTCCAATGTACAAAGTCGCAAAAAAAGTTATATACAGGTCATATCATTATTTTTGAGACAAATATTACAACTTTTTTTCGTTGGCCTATGCTATTTGTTATGGTAAACAGCTGATAACTGTCAAAAAGATATCTCAAAAATTATGATATAGGGTTTAAAACTTACATAACTTTGTTCTGGAGCATTTGACATGGCATAGCACTTTTTATTCCGATATTTTTTTTGTATTTCCGGGTTAAAAAGTGACACCTTTACCCCTAAAAATCGGGATGAAAAGTAAATTTTTTATGCCAAAAGTGTGAAAATGCATTTATTATCATTATTATAATAAAGATTATGAAACATCATTTTTGTTGGCAGTTCTACCTTCAGAAAAAAGAAAAACCCTACTATAATACTGGCTGGTATCCGACTATCAAAGAAGTTTTTTTTATATTATAAATTATTTTGTTTTATACTGGGGCTTTTCATCCAATCAGGATCAATGTTTTGCAAAGATACAGCAAAGTGAAAGCATTTTAAACAATCACATTATTTTTTTTTAATGAAAGATGTGCACATCATAATTTTTATTTTAATAAACATTTTTTTTCAAAGAACTTCGACCTAACTTAAGTAGGTTTTTTGCGTTTAAAAGTTTAAAAAAAAATTGTGAGTGCTTAAGACCACACTGCAGAATTGTAAACTTCAACAAGGCGAAATTAATAATACTGGCCTTCATCTGCATCATCATATCGCTCGCTGAATGTTCCTCTCATAGTTAGTCGACTCGAGCCGACTTCACCCGAATGAGCGTTACATAGCCGAGCCTGACGGCTCAGTTCAATTCACTACCCACAAAAACCGCTAAACGCGCCTAAAGAAGTTTATACTTCAAAAACATTTCTCTAATACAAAGTTTTATTTTTTCAATCCATTTTATTTTAAGTTGATTGAATAAAATATGTTTGGTAAAACTAAAAAGGAAAGTAATAAAACATAATTTAAAAGAGACAACAGGTCACAAACCAGAAGTTATTTTAATATGTCATGGCAAACATCAAAAATTAGCACTATATGGAATAAAATCAACTAAATACGTTTAACATTAATTCACAAATATGTACTTGTTATTTATCCAAATAAGTCTCAAGTATCCAAACAAAACGTGTGTTGAAAAAAATCGAAATGTACTTAGTTACTTTTCTTAAGTTACGTAACGCACAAGAGGGGGTTTCGCCTTGCGTTACACGCTATATTTTTATAATGTGTGTTGTCCTGAAAATGCGTTACAAAGGAAGACGGGGGGGGGGGTCAAAAATCCTGAATTTTTGTTTTCCCTTAATATGTGTTTTTATATCTGTTTATTTAATTAAACACAAGATCTTTGTAGTTCGAAAGGAGATAGTAGTTGGAAACTCGGCAATTGGTTAATGTCCTGACCACTGTCATTCTGTCAGCTCGTTCAAAGTTCGCTTTGGTTACTTCATAGTATCTGCCATCACTAAAAAATAATAGTGTTATTTTTTAGTCAAGAGAAGTATATGATGAATAGAACGTTTCGGCCCTAGTTAATACCGCTATACTCTCGCCACAAAAAGTATCGCTTAATTGATGTGACTAAATGTTATTAATATTATCTCATAAAACTTTTTTGCAGTGTTTGTTTGACTAAAATTAAAAACCAAGAAATAACAGGTAAAATGAAACTTTACAATGTTTTGCAGTGTTTGTTTGACTAAAATTAAAAACCAAGGAATAACAGGTAAAAATAATGTAAATAACAATAGGTTCGCTTATTTGGCACATCGATCGGTATTGTTATTACTGAGTTTGCGCATTATAGCAACTTATCACTCCTAATATGGTTGTTTACAATAATGACGTCCTACAATAAAGTTTTTGTTATTATTTTCTTATTAACAATTTCTTTTTTATGGTTTTGACGGTTTATTGTAAGGTGAGTTGTATTGTTTTTCAATACTCGATTTTTTGTTTTGTTTTGTGAAAAGCTATAAATCTAATACACATTACAAAAAACATAAATAAACAAAACGTTCCCAGCTAGCAAGATGACGTCTTTTAAACGTCAAAAAGTGGTATTTTTTAATAAGGCGCTGACTGTGACGTAGCACGGCACCCGACACAAAAAAAGGATTCTCGAACGTATCACCATCTAATCTAATCGTGTCATTGACTGAACTTACACATTATTATCCGATTATTTACCATCTCTTTTTATATTAATGTATTAGTAAGGGCGCCTAATAATCTTAAACAATCATGATATCAATAAACTAACAGTGGCCTACTCGTTTTATTTACTAAACTCACACATTGTCGTAGTTACTTACTCTCCCTTTTTAACTCAAATTAGTGGGACGGGCGCACCCAATCTAAAACAGTCTTGGAATTAGTTTGCAATTAGAATTATTTATAAGATGTCATTTTGACAATCAATGTCAATCGACGTTCTTCCATCAGCACACAGTGGGCTCGCGGACCTGATTTTTCTCCAAAAAGGGTTAAATGAAATACATACTGAAACTTCTGAGCATCTTTACTCAAAAAGAAGAGATAGTCCAGTAGGCCTTGAAAAAACTATTATTTGATTGACGCAACTTTCAGAAGTGTCATGTTTCCTTTCAACGGAACGCGTTAAAGTACCATATTTGCATGGCGATTTGATCCAGATTTAAAGCGACAATATTTTATGTTGTATAAAGTTCTCATAAAATAAATCTTGTAGAGGGAGGTAACTGGATTTTATCCCTGTACATTTTGATTTCAATTTTGATGTATAGACAGGTATGGTAATGGTTTTTGCTTGGGATTTCTAAAATTCTATAAAAATATAGATTTCTTATAAATGGATAAAAGTCAAATAAAAAGAAGGTCACTCCAATAAAAAATACATACTAAAAAATCTCAAAAATTACAGATGAAGTTAACTTTAACAGGTGGATTGTTTAAGAAAAAAAAGGTAAAAAACTTTTAAAGAAACGGTTCTATTTGGAATCATCAGCAGTTTACCAAACCTGACAATAAACTAATATAATTATTTTGTTGGACTTAAATACAAATTTTTCTAGAAAATCATTATTAATTTATTATGCAGTCGTTAAACTTGCAGGTTGTTATCCGCTACAAAGTCACGGTTACGTTCGTATTATTTTCTAGTTTTTGGTACAGCCAAAGAATAATATTGTTTAACTCTTTTTAATATTTAAAATGTTGTTACGCATTACACGATGAGCTCAATTTAACCTTAAACAACCCCAAGTTTGACACAAATCGGTTTATAAATAGGATAGTCTATTGGATAAGGATTTTGGGTCCGCCGTGCTAGTTTTGTTATTTTGAGTAAAAAATTATAATAAGCGACGTAGAGTTCCAAATTTAATACATATCGGTTCATAAATGTAACCGTGCTCCATTTCGGATCCGCCATGATATTTTAGCTCACACATATACTATACTATAGTAGTGTGAGCTATGGTGATCCTAATTTTTTCGAGAAAAAAAAAGTTGCTCCGATTTCAAAAATTTTTATATATCTTTGCGTTTCAGATGATTTTGAAACTTTTTTGTTGCGCCGTCTGTCTGTCTGTCTGTCTGTCTGTCTGTCTGTATGTCTGTCTGTCTGTCTGTCTGTCTGTCTGTGTGTCTGTATGTCTGTCTGTAACGACCAACGCGCATAACTCAAAAACGGCTTGCCCGATTTTAATAAAATTTGGTACCCAGGCTGGGTTTTGGGTCGAGATGGTCCCATTTAAAAATGAACAAAATCCACCAAGCACAAGCCAAATAAACGGGTGGGGGTAGATTTCAAAAATTAGAGTTTATGAAAAAATATGGCTTGTGTGATATCAAACGAAAGGTAATTGAGTCTGGAGTTAAGCAAAATACATTTTAGTTTATTTAAAAAAAGGAGGGGGGGGGTAAATTTCAAAAATTAGTGTTTAAGTGGAAATATGGCGTGTGTGATATCAAACGAAAGGTAATTGAGTCTGGCGTTAAACTAAATACATTTTATTTTAAAAAAAAAGGGTGGGGGTAGATTTGAAAAATTAGAGTTTAAGTCAAAACATGGCTTGTGTGGTATCAAACGAAAGGTAATTGAGTCTGGAGTTCAATAAAACATACTTCAGTTTTTAGTTATATTAGCTTTCACGTAGATACACTATAACTATAGTACCCAGTGTGAGCTTAGGTGCCCATAGATTGGCAGAGTATTTTTTTTAGTTTTGAGTCAGAAATCTTAATTATCAGCTTTATACACTCCAAAGTTCCAAATTTGATACATATCGGTTCATAAATAGCAAACTCTGCCCTTTTGAATCTGCCATGTAATATTTTTACAGTTTGAGTTCATAATTATAAACAGCGATTTTAGACACGCCAAAGTTCTAAATTTGATACTTCTTGGTAAATGAGTTTTTTTAAAATTTAAGTCAAAAATAATATTTAGCGACTATTAACACTCCAAAGTTCTAAATTTCATACTTATTGGTTCATAAATAGGAAACTTCGCCATTTTGGATCCGCATTTTGATTGATAATTACTTTTTTCTCATTTTAAAACAAAATATTGTTACAAAACCTATTTTTCTAATTTTGGTCAAAAATTAGGTCCGGGAGCCCATTGTGCAGCTCTATGAGTTAAACAGTAATAAAAAAATTACCTGTGCTTTAAAAAGAGATGCAAATGAGTATGTTCCAAAATTACAACTTATGTCGGGGCGCAGCTTTTTAGTGACATCACGAGTCAGCGCCTATTACCTATGACATCTCTAACCTGACGTGTAGATGACGTTTGAAGAACGTTCCAAAGACACACCCAAAATGACTTCATTTTTAGGCGTCAGTAATATGACCTATTTGGGACTAAAACAGAACATTAATGACCTCTTTATAACTTCTTTTAAAAACTCGTCTGAATATATAAAATATTCCCTGCAGGTGGGAACAAAGAAAGAAACTTAGACCTGGAAGAGCTGGAACAGGTACAGATCAAAATAGACCCTAACTTAGGCCTAGACCTAGACTGCCTGGACATCTCCACCTCGAAAGCCTCAAAGTTTTATTTAATTTATTTTCGTACCTACCTACCTTTACGTCCCGAATAATTCCGATGAAGTACTGACTGGGGCACTGTCTATGTAAGTATGAATGTACCTCCCTTCGACAAAGTGTGTTGTATTGGTAGTGACCAATAATAAATTTTAAAACGTCAAAAACTACACGGCGCAAAGCCGTTAAAAAACTGACGTCTTAAAGACAACAGTTTTTGGTAGATGACCTGTTGGTCCAGGGCTATCAAAATGGACGGGCCACAATCCTCCACTTTGTTGGCGTCACATCGGGGGCTGATTTATTTTTGGATTGTCGCGTCACGACACAGCTGATTGTCTTTAAAATATTGAAGTTGGAATGACGGTTCATGAATATTTGATTAAAATAAAGCAGGGTTTGAAATTGTTTTTACTATATTCTTGCAGAACAGTTTTTTTAAATGCACAGTAATCCTTAATTTTTCAGAGCTGCTTTATTAACCCACACAAAAATTAAATTTAAAGCAGAAGCGAATGTGACAAACAGATGACATGTCAAATATAACAGTTGCCATGCGGCATATGGCGGGTAATTTGAATTTAAAATAAGGAATGCTAAATCTTGAAGATTTTAACGTTTTAATGATCTTGAATTCTTACAAAAGTTTAGTGAAATATCGGGATGGTGTCTAAGAATATTTCACTAAAGTTTGGACTGGAAGACTCAATAATGCCCCTTCTTAATGGAAAAACAAACGAATGCACTGCGCACAGGAATGTTTAAAATGCGAATGATATAATAAAATGTAGATTGGTCTTTTTCTTGCTTAGTTTTTTTTATGGAACAAATCGCTGTATTTTTGGAATTTTATACGCCTAAAAAGGGAATTATACACGGTTGTTAATATATGTTGCTAAAAAAATGCGATACTTTTTAAGACGAGTGTATTTTGAGCCTTGACAATATTAGTTAGGTCAGACCCCTGATCTGATCTGGGTGCTTATTCTGTTAGTCTTTCCCGAGAGTGAATGTTCACATCCATCCACGGTTAGTGTAACCATTCGTCGAATTCAAACTTCTGACATAAATTTGAAAGTAATGACATGTTTTTGTGTGTTTTTAATAGAAGTCTCACTACAAATGTTCTTAGCAGAAAAACAGTTTATGTCAAATATTCACCCAAAAACAATCTATTCGCGTCAGCTTAACGTCAGATACAAACTGATCAATGACAGTGGCGTACGCAGAGAGAGGTGGGCCTGGGGGCTGAAGCCCCCTCCCCCAGATCTACCCAATATTAACCCCTAAAACATGAATTCATATTAAAATCAAGATTAAAATGTATCGATCTTCACTCAAGCCCACCTAGGATCCATCTCTGCGTATAGGTCTGCGCTCAAGCCTCTCTTCAGGATTCATTTCTGCGTAGGCCACTCCCAATGGATTGAAGTGAATATTTACTCCCGGGAGAGACTTTACAGAATAAGCACCCAAACTTAAGGCTTGACATTTTTTACTATAGCCGTCTGCAATTATTTTTACCTGAACGTGATTTATGTAAATGTTTAATTCAAGAGTGCATCGGCTGACTTCTGAAAGCTAGTGTGGCAATGCCTTGCTGAACTAGTGAAATTGGCGTAACGTAAAACTAATATGGGTGCCAGGGCACAGAAGGTATTCAAGGTAATGAAAAAGCTGACGAATCAGCAGAACAAGGATTGTCAGAAAAATATATTGGACCAGAGCCAGCCCAAGGGGTACCAAAGTGTACTAAGAGTTCCCAGGTCAAACTATGGGTAAGGAAAAAATATGAAAACCACTGGTTCGAAAGACACAGCAGAGCCTTTATCAATGCCAAACTCACAAAAGACCTGCTCAGTTACAGTAGGATGCAAGTAAGAACCATAACAGGAATTATGACCGGCCATATGGCGGTCAAAGTTCACCTAAAGAGGATGGGCCTGTATCAAGGAGACCTAACGTAAAGACTATGCAATCAGGAACCGGAAACAGTAGAACATGAGTAATATATGCCATTGCGAGGCACTCGATCGCAAAAGGCACCTAACTAAGGAAATCGAAATAGCGACTGGAGACTACTCCATTAAAGACCTATTATACAAGCTTGTTCAGTGAACGAAATTAATGAACTGGTTAGCCTAGGAATCAAGAGGGTGCACAATAAGCCAGTAATGACTGCAGTGCAGTGACTGTGGCTTGGCTAGGCAAGCCGGAGTCACAATCGAGGGGTTTTGTCAGTAGGAATCCGACACTACTTGGGTAGGAAAGTAGCCCGGGTGTCTTATGCAAGTTTTCCCTTTGAGACCCTTGAAAGAAAAACGGCTGACTTAGTTCAAACATAGGTGATAAAGCCCCATCCCTTGCCTCTGTAAAGCGAGATGTATAACGAGTTTAATCTTGGCCATCGTTTGTTCACCTTGAAAGCTCCTAAAGGTCAAGGTCAATTGTTGCTCCCAAAAACATTGATGTGTTATTATTATTTTTTACCTGAGGCACAAGCATTTTAATTTTAAACATTTCACTCGAAGCGTGTCAATCGCTTTCTGGCTTTTGTCTGAAAATCTGAGATTATCTGGATCCCATCGTAGCTCTATTCGTTCCAGCTGCAAGCAATTTTTGGCAATGCTGTCCATCAGTTGGTCCACTAGGATGTTGACTCCAAGTCTTTCCTGTGTACCCATGATCAAAATTCTAAAACATAATAATAGCTATAAATAATATTGTGCTTAGTTAAGCATCAACGAGTCTTGCTGTTTCAATACAGTTTTACTGAATTAAGTTTGTAAGACAGTTTTACTGAAATAAATTAAAATTAGGTAACAATTAAGATAAATTGAGGGATAAGGATATTGCGGCGATATAGTGAAAAGACTAAAGAAAAAGTGTGTGGACATGTCTTCAATCACCACTACTGTATTCCATAAAAAACCTCTATTAGCTCACACATATACTATACTATAGTAGTGTGAGCTTTGGTGATCCTAATTTTTTCGAGAAAAAAAAGTTGCTCCGATTTCAAAATTTTTTATATATCTTTGCGTTTCAGATGATTTTGAAACTTTTTTGTTGCGCCGTCTGTCTGTCTGTAACGACCAACGCGCATAACTCAAAAACCGCTTGGCCGATTTTAATGAAATTTGGTACCTAGGCTGGGTTTTGGGCCGAGATGGTCCCATTTATAAATGAACAAAATCCACCGAGCACAAACCAAATAAAAGGGTGGGGGTTGATTTCAAAAATGAGAGTTTATGGAAAAATATGGCGTGTGTGACATCAAACGAAAGGTAATTAAGTCTGGAGTTCAACAAAATACATTTTAATTTATTTAAAAAAAAAAAGGTGGGGGTATATTTCAAAAATTAGAGTTTAAGTGAAAAAATGGCGTGTGTGATATCAAACGAAAGGTAATTGAGTCCGGAGTTTAACAAAATACATTTTAGTTTTTGTTTTTTAAGGGTAGGGGTAGATTTCAAAAATTTGATTTTAAGTCAAAACATGGCTTGTGTGGTATCAAACAAAAGGTAATTTAGTCCGGAGTTGAATAAAATATATTTTAGTTTTTATTTATATTAGCTCACACGTACACTATAACTATAGTACCTAGTGTGAGCTTAGAGGCCCATATATTGGCAGAGTATTTTTTCTTTTAGTTTTTTATTTTTGGCAATTTTTCATGGACTAATTTTATCTTGATGAGTCACTCAAGCTCTTATGGAAGGTTGTACAACCTTGAGCCCTGGTACAAAACACACACATTTTTTTCTCTTTCAATTTTACGCAGCAATTTTGCTTCTTTCCCAATCCAATCACCATCGAAGTGCAATATCACTAAACTAATTTGTAAATTAAATATATTGATTTGAATATTTAATGAAATGAAAGAGATATTGCGAGAATATAGTCAAAAGACCAAAACAAAAAATATATTTCTGCAGCGGTAAGTAGCATTGCCTTAATTTTTTATCGGTGTTGGGTAGAATGAGTTGACGTTGTGTTCCTCCAAGAATATTTTAAATTTAATTATGTTTATTAGCTCACACATATACTATACTATAGTAGTGTGAGCTATGGTGATCCTAATTTTTTCGAGAAAAAAAAAGTTGCTCCGATTTCAAAATTTTTTATATATCTTTGCGTTTCAGATGATTTTGAAACTTTTTTGTTGCGCCGTCTGTCTGTCTGTCTGTCTGTCTGTCTGTCTGTCTGTCTGTCTGTCTGTCTGTCTGTGTGTCTGTATGTCTGTCTGTAACGACCAACGCGCATAACTCAAAAACCGCTTGCCCGATTTTAATGAAATTTGGTACCCAGGCTGGGTTTTGGGTCGAGATGGTCCCATTTAAAAATGAACAAAATCCACCGAACACAAGCCAAATAAAAGGGTGGGGGTAGATTTCAAAAATTAGAGTTTATGAAAAAATTTGGCGTGTGTGATATCAAACGAAAGGTAATTGAGTCTGGAGTTAAACAAAATACATTTCAGTTTATTTAAAAAAAAAGGGGGGGGTGTAAATTTCAAAAATTAGTGTTTAAGTGGAAATATGGCGTGTGTGATATCAAACGAAAGGTAATTGAGTCTGGAGTTAAACAAAATACATTTTAGTTTATTTAAAAAAAGGGGGGGGGGTAAATTTCAAAAATTAGTGTTTAAGTGGAAATATGGCGTGTGTGATATCAAACGAAAGGTAATTGAGTCTGGAGTTAAACAAAATACATTTTAGTTTTAAAAAAAAGGGTGGGGGTAGATTTGAAAAATTAGAGTATAAGTCAAAACATGGCTTGTGTGGTATCAAACGAAAGGTAATTGAGTCTGGAGTTCAATAAAACATACTTCAGTTTTTAGTTATATTAGCTTTCACGTAGATACACTATAACTATAGTACCCAGTGTGAGCTTAGGTGCTCATAGATTGGCAGAGTATTTTTTCTTAGCTCTCTTTCAGGCATGGACGATTTGATAGCTTGCACACAATAGAATGCAAAATTGACAACTTACTTAGCATTGGTCAATATCGGTAGAATCGACTGCCATAAGGAGTCTGTAATATGGGTCATCCCTGACAGCCCTAATCCCCAAAGCTGATGACCATGCTTGCACAAAAACTTGTATATAGCATCCTCTGTAAGATTGTCTGAACTGTCAAGATCTAGAGCTACCTGAAAAATATATTGATTACAATAAACATTTTAGGAATTGTAATCATAGGTAAGTTAATTTATAATATTAACAAACGTGGAATTTCGTACCCGTGAATTTAAAAATCAAACAAGTTTCGTGGCTAATCGGGCAAAAAGGAGTTTTTTTGTTTCCCTTATATTTTTCCGTGGGTAGCCTGAAAGCTAAACCTCACGGGGGTCCAAGATCTAATGGACACCTAATAAGTGTTGACAGTTAACCGTTTCGTCCTTATGGGACTCCTCAGAACACTGCTGGTCGATGTGACAAATCTTGCGAAGTTAATCAGACGGTTTTGTCTCTAATTAAATGTAATTAGTGAGCGAACTATAGCAAGAGGCGCCATCTACCGAGATACGAGAGAAACAAAAAAACCAAAAGCAGGCGAAAGAAAACACTGCTATACAATATCGATCAATGAAAAGATCGAATGCAAATAAAAGAAAACAACTATAGTCCGTGACCTACGACAGCTCTTTGTCTTTCAGGCCGGATCAACACAGATTGCATTTTTACCCGTCTTCAAGACAGTGAGCGTCAATCAACGGAATTTTTAAGCCGAATAATACTAACAAACGTGGAATTTCGTACCCGTGAATTTAAAAATCAAACAAGTTTCGTGGCTAATCGGGCAAAAAGGAGTTTTTTTGTTTCCATTATATTTTTCCGTGGGTAGCCTGAAAGCTAAACCTCACGGGGGTCCAAGATCTAATGGACACCTAATAAGTGTTGACAGTTAACCGTTTCGTCCTTATGGGACTCCTCAGAACACTGCTGGTCGATGTGACAAATCTTGCGAAGTTAATCAGACGGTTTTGTCTCTAATTAAATGTAATTAGTGAGCGAACTATAGCAAGAGGCGCCATCTACCGAGATACGAGAGAAACAAAAAAACCAAAAGCAGGCGAAAGAAAACACTGCTATACAATATCGATCAATGAAAAGATCGAATGCAAATAAAAGAAAACAACTATAGTCCGTGACCTACGACAGCTCTTTGTCTTTCAGGCCGGATCAACACAGATTGCATTTTTACCCGTCTTCAAGACAGTGAGCGTCAATCAACGGAATTTTTAAGCCAAATAATACTAACAAACGTGGAATTTCGTACCCGTGAATTTAAAAATCAAACAAGTTTCGTGGCTAATCGGGCAAAAAGGAGTTTTTTTGTTTCCCTTATATTTTTCCGTGGGTAGCCTGAAAGCTAAACCTCACGGGGGTCCAAGATCTAATGGACACCTAATAAGTGTTGACAGTTAACCGTTTCGTCCTTATGCGACTCCTCAGAACACTGCTGGTCGATGTGACAAATCTTGCGAAGTTAATCAGACGGTTTTGTCTCTAATTAAATGTAATTAGTGAGCGAACTATAGCAAGAGGCGCCATCTACCGAGATACGAGAGAAACAAAAAATCCAAAAGCAGGCGAAAGAAAACACTGCTATACAATATCGATCAATGAAAAGATCGAATGCAAATAAAAGAAAACAACTATAGTCCGTGACCTACGACAGCTCTTTGTCTTTCAGGCCGGATCAACACAGATTGCATTTTTACCCGTCTTCAAGACAGTGAGCGTCAATCAACGGAATTTTTAAGCTAAATAATACTAACAAACGTGGAATTTCGTACCCGTGAATTTAAAAATCAAACAAGTTTCGTGGCTAATCGGGCAAAAAGGAGTTTTTTTGTTTCCCTTATATTTTTCCGTGGGTAGCCTGAAAGCTAAACCTCACGGGGGTCCAAGATCTAATGGACACCTAATAAGTGTTGACAGTTAACCGTTTCGTCCTTATGGGACTCCTCAGAACACTGCTGGTCGATGTGACAAATCTTGCGAAGTTAATCAGACGGTTTTGTCTCTAATTAAATGTAATTAGTGAGCGAACTATAGCAAGAGGCGCCATCTACCGAGATACGAGAGAAACAAAAAAAAAAAACCAAAAGCAGGCGAAAGAAAACACTGCTATACAATATCGATCAATGAAAAGATCGAATGCAAATAAAAGAAAACAACTATAGTCCGTGACCTACGACAGCTCTTTGTCTTTCAGGCCGGATCAACACAGATTGCATTTTTACCCGTCTTCAAGACAGTGAGCGTCAATCAACGGAATTTTTAAGCCAAATAATACTAACAAACGTGGAATTTCGTACCCGTGAATTTAAAAATCAAACAAGTTTCGTGGCTAATCGGGCAAAAAGGAGTTTTTTTGTTTCCCTTATATTTTTCCGTGGGTAGCCTGAAAGCTAAACCTCACGGGGGTCCAAGATCTAATGGACACCTAATAAGTGTTGACAGTTAACCGTTTCGTCCTTATGGGACTCCTCAGAACACTGCTGGTCGATGTGACTTGAAGACGGGTAAAAATGCAATCTGTGTTGATCCGGCCTGAAAGACAAAGAGCTGTCGTAGGTCACGGACTATAGTTGTTTTCTTTTATTTGCATTCGATCTTTTCATTGATCGATATTGTATAGCAGTGTTTTCTTTCGCCTGCTTTTGGTTTTTTTGTTTCTCTCGTATCTCGGTAGATGGCGCCTCTTGCTATAGTTCGCTCACTAATTACATTTAATTAGAGTCAAAACCGTCTGATTAACTTCGCAAGATTTGTCACATCGACCAGCAGTGTTCTGAGGAGTCCCATAAGGACGAAACGGTTAACTGTCAACACTTATTAGGTGTCCATTAGATCTTGGACCCCCGTGAGGTTTAGCTTTCAGGCTACCCACGGAAAAATATAAGGGAAACAAAAAAACTCCTTTTTGCCCGATTAGCCACGAAACTTGTTTGATTTTTAAATTCACGGGTACGAAATTCCACGTTTGTTAGTATTATTTGGCTTAAAAATTCCGTTGATTGACGCTCACTGTCTTGAAGACGGGTAAAAATGCAATCTGTGTTGATCCGGCCTGAAAGACAAAGAGCTGTCGTAGGTCACGGACTATAGTTGTTTTCTTTTATTTGCATTCGATCTTTTCATTGATCGATATTGTATAGCAGTGTTTTCTTTCGCCTGCTTTTGGTTTTTTTGTTTCTCTCGTATCTCGGTAGATGGCGCCTCTTGCTATAGTTCGCTCACTAATTACATTTAATTAGAGACAAAACCGTCTGATTAACTTCGCAAAATTTGTCACATCGACCAGCAGTGTTCTGAGGAGTCCCATAAGGACGAAACGGTTAACTGTCAACACTTATTAGGTGTCCATTAGATCTTGGACCCCCGTGAGGTTTAGCTTTCAGGCTACCCACGGAAAAATATAAGGGAAACAAAAAAACTCCTTTTTGCCCGATTAGCCACGAAACTTGTTTGATTTTTAATTTATAATATTTGACCTTGAAGTGCAATAGAACTTGGGAGTGAGATTTCTATCGAAAACACTCACAGAAGCATTCTCATTACCATTAAATTTATGTCAGATGTTTAATGATAAAAATGTCATTTTGTATTATTATTATAATTTCTATTTGGTCCAAATAGTATCATTTTTTACAAAAAAACAGCGTGCGTAAAAAAAATTTTCACGCACGCCAAACCAGTTTTTTACGCACGCCGTGCGTGAAAATATTTTTTTACGCACAGCATGCGGGAAGTTGAACTTTCCACATGAAAATTGGTGCGGAAAAAAGTGTTTTACGCTCGCAAGTAGGAAAAAGTAATAAAAACTTAACAAAACCCAAGTGACACGTTACAGACGTGATATTTTTATGTTTCATTTCTTTGTTAGTTTCTTCTAATTTTTTGGCGACTTTACGTGGATTCATAACTAAAGTTATCCGTATACTTTATACTTAAATTTAAAAAACTTCGGTAACCCTGTAATAAATATTGTTTTTTGTCTGTAACTACCAAAATCCGGTTTTGTTTTAAAAAAGGGCCATAAGCATTTTATGTCAGGTGGTGTGCAACTTTTAGAGTCAAACGTCCAAAACTAATTTTTTAAAAGAAGGCTTAAGATTATGTAGAGTCGTATTGCCAAAAATATTAGCCCTTCCTCCCGAAAAAAAAATCTTTTTTTTCTGGGGAGAGGCTCAGGAAAAATAAACAATGTAGTTTTTTTATTGTATTTAAAAAATCATTGTTGGGCTAATATGCTTTCCGTTTAATTAAAATGTCATTCTAAATTCCCGCAGCTCTTTAACGAATTTTTTGAAGTAGAAAATAGCTACACACCTACCAAGTTTCTTGCATTTCCAGCTTCCAACCAAGCCTTTAATACCGAGTCGTTAAATCCATTAATTTGACCAGCACTTAGAAATCTTAAATTCGGTATTCTAGTCAACATATCGATTAAACATTCGGTTGATAAATCAGTTGCAGTTATATCCAGTTCTTGTAGGAAACATTTTTCCCATTCTGCTTGCATAAGATACTCGCTTTGTAAATCTAAAGTAATAAGTATAATAAATATATGTATATGTTTCTATGTGGATGGATTTTTACCATGATCTAACATATTTGAGAAAAGTCTGTTCAAATTCTTTGCTTTATTTATTACTTTTGACAGATATAATTTAGCAAATTAACTTGTTCACATAAAAATACAGTTCAATGTGGTTAGTTGTAGTAAATTAGAAGAGGGCAATTAGAGGACTAACTATCTTTCTTGGTCACGTTATTAAGTTTCATGTAGTCGGCACAGAATCTAAAACGTCCTTCTTTTTAGTGACAGACAACTAGAGATGATCAAGGGTTTGTGCTGTGAACAATTTGACAAGATCATGATAACATTGATAGTGTTCTTGGTGACCATCATGGCCACAATAAAGGGTATAATTTAAATGATGCACAAACTTTAAGGAGCGGTAGGTTAAAAAAGGAAAAAAATCCTATTACATTTAAAATAAACCTCTTTGTTTTTTAGAAACAATGTGTCAAAGTTTAAAAACATCGATTTTAACATTAAACAGACAATCGAAATTTTGTGAACTATGCACTACAGTAAAGAGTGTTAAAATTATTAAAAAAAAAAAGAATAATACTTAAAATTAAAAATGTTTAATGTGTATTTATTAAGGTGTAGATGTATGTACAAAAACCTATCCAAATTTTTTTTGTAAATTTAATAGCTCAGAAAAATTAATTCCTAAAAAAATTGATAAATTTATACCCACTACAAAGGTTACCTCTCTTTAATATTTTTTGATCATATTATATCACAAAATTATTTGACCCTGTAAACTTTACAAATGCTATTACTTAGAAACAAAAACCTTTTTGTCTACTTTATTGACCGTTCCTACCACCCCTTAAAGTTTTGTAGATCATTTAAATTACACCCTGTATATTTTCTGTATAGTAAATTATAAAAACCAAATACCCACCACTGAAACCATGGATGTAGTGAGGGTGTTGTCAATTCTGGGTGGAGACTAACTTTCTTTTTTGGTCACGTTATTGCGCTTCATGCAGTCGATAAAAAATCTATGACATCATCGATTAGAATGCGGCAAATCTTTTTAAAAGCTCTTTAGATAAAAGGAATTCTAGGTGACCCTGCGTACGTAGACTGTGGCGTTCCGCAGGGAACGGTCCACGGTCCTATTTCATTTAATAATATGTAAACGATCTGTACCAAATTGAAAGTCGTGCGGAGATTACTACGTTCGCTGATGGTGCCGAGATTCAGTACAAAATTTATTTTTGTTAAGTATCAATTTTCAAAAAACATTTTTTATGCCCTTTAGCAGCTATGCAAATAGACTGCCGGCATATGACAATTTGACCTTTTCCCACATGTCAAAAAATATAATATAATATAGGAATATTGACATAGTCACCTCAAATGGGTTTACCACGTTGAATATACAAAAACTGATCTAAGTAGTCTTGATGACAAGACGCTAGCCCTACCAAGTCCACTTACAATCCCTGACTTCGCATGCGCAGATCTACCAATATTATTTACCTCATATATTAGAATAGATGAATACAGGGTGATTTTCACTTGAATGATTCTAACCACATGAAAATAATAAGTTTCAAAAACCTAACCTAACGAAACCTAATCAATTCTAACCAAACCGAACCAAAGCAAACTGAACCAATATTTTTTTTCAAAAAAAAAAACTTTCCTGCCTTCCTACCTGGGATCCTAGAGGATGTGAATCCGAACCGAACCGAACCTAACTAAACTGAACCACACCTAACTTAACCAAACTAAACTACAACACTGCTAATTCGGTTTAGTTGGGTAGGGTTAGGTTTGGATAGGTTCGGTACGGTCCGGTTCGGATTCACATCCGGATCCCGGGTAGGAAGTTAGGAAAGTTGTTTTTTTTTTAAATTATTGGTTTAGTTTGATTTGGTTCGGTTCGGTTAGATTTGATTAGGTTTCGTTAGGTTAGGTTTTTGAAACTTTCTATTTTCATTTGTTTAGAATCATTCAAGTGAAAATCACCCTGTTCATCTATTCTAATACATGAGGTAAATAATATTGGTAGATCTGCGCATGCGAAGTCAGGGATCGAAAGTGGACTTGGTAGGGCTAGCGTCTTGTGTCTTGATGTGGTGCAGAAATGGCTTTTAAAATATTTTACAAGAAAGATAGAATTTATCTAACTGACATGCTGTTTGCTTATAGTGAAATCTCTGATGTGAGACCATTATTTTTTCAAAGTATGGCATTGAGAATATTTATGAAAATAATTACAACCCGAAATATAGAACATGAATATAACACAAGGCACAAGCAAACAGGCATTATAATACCCCAAAAGAAATACTCTGCCAATATATGGGCCCCTAAGCTCACACTAGGTACTATAGTTATAGTTTACGTGTGAGCTAATATAACTAAAAACTGAAATATATTTTATTCAACTCCAGACTAAATTACCTTTTGTTTGATACCACACAAGCCCTGGTTTGTCTTAAACTCAAATTTTTAAAATCTACCCCACCCTTAAAAAAAACAAAAACTATAATGTATTTTGTTAAACTCCGGACTCAATTACCTTTCGTTTGATATCACACACGCCATATTTTCACTTAAACTCTAATTTTTTAAATATACACCCACCCTTTTTTTAAAATAAATTAAAATGTATTTTGTTTAACTCCAGACTCAATTACCTTTCGTTTGATATCACACACGCCATATTTGCACATAAACTCTAATTTTTTAAATCTACCTCCACCCTTTTATTCGGTTTGTGTTCGGCGGATTTTGTTCATTTTTAAATGGGACCATCTCGACCCAAGACCCAGCCTAGGTACCAAATTTCATTAAAATCGGCCAAGCGGTTTTTGAGTAATGCGCGTTGGTCGTTACAGACATACAGACAGACAGACAGACAAACGGCACAACAAAAAAGTTTCAAAATCATCTGAAACGCAAAGATATATAAAAATTTTTGAAATCGGAGCAACTTTTTTTTTCTCGAAAAAATTAGGATCACCAAAGCTCACACTACTATAGTATAGTATATGTGTTGGCTAAAAATCCGTTGGACAAAGATGCTTTGTATATTTATGTACCAGTGTATTTCAAAAATTCAGATTTATTAAGAACTACACAGTCGTTACAAACCTTTAAAAAGTCATCAAAGGTCATGCTTTCAAAGGAAATACTCTGCCAATATATGGGCCCCTAAGCTCACACTAGGTACTATAGTTATAGTGTACGTGTGAGCTAATATAACTAAAAACTGAAATATATTTTATTTAACTCCAGACTAAATTACCTTTTGTTTGATACCACACAAGCCATGTTTTGACTTAAACTCAAATTTTTTAAATCTACCCCCACCCTTAAAAAAAACAAAAAACTAAAATGTATTTTGTTAAACTCCGGACTCAATTACCTTTCGTTTGATATCACACACGCCATATTTTCACTTAAACTCTAATTTTTAAAATATACCCCCACCCTTTTTTTTAAATAAATTAAAATGTATTTTGTTTAACTGCAGACTCAATTACCTGTCGTTTGATATCACACACGCCATATTTTCACATAAACTCTAATTTTTGAAATCTACCCCCACCCTTTTATTTGGTTTCTGTTCGGTGGATTTTGTTCATTTTTAAATGGGACCATCTCGACCCAAGACCCAGCCTAGGTACCAAATTTCATTAAAATCGGCCAAGCGGTTTTTGAGTAATGCGCGTTGGTCGTTACAGACATACAGACAGACAGACAGACAAACGGCACAACAAAAAAGTTTCAAAATCATCTGAAACGCAAAGATATATAAAAATTTTTGAAATCGGAGCAACTTTTTTTTTCTCGAAAAAATTAGGATCACCAAAGCTCACACTACTATAGTATAGTATATGTGTTGGCTAAAAATCCGTTGGACAAAGATGCTTTGTATATTTATGTACCAGTGTATTTCAAAAATTCAGATTTATTAAGAACTACACAGTCGTTACAAACCTTTAAAAAGTCATCAAAGGTCATGCTTTCAAAGGAAATACTCTGCCAATATATGGGCCCCTAAGCTCACACTAGGTACTATAGTTATAGTGTACGTGTGAGCTAATATAACTAAAAACTGAAATATATTTTATTTAACTCCAGACTAAATTACCTTTTGTTTGATACCACACAAGCCATGTTTTGACTTAAACTCAAATTTTTTAAATCTACCCCCACCCTTAAAAAAAACAAAAAACTAAAATGTATTTTGTTAAACTCCGGACTCAATTACCTTTCGTTTGATATCACACACGCCATATTTTCACTTAAACTCTAATTTTTAAAATATACCCCCACCCTTTTTTTTAAATAAATTAAAATGTATTTTGTTTAACTGCAGACTCAATTACCTTTCGTTTGATATCACACACGCCATATTTTCACATAAACTCTAATTTTTGAAATCTACCCCCACCCTTTTATTTGGTTTCTGTTCGGTGGATTTTGTTCATTTTTAAATGGGACCATCTCGACCCAAGACCCAGCCTAGGTACCAAATTTCATTAAAATCGGCCAAGCGGTTTTTGAGTTATGCGCGTTGGTCGTTACAGACATACAGACAGACAGACAGACAGACGGCGCAACAAAAAAGTTTCAAAATCATCTGAAAAGCAAAGATATATAAAAAATTTTGAAATCGGAGCAACTTTTTTTTTCTCGAAAAAATTAGGATCACCATAGCTCACACTACTATAGTATAGTATATGTGTGAGCTAATAAGCAGAGACGAAATTCATGATTTACCTGATTGAATACACATGTAGTTTAATTCTTTAACTTTTTAAGGAGCCAAATTAAAAAAGGTATATTCTCAAAATATATATATATATTTTTACTTCTATTTTTATGCAAAAAGATTTACTATCTAAATTCAATATTATTAGATTTCTCGTTGATAAATATTTAATTATTGTAGCGTTCTTTGACTCCATCAAACAACGACTGTGGGTATACTGGTTCATTTTTTTGTAAAAAATCCATAGGTACTCTTAATTACTTTTCTCCCCCATGCGCAAGAATACTGTTGTGGGCGTAAACGTATTTATTGTAAAGAACATTGTAAACAAACAAAAAATGCTATATAATAATAAAAAATAATTGCTAAGCATTTTATTGCAAATATATTAAAGATTCTTTATGTTTGGCCATTGATATTTGGTCAGGTTTGTTTTACAACAATCAATTCAATACCCATAAAGCCTCATGTAGTTACTTTTATCTGTTACACATTTCAGAATAGGTCGGATAAAAAAAGTGAGCCAATATCTACAGGCCTTTTCAACATATCGAAAATTTTTTTTGCGAAAAGTTGAATTATCGTAGCCATCTTCTATAAACAAATTTAATACAATTTGGTAGTTTTGTATTGTATTAAATTACGATAACAAATTTCTATAGGCCTTTTACTCCTTTTTAGAAAACGTTTACAAATCCTACATACTACAAAATAGTAGTTTTCTTAATCAGTGCGCAAAGTAATGTTTCCCGCATAAACCAAAACAAATCCACACTTACTCGATCTACTTCCAAAAAAAAACAGTTTTGTTATTTTAAATAGGTGAAAATGCTAGTGAAAATGTTCCAGATGTGCTCTAAACTAACCTGAAAGCGTTGTTTGACAATTTTGGAGGGAGTGCTACTTTGAATATAGAAAAGTGTGCGCAAAGTAGCTTCTTTGCGGTCAGTCATAGAAAAAGCTATATTTTAAAATTTTTAAAATGTACCTGATGCGCAAAATTTGCAGTTTAACTTACTTGTGCCGTTCATTAGCAAACATGTCAATCTTCGGTTCCTCTGGAAGAGTGTTTTAAGCGTGCTACCAGTTACCTTATTGCAGAAGTTTACCGCCAAACATTCTAACTGAAAAATATCAAAGAATTTGAGGCTATAAATTGGCAAATTCCAATTTTTGATAAATAACATTTGACACAAATTTTGTTTTTGCGATTTGTAACAATTAACTATAATAGCTAACAAAGTATAAAAGGCAACTTCAAAGTCAACCACGGACACCGGTGTTGCGCCTGACTACAGTAATCAAACTACAAGTTATAAGGTATATCAAAAAAAGTAAAAAAATTGGTGTAACCTATTTTTTTATTCAACGAGTGAAACGACAGCGATCCAATGAAACTAAGTGGTCCATGGCGGGACGAAAAAGTTCACCGGTCTATAAGGAAGAAAGACATTTCGTCGAAATTTCTTGCTTCCTTATAGACCGGTGGACGTTTTCGTCCCGCCATGGACATAGTTTTCTTGGTTCGCTGTCGTTACACTCGTTGAATGAAATATAGATTTGATTACTGTAGTCAGGCAAGTCATGCTGAGGATGGAAATGCCTTTTTCCGAAACACCGGTGTCCGTGATTGACTTTACCCCTTGGAAGTTGCCTTTTATGCTTTGTTAACTCATTGTTTTCGGCTTCGAAACGACGCCGTGGAGACGGTGATAGCATGGTCTGATTGAACTGTGACGAAATGTCTTTCTTCCTTATAGACCGGTGGACGTTTTCGTCTCGCCATGGACTTAGTTTCCTTGGTTGGCTGTCGTTTCACTCGAATGAAAATCACACCACTTTTTTGATGATTTTTGATTTAAATTATAATAGCGTTTGGATTGATACCAAAAAGTCTTAAGCTTATGATTCTTTTAGATTTAAAAAATGCAGCTGGCATCCGATTTTGGAAATCTCGCGTGTATAGTGCTTCTATATTGCTAAGAACGCTTTTACAATGCTAAATGATAAAATCAATATTATAAAAAGCTCTTGTTATAATACCTATTTATTAAAAAACTCAATAGCCCAACTATACGCGCGTCTTTTTTTTACTCTAACCTAAAACCTAGACATTATAGACCAATTAATATAGCATCTAAACAAATGCAATGCAACAAAACCTGCCAAGGTCACTTGACGTCCCACAACCTTAAAATTTTTAAATCACTCTTGAATTATATTGGAAATAATTTCGTGTAAACATTGATGGAAATGAGTATAATTTTGATTAAAGCCGAATGTTGACACTATTAGCTCACACATATACTATACTATAGTAGTGTGAGCTATGGTGATCCTAATTTTTTCGAGAAAAAAAAAGTTGCTCCGATTTCAAAAATTTTTATATATCTTTGCGTTTCAGATGATTTTGAAACTTTTTTGTTGCGCCGTCTGTCTGTCTGTCGGTCTGTCTGTATGTCTGTCTGTCTGTCTGTCTGTATGTCTGTAACGACCAACGCGCATAACTCAAAAACCGCTTGGCCGATTTTAATGAAATTTGGTACCTAGGCTGGGTCTTGGGTCGAGATGGTCCCATTTAAAAATGAACAAAATCCACCGAACAGAAACCAAATAAAAGGGTGGGGGTAGATTTCAAAAATTAGAGTTTATGTGAAAATATGGCGTGTGTGATATCAAACGAAAGGTAATTGAGTCTGCAGTTAAACAAAATACATTTTAACTTATTTAAAAAAAAAGGTGGGGGTATATTTTAAAAATTAGAGTTTAAGTGAAAATATGGCGTGTGTGATATCAAACGAAAGGTAATTGAGTCCGGAGTTTAATAAAATACATTTTTGTTTTTTTTAAGGGTGGGGGTAGATTTCAAAAATTTGAGTTTAAGTCAAAACATGGCTTGTGTGGTATCAAACAAAAGGTAATTTAGTCTGGAGTTAAATAAAATATATTTCAGTTTTTAGTTATATTAGCTCACACGTACACTATAACTATAGTACCTAGTGTGAGCTTAGGGGCCCATATATTGGCAGAGTATTTTTGCTGCCATTTAAAACAAAAACGGATATCTCATTCTAATCTAAGAAAAGATCTCCACAATTTATATGGTCGTAGATCGCCATTTTGGGCGAAAATTTAATCACTTTTTTACTGATTTACTGAGCTAGTATTCCCAAACTCTAGATTGTAAGTCAAAATTTTTGTAGGACAACTTTGGGTGGAGGTTTTTTGTACCTTGAGTGGATTAACGAATGAAGTTTTGTAAGCGAGAATTGTTTCATGCATTTGCCACTTCTTTTTAACTTGGGTTTAATCTTTTTTAACGACAACATTTTTAGTTAGCTACATTAAGCACTTGTGGGAAAATAATTTGTATCGAATGTATAAAACTGTATTTTTTTCTCGTTTAGAAGTGTTTGCAATTTCTGCTATGTCTGAAAAACTCGTCTAGCTGTATGTTTCATTAAGTATTGCAAAACTTAAACTTAAAACGGCTTTTAGATATTTGTTGCGGTATGTATATGTGCGCAGCCTTCGTAAACTAACGAGCCACGAACCAGAAAAGGCAACATCGCAAATGGGCCGGCTGGTGGGCCGATATATACATGGGAAGATATAAACATCTGCTATTTGTTTTGATTGTAGTTTGGCGATTTTGTATTTTTTTTTTTGTAAAAACTAATAATCTGTGTTTAGGCGTGTTACATTTAATTTTTAAAGACAAACAAAACATTGATCTTTGGGCTTTTGTTTGTCTGGGATCCATAGGTAAGTACAGGAAGGATACATTGGTTATAAACTTTCGTTTTGAGGTACTGAGGATATTTTTTCTTTCTTAATATGTAGCTTAATTTACCGAATGCTGCACAGGCCACTCTTACTCGTCTCTTGATTTCAGCTGTTTGGTTTTCTTTTTTCAGTTTAATAATTTATCCCAGGTATACATATTCCTCTACTTGTTCTATTTTCTTTTAGACTAATTGATATCATCAGCATATCTTAGGTGGTTCAGAATTGTCCATTTACTTTGATGAATATTTCTTTCCAATCTAAGCTTTTAAAAACATCTTCTAGCGCCTGGTTAAATAATTTAGGGAATATTGTGTCACACAATTTCTGACACCTCTTCTTATGAGGATTAGCTTGGTTCCTCTGTGGATTTTGAATGATGTTGTTGCTTCACTATAATTATTGGCTATTATGTCTGTATATCTGCGATTTATTCGGCTATTAATTATACATGCTTTTACTGCCCAGTGCTCAATGCTATCGAAAGCTTTTTCGAAGTCTATAAACGCAATATATGTTTATATATTTCCATAGCCTACCTTTCCTCGATTTTTTTTCGCCTGTCGTCAGGATTTTCTCTTACAGGAGATTTGGGGTTTGACATATACTTGGGTTGAGATTCAAATAGCCGAGGTATTGCCCCATTGTTTAACTTAGGGAATGTTAGCCACCTCCTTTTGTACTCCCTCTTTATCCCTAATTATCTCGGTTCTAACAACGTCACTTTTATCAAAATGTTTCCAACAAACCAGTGAAGATGCAGTCACAACATAATCTTCTCTGTGTATGGCCCGAAGACAAGCATTTTTTAGGTCATTTTCTTTTGGGAAGCTAAAAGTTGTTTGGTGACCCTCTTCATTAAACACAGATGTATACCTAGTTACTTTTCCAACCGGGAACACAACACTTTCACGGCATGTTTAAAATTTAAAAAGAAAAACAGACAAAAAATTCCAAACAAAAACAAACATCTAACCTCACTTATTACCGGTGTACAAAAGGTCTTTTTTACACAGCTTTAATTAAGTAGGTAATTTAATTTTAAGTTCACCACACATCTCACTAAAGCCAGAACAGTTTTTTTATTTGGTAACGCGATTTGAAATTTACTAAAAGTTAAAAAAAACATTATCTGCGCGGAAACGGCCAGTAACTAGCGTTGTAGGCGACGCGACGCACGTGGACGAAAATGATCGGCCCACCTGCTGTGTTGCCGTTTCTTCTGGTTCGTGGCTCGTTAGTTTAGAAAGGCTGCGATATGGGGGAATAAATTTTACATACCTGTATACAATTTGAACTAAATGCATCAATATGACTGTCATCAACAAAATTAATACCATAAAGATTGATCACTCTTAAATTGGGTGTTGCTGACTTTAACTTGTGTACATTTATTACTTCGTAGACCTCTTCTTCTTCTTCTTCAACTTTTTCATATGTACCAATCAGATGTAAAATTTCTAAACCTAAAAATATCGGTAACATAATATTATCTTATGTCTTTCTTAACTCGCACGGTAGGGGAAATTCCCCCCCTCCCCCTAAATCTCAAACTATATTTGGTTTTTACACAAAGAATACACCTCTTGGTCAGTGTGCAACGTAGTTGTATGCAGTATTTATTATGATATCCCCCCCCCAAATAAAGTTCCTAGATCTGCCCCTGCACAACACAGAAAACTCTCCAGTAACCTCAACAATCACCAACCCGGATGACATTTAGTATTGTCTTAAAGGCAATATCTTTAAATCAATAACACTTACTATTAAACGAATACCTAATTAACGTTTATTCAATATTAAATCATTTAAATCACTCAATGTTGTTATTAATTGATTTTTAATGAATTTTACATGGATCACAGCACGGTTTGTGCTATTGCGCTCCACTAACGCGAAAGCTTTTGATACAGTGGCACACCCAGTTCTATTGAAAAAATGGAACACATGGCCATAAGGAATACTGAATCGAGAATTTTTGAATCATACCTTGAAGGTAGAACACAACATGTTAATATTGGGAAAGTCTTAATCCAGAAGGAATTAATGGAACTGTGGATGCCACAGGGCACAGTGCTGGGGCCGAGATTATTCTCCATATTATATTAACCATTTAACTAAAATCATAACAGAAGAAAAAGGTCTGCTATGCTGACGATTCTGTCATACGGATAAAAGCAAAAACTTGTTAGGAAGTATATACGCAAGCCGAGAAACTATGGATGGGCCAATTTCCTAACCTTAAACAAAACCTTTTTTATTTAATTTCCTATGAATTTTAAAAAATATGCTGAACTGACAAGCATAAAGATACATAACTTTAGCTTTTTGAGCAAAAAATGAGGAAAGTGATCTATAAGTTCTATAAACTACGAGAATTCATGCCAAAAAAATTGTTGAGAAATATATATCAAGTACTGATTGAATCAGTACTTAGCTATGGGGTGAGAACTTAGGGTATTGCTGGTAACACAACTCTGGCGAATCTAATTTTAGCTCAAAAATAAATTCTGATCAATAAAAAACCGAAAAGATATCCAACAAATGATTTATTTGATGAAATTAATGCATTGACAGTAAGAAATTTATATACATAATGTCCTTAAGTATATGAAAATAAACAAAAAATATATACAAATTTCTCACCATAATACTAGGTCTCTATAAGTTCCCAGGTAGCAAGGGGTCATCAGATGACGTCTTTTTTTCGTCGAAAAGTGGTCATTTGGATGACCAGTAGGTCATCTACCAAAAAATGTTGTCTTTAAGGCGTCAGTTACTTGACGTCTTTTCGTAGTGTAGTTTTTGACGTCTGAAAAACGTCATATATTGGTCACTACCCACACTGCACACTTTGTCCAAGGGACATACACTCATACTTACATAGATGGTGCCCCAGTCAGTACTTGACCGGATTTATACGGAATGTGGGGGTACGTATGTAAAATAAATTAAATATTAAATCAAGACAAACTTCGAGGCTTCTTTCGCTTCAAGGTGGAGATGTGTAAGACTAGGTATAGGTCTATTTTGATCTGTACCTCACAGACGAACACCGCTGTACCTGTTCCAGTACTTCCAGGTCTAAGTCACAGAAGAGTCAGTCACCTTCTGTGTCTAAGTTTCCTTCAGTGTTCTAAACTGCAGGGAATATTTCATATATTCAGACCAGTTTAAAAAAAAGTCATAAATAGGTTTGTGTCTGTGTGTGTGTCTGATGTTCTGATTTGGTCCCAAATACGTCATATTGCTGACGTCTTTAAAACGTCTAAAAATGACGTCATTTTGGGTGTGTCTTTTGAACGTCATTTGAAGGTCATTTACACGTCAGGTTAGAGACGTCAATGGTCATTAAAAATGACCTGTTTTTGACGTTTAAAAAACGTGACCTTGCTACCTGGGTTATAATCAGTTAATAGTTAATAGGGTAGAATTTTCAGTAAATTAATTATTAATAGTTCACTATTAAAACCACGTAATTAGCGCCAGTCCTGTAGGAGTGGTAAGACTGTATTTTGCGCATACCTATGTACTAGAAAAGCGGCATCTTATGTTATATTCCTATTTGTATATAATAGAAGGGCGTATAAGAAAACAAAACCATGTAAGCAGTTGTCTTTGTCGTACGCGTAGAAAACGAATAAAAATTTATTGACTGTCGGTCTTGATTTGACCCGAGAGCAGGGTCCCTTTCGCGGCTCTTTGCGTTCCACAAGGTAGATACATTTGCGTCCCTCGTTAGGTAAAATATAGTGGGGGGGGTCAATGCATGCAAGCTCAATGCGAGAAATTCCGTTCGCGCCATTTAGCCTTGAAATAAGCAGTCTGTTCGATTACCTACATACGCGTTTCACAATGACGTGCCAGAAAGAAGTTTCGGTTTCGGTAAAGGATATTGCCACGGCCGTTAAAACTATACAGTTGTATTGTATTGTATAGTGTGTTTTTTGATTAACAAAAAGTTTTCTTCCCAGAGTTTTAATGAAAATATAAATAGGTATCATAAATAACGCTAAGCTAAAGCAAGACATTCAAGTTTTCCGAAAACTTAAAAGGATAGAAAATACAAATAAGCAAGTTTAAAAAAATTGCTTTCCTTGTTTCAAATTTTATCGGACGCCCCTGATAACTATTCCATTCAAGATTTTAATCCAAGTATAGTTTTTGCAAAGTCAGTTGTACAAAGGTTAAAGCCGACCATCGGCATATCCTTTAAGAAAGTGACATGGGCGGCGGTAGATATACTCATGAAAATTATTTCATTTAATTATGGCGTAAACTAATGAAATAAAAATAGATAATAAAACTTTCTATTCCACACCTGCAGGTCCCAAAACGAACACCTGAAAGCAATTAAAAGCGCATCTCAAAAAAATCTGCCAATCAGGTACCGTCTATCCACCTGTGCTGGGTCGGTCAGAAAACAAATACTTTGTACTCGGACCGCCAAGAGCCTTTTCTCTGTCGGTAGGGTTGAAATTATACCAGGAAGATTTTATATGAATTTGGATAACTTTTTCAGGTGACTTTGCAAAAACTATACTTCTAAGTATTTGAAGTCTATTTGAAATGATTCTTTACAGTTTGGTAGAGAATCGACATAACAACCAAAAGGTTTATTTAGTTTTTTAAATATGTATAATTACGCAAATCATTTTAATATACCTGTTTTGGCTTTTCTTTTTATTACTTTTTGAAATATCTTGCTGGTCAATAAGTTTTTTAAAATCGTGTTTAAAGCTTTTTAAAAAATTAATTTTGGAATAAGAACTTTTTAAAAAAATAGTTTTTTTAAACAGTGAGTTTTGTGGAAAAAATACACATTACATACTCTTCTCTCTCTTTGTATGACCGCCGATAGTATTTTAGGGAAGCTTAACATTTAAATTTTACTTTAATACTGATTATGGATCAATAGATTGCCAAAAATATTACTATATTAGAATAAACTAAAATAATTAAAAATTTTTTCTTAATTATTCATTTTATTAAAAAACAAAGTAAAATGCAAGGTTAAAGGTTAGTACTTTGGTTTAAGGACTGCAAGACTCCTAAATACCTCGGGCTCTTCTTAAATGTCCCTTACCGTTGATAAAATTATAAATTTTTCTCATAAACCCTTCCATGAATATTACTTCAGACAGGCAAATACATAAATATTTTAATTTTGTGGGAAACGCTTGCAGTTCACTGAAGTCGTGAAGTTGCATGGCTGTGGAAAAGTCAAGCAACATGTGGGTAAGATTGGGACATTTGTTTGCTAACTCGTGCAGAACGGTATGTGTTATGAGTTCAATTGGCAGTTCAATGTACCTAAAAGAAAACTTTTTTTATGAAAATAATACTACATTTTTTTTAATTTAAAGTTTGAAGTTTTGGCTTTTTTGGAGAATATTTATTAGTGAAAACTCTACATCAACAACCGACGTTTCGGCCCTAGATTAATTCAGAAAGTGGACGTGATCAAAAAAATTTCATATTACATTTTTTTTGTTTATAAATCGTAGAAATAATTTTAAAAAAAGGAGTTTATCGATATCAAAAGCCAACGTTTCGACACCTTCATGGTCAAATTATCACAGGATTCAATGCTCAGAAGCTAAAGTTTTGCATAAGGAGTCGCATTGGAAAACGAAAGTTTGTTGAAGCTGCGTTTTACCAAAGATCTGGAAACCACTCCTTAAGGAAAACAAGCATGTTAGGATTTAAAAGGGTGCGGGCCGTCACACCTGACTGCACACCCAATTAGTTAGAGATACTTACTAACCGAAACGTCGTGTTAAAAATAAATAAAGACAATGGAATTGCGAAATTTTGTTTCTAGATTTCATGTATTACATTACATTATGAAGAACATAGCATGGGTCTAAGCATAGTCTAAATTCAAAATTTGGCAACATAAAACAAGTAGGACAAGTACGCGAAATTGCTATGTCGTTTAAATAGTTGAGATCAAAGTATAGCCAAGTTCTCACTAGGTTGTATAGTTTTCCAGGGTGAAGGTTTCTACTCATAATGTGAAAAGAAAAGTCCGATGTTCCTTCACAAAAATGTAATGTAATAAACGTAATAAGTGAAGGAACTTTTTTTTCTCACTAGTTTTTTAAACTTGGCTATTGTGGCTGCATTATTCTAATCCGGCTACTCACTACGCGTTACTTGCCAAGTACTTGCAAGTTTAGCGAGTAGTGTGTAGGGGAACCCGCACTGACTTGAAGAGTTACTTGCACTTCCCATAGCTTGTCATAAATCGGGTGCAAGTAAATGGAAATGAACTGACACTTTCAAGTAGGCACTAAATGTGTATAATTTACTAGCACGTGACTTGGAAGTCGACAATTACTTGCCAAGTATATTCCAAGTCAAATAACTTGGCAACTCCCGCATAGTGAGTAGCCTGCTTTAACTAGTAGGTAGATAAATCAGTTTGATGGTAATAGACCACTCATTATAGAATTTTAGCTTGGTGTAGTCGCGATTATGACATATGTTAACATATGAGTCCTACAAACAAATTTGAGGTTTCCCCCCGCCATGCCATCTTGGTTTTAGTGTGCACAAAAACGGTTTTTTTACTGTACGTTTTAGAAACAAAAGTTGAAGAACTTAAAATTTCCTACATATTTTGTACGTTTTTTTCAGACGAACGGTTTTCGAGTTACGACGCCATTTTGGATTTTGACCAATTTTTTTTTAGTGGCCTTTAACTTCGAAACCATTTGTCTGACAAAAAAACGTGCAATAGCCTTTTTGTAGTAAATTTTATTTATTGTCTTCAAATTTTGTCTAAAACTTGTCCAGGGACCAAATAATTAAAAAAAAAACTTTTCGTGCACACTAAATCCAAAATGGCGTGGGGAGCCGGTCCCCATCAAGGTCGAAAACTCAATTTTTTTTAGGACTCCAATGTAAACAACATAAATCAAAATCGCGACAACACCACCTTTGCAAGCTGCCTGGGTCTTTTTTTCGCTCTTATGTCTGGCCTATTTCCAAACTGTTAGAAATGTTTATTTTGACCTGTATTTTGGAGAACTTGTCTATATTAGTTCTCTCGATTCACTTTACTGAAGAATATTTTGCTTTTTAAATGAAATGGTTGTGTCATGATTAAACTCATTCTAGGTATTGATGACTCTTGTTTATTTTAAAAAGATTTTTAATAACCTACCTAAGTGATGGTCCAAATCGAATACTTATTAGTGCCAGCAAAGCTTCCAAAGATCCTACATGGAGACCTGATATTTCCGGACGAAGGGAAACATTTTTCCAGAGTCGAGTATCGTAGGCTATGATTCGCCATCTTTTGCAAACTCGAGCCATGCGACATATTTCTTTATGTGAAAGGTAACTGAAGATATGAAGCAAGACTTTATCTGGAAGCTTTTCTACTGTCTAAAATCAAAAGTATAAACTTATTTTATATGAACGGAAAGTTTAGTAAGTACCCGTGAATAAAGAAAACAACAATTTTTCGTGGCTAAACGGGTATAAAAAGATTTTAATCTATAAAAAAAAATTCTATAAAAATCTTTCTATACCCGCTTAGCTAGGAAAAATTGTTGTTTTCTTTATTCACAGGTACTAAACTTTACGTTTATAGTATTTTTGGCTCACACTCCGCTGTCCCGACATAAAACCTCGCGAAGCCGGTAAAAATGCAATATGCATTGATCTGACCTTTACGCCACGGTCATGAATACTGTTTTTCACTTCATCTGCCTGCCTTTTGTTTTTAGTCTGGTAATTTTTTTGTATTTGGTAGATGTCGCTACTTGTGTAAAAAACATACGAATATCGTAAGATGAGATTTATATACCGTCTATTTAGCTTTAAAAAAGTGTCACATTGACCATGCAGTGTCCTGAAGAGTCCCTTAACAACGAAACAGTTCACTGTCAACAATTATTAGGTGTTCATTAGATCTTGGACCCCCGTGGGTGCCCAGCTCTCGAGCTGCCCGCGGAAAAATACAAGAGTAACAAAATTTTTCTATACCCGCTTAGCCACGAAAAATTGTTGTTTTGTTATTTTATATATTTTGTATATTATTATAAAATATAGTATATTTACTAATAAGCGCGGAAAGTGCCACTTTTCCGCACGCGATTACAGTTATTGAACCGAACCGAACCAACGTGAAGTTCGGCCAGTAATCAAGTGCGGAAAAGAAACTTTTGGCAAGAATTAGGAACACCATTTTTCTTCGAGCGCGTGGAAAACATAAAAAAGTCAAAATATATAAAAACGTTTTATAAATTCGCAGGTTTTGTATGCAACATACGATTTTCCAGATCGCTGTCCTGCAGATAAAGCAGTAAAACCTTTACAATTCTTGAAAACTAATTCAAAGTTGGTACTTTCAAAACTAAGATGCGTTCAGAAAAGTGACCCTTTCCGCACGCTCCTAGAAAAAATATTTAAGTTCAAAACATTTTTGTAATTGAGCAGATCTGCCTAGTAGTATACAGGGTGTTTTTGGAAAATTTTTGAACACATTGATTTTCTAAAGCCCGCACATTTTTCGAGCATATTTTGAATAGGGAAATTTGTCTAAAAGTTTTTAAATGTAACACGGACCGATAAAATAAAATTTAAGTAAGAAAAATATTTAAATAATAAAAGAAGAAAAAACAATTATTTCAAAATATTTCTTTCTTTTCTTCTTTCTAATAAAAAGTAAATCGATGTGATACGGCATTTTTTTTAAATAAATGTTTTCTTCAGGGTAACTTTGGATCTAAATATCTTCTCTTTTTTCTACAAAAGCTAATTAATAAGTACGATCGAATCAACATAGATTTTTTAAATTTTTACACGGTTGTAAAGAGATTCACGAGAGGTAAAGTTTACCCCTCCCAAGAGTGTCTGCTGCAAAAATTTCAAGAAAGCAAAATTTGATCTTCTACAATTTCCTGGATCCTCGATGCGACGCTGCAGTCATTAGTAAATAGTCGATGGCGGAAGGTGAGACTAATAGAAAAAGCCCCCCCCCCCATGAAAATAAATTTCTGCGCTCCTGAATAAAGGATGTTATAGCTACCAATCGAAATTCCGTTTCAAACTATTCGTTATTAGGTATTTAAATGCGTTTAAAACAGGTCTTACAGTTCCTGCAAATGGACTCGCTCCAGTTCCGTCTGTCAGGTAAACCTGGGATGCTTCTAGGGCCATTTGACCCCAAATATCAGGGTTTATATTCATTTTGACGGATTTTCACAACACAAACAATACTATTTTTTATATATTCAAACAAAAAATCTTGAAATAACACTAAACTTTGGTTATTTACGTAACATACGTTCTTGACTAAATATTCTCTTTCCTGCCAAATAACTATACCGCCGGATATTTCTAAAAATACGCTAATAAAGCAGCACTCAATGTTTAGATTTTAGGCGTAATTCTCGCAGGTTCAGTAGGTATCTATCGACTATACATACCTATTATCCCGAGTGAAAAACTTGTAGCCTAAGCTACAATCCCCTGAGTGACAAAAGGCACTTTAAGTAATCAAATCATGAAAAAGTTGTATGAGGGGCGTATATACCTACTCGTAAAAAAATACATTCATGGTACAGATTGAGGCATACACAAAGGACGAAAAAATCGAAAATTACTTTGATTCAGGTCTTTTATACCAAAAATTTAACGTACATAAAATTAACAGTACAAAGTGCACAGTACAAAAATTTTATAATTAGAAAAATAAGTGGATTTATGATGTCACACAGGCACTCTTACTCAAGTTTGAGGCAAACACCTGGCGACTTAAATTTGAGTGATTCATAACCAATCGATTTGGGACAGTCTAAAACCTCTTTTCAACTTTTTTTTTGGTAAAGAAAAGTTACTATTTTAAAAAAAAAATATATTTTTGATTGCTGTTCTATTGCAAACAAAAACAAATTAACAGTTTTTCTGTAGAACTAATTTTACAAAAGTTATAAGCCAAAGTTTGTGAAAAAACATGAAAAAAGCCACTATCTTGAATTTATGACGTCACATCGGGCCTCCTACTCAAATTGGAGGCAAACACCAAGGGCGGATCCAGAGGTGCTTCTCGGGGGGAGGTGGCACTTTAGGTGACATTCTCTGTTGGGTAAAAAACGGTATATATTTTTTAAACAGCATTTCATTGAATTAGTCAAGTCAGTGGTTGCAATTTCGATGATAATAACAGTAGACACTTTCATGCGCCGCAAGCAACAATTTTGAATTTTTATTAGCAAAAACATTACTTTTTATTTTTTGTATATTCAAAAAAATCTCGGGGGGGGGGGCAAGTGCCCCTAGTGCCCCCCTCCCTGGATCCGCCACTGGCAAACACCTGGGTAGCTATCACATGCTTAGCTCCGAGACCAGCTATGATCCGACCAACCTATGATCCGACCGAGAAACGTTCAGTAGGTACAGGAAATTCACTAACTTTGAAGAGCGCGCGACTATGCCATTGGTCCAGACAAATCATTTCGCACAACATGCGACTGCTCAGAGTTCGCTATGGGTCAAAGCGTGTAATGTGGATGGTCACATCAATTAAGACCCAGAATAACTACCCTCGTGACTTAAAATTGTGTGATCTATCACCAATAGATCTAGCGTAGTATAAAAAAATCTTTCACAACTATCCCACGGGATACCATAGGCCTCTTAACTAGTACCTACCGAAATCATTGCGCATTTGGGTACATTTAACAATATTGTTGAATAAGTTTGCAAGGGTTTTGTACACACAAAAAATATGAAAACATAATCAACGCCCTTTTTGCGCTTTATTTTAATATTTGGTTTCGTGCTTTTTGCTAACTGAGTAAAGGAGAGCGGGGCAAGTCGCTACATATTTGCAAAGAAATTAATGGATCCGTAACGGAGCTTACAAAATTGCATACTGTAACAGGCGGCTGTGTGACAGTGGTACTGTCAACTCAACTGGCCAAGGCTTAAAAGTTGCGAGCTACCAATTTATGCAACTATTTGAAAATTGATAAAATTATTAAAAGTTAATATGTGTTATTAAATTTACACGATCTCGAAAGGAAATTTGACGATTCTTGGAGGAAAAGTATGCTATAAACATTTTTCTCTAATGTAAAAATAATGTAGGAAAATCATACATAACTTTTTAATTTTCTTCTTGTAGCTTCACACTTTCACTTCTTATATTTATTAATTGAATATCAACTTTTTACTACTATTAAGCTTTTGTATTCAAATATTTACACTTCTTAAACTTTTAGGTTTTATAAACCTTTTATATATTTGTTGTAAATATATATATTTATCAACTGTTTAATTTACTTAATATTACTGTTTAGGTTTGGGATATATTGTTGATTAAAAATGCCGATTTTAGGGCAACGAATGGTTTGTATTTTGTTGTTAAAAAAACCATAAAACAGTTAAAAACATTATTTCAAAACACTGGAAACAGTAATAATTAAAAGCTTTAAAATTAATAAACTCCAAAAGAAAAGACTAAAATAATTATGAATAATAAAGTTAACAGTTTTATACAATGTTAAAGTAGGTGATAAATTTCCCCAGTTGAAATAAAACCCCCCTTAAGAAGTGTGAACGAAAGCGTAGCCGAAACGAACCAAGCGAAGCGCAACTAAAGAGTGTTTGCTCCAACGACTGTCGAAAGTTTCAGTCACTCTGCTCTCTAGGCGTTCTTAGCTCGCCTCTAGCTGATTGGTCTAAAATCTAAGCTTTCTTTAACGGTTTTCTTGTCCAAGACATTCTTGGCCTGCCGTTGCCGTCGTTTGAAACTTAAGATCTCTCGCATTGGCGAGAAAGACAAAGAGACAAAATACCACCGCAATTCAAAGATGCGTGGACTCAGAAAATCGATAAACTTAAAATTACACAGTGTGTTTTTAAAGAGTTGAAAATAGTTTAGCTAATTTGTTTCCAGTTACAAAATATGAATTATTTTGATGTTAGTGGCTCAAAGGACATATTAGCCGAATACAACTTTTATTAAAATACAGTGAACCTGAAAATATGGCAAAAAACAAGTCGCCGGAGTTGCCATAAATTTTACTTAATCTTAACCTAGTCTTGCATATAATTAATGCTTGTTGATGTCAAAAACAATATTTAATTAAAAATATTTAAAACTTATAAATGGCAAAAATACCATTTATGTTCAAATCCCGTTTTGTTACAATATCTACTTTTCTTTTTAAATTCAATAAGCTCCTTGAGATTGATGTAGGGACAACCAAAACAGTTCGAGTTATGGAGAGTTCCATAAATTTTAATAATTTTTTTTATTGCATTAAAACAGTTAAAAAGTACAAACAAAAATAAATGTATACATACTTAAAAACTTGAAAAATAATTAGTTATTAAATTTTGACAAAATGTTTTTTTGCGCAGTTGGACTCAACTTTTTTTCGTATTTCAGAGATAAGAGACAAGTCATTATTTGTTGTGGCCTCATCCCATGAAAAAGCGAGCTGTATGGTTTCAATTGCTTTTAAAACTTCAGCGTTGGAAGGTTTTTGTCTAGGATTTTCTTCACTCTCATCTTCAACGTTAGAGTTTTCCTCAAATTTATCCTCTGTTTTGCCAACACTTTCCAAGATCTTATCTTCTGTTGGGCGGTCAATATCAGTTTTAATCGATTTTAAAGGTTCGTCTTAGAGAGATCTTTACGTTGGCGGGACTGGTAATACGATTCGAGTTATAGAGAGGTTCGAGTTATAGAAATTCGAGTTAAAGAGGTTAAAATACATATAAACATGGCTGGCCTCCGTACCCGAGAAGAGCCACCTCCCGTACTAAAAGGTTTTAAATCTCCACGCCTCGGGCGAACGGAGTTATTCACCTTGATGTGCGTTCTACTACCGCGCACAATCTTGTCGCCTTTCCTCTACTAGTTTGGCTTACACAGTGGTTTGAAGCGGATCGTGCATAGCTCATTTGCCTTAATTATGACGAACGAAAAAAATGGAACAACGTATTAATTTAAAGTAAAACTCAAAAGAACAGCTACTGAATGCTAAAAGATATCTACCGAGAGCAGTGTATGTCTCGTGCAATGATTTTTATGTGGCATGAAAGCTTTTTCGCGGGTGGTGAAAAACTTAAAGATGATGAACGAGAAGGACGCTCCACACATCAGTGATTCTCATTGTTTTTTTCGATATAAGGGGTGGTATTCTTATTGAATGGACGCGTGAGGGTCAAACAATCAACCAACATTTATATTTGGAATTATTGATGTAGCTAAGGGAACGTGTAATGAAAAAACGTCCAGAATTGTGAAAGAACTGATAAATGTTGGGTCAAAAGCAAGCTAACACACTAATTCGTTTACGAATTTTTATTTAAATTACTCAAAAATTTTTATAACTATTAGAGACAAAAACGTTCACTATCAAAAACTGACTTTGTCATATCTACTATTTAAATATAACAAGTGTCCTAATAAAAATTATAACAGTGTTCCTAACATAATATTTTAAATCAATACTTTGGAATAATAATATTTAACACGGCCCTTCAATTTAAATGTATTATAAAACACACACAAAAAAAATAAACTGACCTTCAATATTAAAAAATCCAAAATAACATTTAAATTGCTAATTAATCAAACTTCTTCTAAAGTATTGAAATTTCTCTTTACCAAGCGGTTTTGTAAAAATATCAGCACAATTTTCATTGGTAGAAACATATTGCAAAGAAATAATCTTATTGTTGCACAATTCCTTTATAAAATGATATTTGATTTCAATGTGTTTGCTTCTTTTAGAATTCACAAAATTTTTAACTAATGAAATTGCACTAAGATTGTCCAATTTTAAAATAACTGTTTTTGACTCACCGAATTCTGACACAATACCTTTTAAATTTACAAGTTCTTGTGCTGCTGCTCCGGCTGAAATATACTCTGCCTCCATTGAGGACAGGGCTACACAGTTTTGCTTCTTGGAGTGCCATGCTATAACATTTCCATTATGAAAACCAACAAATCCATTTATACTTTTTCTGGTTTGTCTGTCGCCACCCCAATCAGCATCACACATTCCCTCTAAACCGCTGTCTCCTTTCTTAAATTCCATTCCATAATCTTTTGTTGCGCTCAGATAACGTAAAATTCTTTTTGCAGCTTTCCATAACTGAGTTGTTGGCTTGTCAAGATATCTACTTAAATATGATACGCTATAAGCGATATCTGGTCTGCTTACTATAGATAAGTACATCAAGCTGCAGACTAATCTTCTATATGGAATGTTTTCCAAAATTGGCTTATCGTTAGCTTGGAAATTCTGTTCCATTGGTGTAGCTATTGGTCGACATTCTGTCATATTAAACTCTTTTAACAATCTTAAAATCATTTTTGTTTGAGTCACTTTGATTCCATATTGAGTTTTTAAGATTTCCATTCCCAAAAATGATGTGACTTTGCTTATGTCTTTGACTTTGAATTCTTCATATAAATTTTGCACCAACTTATCAACTTTCCAATCTGGTCCGGTAATCAAAGCATCGTCTACAAAAAGTACTAAGTAAACATCTTCATTTGTGTACAAACAATAGTCATACTCTGACCTTTTAAAGTTTAGTTTCAGCATCACTTGATTGAATTTGTTGTTCCAGCATTTTGGTGCATTTCTTAGGCCATATAAAGCTCTATTTAACTTGTAATACTTTGAGCTATCTTGCAGTCCTTCTGGCTTCTTGATATATACCTCATTGTCCAATGAACCATTTAGAAATGCTGTTGGAACATCAATTTGACGTAGTGTCCAGTTCTTCTGAACAGAAACTGATATCAAAATTTTAATTGTTGGAAGTCGACACACAGGTGCATAACTAAATTCTTCACCTTCGTTGGGTGCTTGAAACCCTTTGGCTACCAATCGCGCCTTTTGTTTACCATTATCTTTGATCTTAAATAGCCAACGAGTGTCAATAGCTATTTTATCATCAGGTAGCTCGGCTGGTGTCCATGTTTCCAAATTCTTATGAGTTCTAACTCATTGTTAATAGCTTCTTGCCATTCACTGTATTTTATAGCTTCTTTAAAAGTTTTAGGTTCACCTTCATTTGTTGTTAATAGGCAATAAGCTATACAGCAATCATATTCATCCAAGTATTTTGGTTTAATTATATTTCTACCAGCTCTGGATGTTTGTGGTTCTGACATATCTGCATCCTCATATTCACTTTGTTCATCTAATTCTTCTTCATTATTTTGAGATTCATCATTTTCTGCCTTATTTGGGTTTTCTTTTTGATTTGGATTGTTTGCTTTATTTTCTTGAATACTTTCAATTTGACTTGTTACTTTTATGACATTTTCTGTGTTTTTGGTGTTATCATTTTCTGTATTCAGTTTTAATTCCATTGTGTTTTCATCAAAACGTACATCTCTGGATTTTATGACTTTATTTTCCTCTGGTATCCACAATCGGTATCCACCACCGCAGTAACCAACCATAATTGCTTTTCTGGCCTTTGGTTCTAGTTTTCTTCTTTTCGGCATAGCTGTGTACCAAGATCTACATCCAAAAACTCTCAGTTTACTGATGTCTGTTCTGCCATTGTATATTTGTGATGGAGTTTGACCTCTGGGTAGTACTGAGGTTGGTGTTCTATTTAGTTCATAGGTAGAACATCTTAATGCTTCTCCCCACAAAGTTTTTGGTACACCTGATTCAATTATCTTTGTTCTTATCATGTTCAAAAGAGTTCTATTCATTCTTTCAGATTTTCCATTTGACTGTGGGCTGTATGGTACTGTATATTCTAATTTTAGACCTTTTTGCTTACAAAAATTCTTGAAATTGTTTGATGTTACTTCTCCACCATTATCCAATCTTAATCTTTTTATTTTCACATTTTGCTGCCTTTCAAATTCTTGAATATACTGTATAAGATTATTTTCAGCTTCATTTTTGCTTTTTAAAACTTTCGTCACCAAAAAATGTGAATAATCTTCCAAGATTACTTGAAAATATTTACCACCGTCTATTGTACTTGGGTATATAGGGCCACATACGTCACTATGTACAAGCTCTCCTAGTTGCTTAGTATACTGTTCATTTCGTTTAAAAGGTAATCTAGTAGCTTTACCTTCCATGCATGGTGGACATATTTCTTTCATCGGTTTTAGTCCAAGTTGTACCATAGCATCTTTTCCTGCATGACCCAGTCTTCTGTGCCATTTTTGCTCTTCTGTCATAACGTTGCATTCGGCATTTTGTTTCACAATTTCATCAACTTGTAATACATACAATCCATTCTTCTTTTCACAAATTAATTGAAAATTCTTGCCAGAAATACATGCTTTATCTTTTTCTACAATTATACTGTGCCCTCTTGATGTCATTTTTGAAGCAGATATGAGGTTATGTTTTATTCCAGGTACAATAAGTGCTTCTATTATTAAAATTTTATTTTGACATTTTGTTTTTAGTTTACCTATCTTGTTTGATCTTAATATTTGACCATTTGCAATATGTATCTCTACAGAATTATCTATTTTTTTAATATCATACATATATTTTTCTAATTTTTCTTCCACAAAGTGATTACTTGCTCCAGAATCCATGACAAAACTTAATATATTTTGATCCTCTTTACACACATTTGCTGCATACAGTATTATGTTTTCTTCTGCCACTTGTGCATCTTGCCTTGTGTAATCAGTTTTTGATATGGCGACTTGTTTTCTGCGATAATTTCCTCTTGCATTTCCGCGATGACCTCTATAGTTTCCTCTAGGCTTACCTCTCGTGTGATTTCTACCACTACTTTGTTCTCCATTTCTTTTAGGACAGTAGAACTGAATGTGCAGTGTACTGCCACATGTAAAACATCCTTTTGTGCTTGCTTTAAACATTACTTCATCTCCATTCTCTTCTTTAGCTTTAATCTTTAACTCTTCATCCAAAAGTCTTGCTTTCACAAAATCTATCTTAACATCTGTGATGGTTTCTATTGCTGTGACTACAGTGTCATACTTTGATGGCAACGATAGTAGTAAAAGGCATACCTTATCTCCATCAACTATATTTGATCTTTGGTCTTTAAGCTCTCTTATAATAGTTTCGAATTTCAAAAAATGATCTTCTAACTTTCCATCTTCTGCATGATTTAAACTTAGAAGTTTTCTCCACAACGACAGTTTTGTGAATGCACTAGCTCTTACAAACACTTTTCTTAAATTTTCTAACTGCTGTTTTGCACTTAGACAATCTTTAATCAAATCTAAATATTTGTCTGAAATTCCCTGAACAATAAATGATTGCGCCCTGACATCTGCTTGAAAGAATTTATTCTTTTCTTCAGTAGTTGCACTATCTGATGGTGATTCTTCTAGAGCTTCACTGCACCCCTCTCTTTTCAGTATTAATTTCATCCTGAACTCCCAGTTATTGTAATTAGTTGCTTCTAGGATGGGGACAGAAACACTGTTCAAGACGGACATGATTACAGTTTTTCTGTTTTTTTTTTTTAATTTTTATAAGATTTTATGCCTGCTTTTTGGCCACTTTTTGCACTAATTACAGCACTCTGTTACGCCCTACTAACTGCCTATAGGTGCTCTGGGCCCATAACCTGATAAATGTTGGGTCAAAAGCAAGCTAACACACTAATTCGTTTACGAATTTTTATTTAAATTACTCAAAATTTTTTATAACTATTAGAGACAAAAACGTTCACTATCAAAAACTGACTTTGTCATATCTACTATTTAAATATAACAAGTGTCCTAATAAAAATTATAACAGTGTTCCTAACATAATATTTTAAATCAATACTTTGGAATAATAATATTTAACAAGAACAACGCGTGGCTGCTCTACCAGGACAAAGCACCGACCCACAATGCCCTTTCCATTAAGCAGTTTTTAGCTAATAAGAAGATCCCCGTCAGTAACCACCCACCATATTCACCAGACTTGTACAAGTAAACGTTAAAAGCAACCCGTTTTGAAATATTAGAACACGTCAAGGAAAAAACAGCAAGACTTCTTAACAGCCTCTATTCTGATGATTTCCAAAATTGATTCCGAAAAAACGCATGCAACTCTGCGTCTTATAATTTTATTGTCATACCTCGTATTGCAGGTTCGAGTACTCTTTTTATAATTTTTATACGAGGATCGGATGAAAAGTTTCCGGCCTAACATATAACGCAACACCATAGTGACTAAATAATAATTTATTTTTCTACATATTCCCCTTATAAGGTAATACATTTGGCCCAACGATGTTCAACTGATTTGATGCCATCTCTGAAGTCTGATTTATCCAAGTCGTCAAAATAGGCGTTTGTAGCTGCAATGGATTCTAAATCTGAGGAAATTTTTTTTTCCAGCGAGAATTTTTTTTAGGTTTGGAAACAAATAAAAGTCTGACGGGGCTAGGTCTGGCGAATAAGGTGGATGGTTTAACAGTTCAAAGCCTAGCTGGTGGATTTTAGCCATTACAAGATCGGACTTGTGCCAACGTGCATTGCCCTGATGAAACAAAATTTAATTTTTTGCCAAACCAGGGCGTTTTTCGCTTATATTCTGCTTAAGCTGGTCCAGTAAGTCGCTGTAGTACTCTGAATTTAATATTTTTCATTTTTCGAGATAATCTATGAGGGGTATCCCTTTAGCGTCCCAAAAGACCGTTGCCATGACCTTTCCAGCAGACGGTACTGCCTTTGCCTTCTTTGGAACTGGTTCGTCCTTTGCCGTCCATTGTTTGAACTGTTGCTTAGTTTCAGGGGTATAATGATGAACCCATGTTTCATAAACCGTAATAAATCTACGCAAAATCCCCTGGATTACGTCTGAACAGTGCCAAATTATCTGAAATGGTTAGACGCACGAGCTTTTGATCTGGCGTGAGCAAACACGGCACCCATCGGGCAGATAGCTTTCTCATACCTTTGTTTTGTTGTTTGGACCATGTCTTCAGAAGTTGCTGTTTTTGACCTGCCAGAACACGGAGCATCATCAGTGCTAGTACGACCATGTTTAAAGTCCGATACCCAAGTTTTAACTGTGGTATATGAACGAGCAGATTCCCCTAGTGTAGCATCTAGTTCAGCTTTTATTTCCGTCGGCGATAACCCTTTGAAATGAAAATATTTTATCACGGCTCTTATCTTGTTTTTCCATCTTTTAAAATTGACACACTGTATAAACTTTCAAAATAAGCAGGACACAAACTACTTGACGCACTCACTTTAAACTTCGAGCATATACTGATCACAAGCAAGGCTACACAAACACGTTGGAATAGCAAAGCAAATAGGGCTTGCTGTAGGCTGGGCCGGAAACTTTTCATCCCATCCTCGTACAGGATTAGCAGTTAAAGATGTAAACGTCTTTTTACTCTTCCATCAATACCTACCACTCCCTTAATATTTAGCTTTTGTTTTCGGGGATACTAGCGGAAATAAGCTATTTAATATAGTATTTTCGATATTGCCCCAAAACAGGGAATGATTTAGGCAGTGCCGGTTTTAGGGCCTAACGAGCCCTAGGCGCTAGCGATAAGACGGGCCGGGCCGCCTTCCCCTTAACAAAAACGCTAAATAGATTCAGTGGGACAAGTTGTATTTAAAAAAAAAATCATAAAACATTTTGAGTCGAATTTACAGAGAGCATGGATATTCAATATGTGAAACTAAACTGTTAGATGTTAACTATTATTATTATTATTATTACACAACCCTTATAAAAACATGTCTAGATCCGTAAGACGGACAAAAAAGTCCCTAGACGCCTGGAATTTTCCCTAGGAATTTATATTTAATTAACAAAAAAAATAAGTTTGGCAGACCATCTTTTCGATTTTGATAATTTTAGGTATATATTATATTATATCTAGAAAATTTCAAACTTTTCTAATAACTATTACTTTTAAATTAATTTTTGAAAAAAATTGAATCTTGTAACAATTCCGGTTCATGCACTTGCTGTGTGTCCCCTGAATCTGCCACTTTTTGCATGATTACCTATGCAAAAAGGCACAGATATAACTTTGGCACCATAATTTAGTCAATTCAATAATTTGTATTATAAACCAGAACTTTAGAAGCATTCATTTCTGAGACATTTACAAAAAACTGTTCAAAGGTGATTTAGCATAGAGTTTAATTGGCGTGTGCTAATGGGCTAGGAAGGAATCAGATCCGTCATGGATCCATTTATTATTATTATTAGGTATATAATTATTTGGAAAATAAAATTAAATTTTGTGCTCTATTACAAATAATAAACCTACCAAAGAGAAACGCAGAAAAGTTATTAAATAGTTAAAAGATTTATTTCAAAATTAGCAAAAATTTTTTATCAAAAAATTAGATTTCTTTTAAATTGTTTTTAAAATAGTTTTTGCTGGAAAGAAGAATTATTGAATTTAAAATCATAAGAGACCACATATAGGACCTACTTACTGTTTTTCTAGATCTTCTAAAACTGCTTCCTAAGTCATCTCGCACTAAAGCCGTTTGTAAATCCAGTTGGCCCCACGAATCCATACCTAAATATTTGGCTAATTTCACATTTATTTAATATACTAAATATTAATTGCGGTGGTTTAAAATATTAATTAAAATCAAAAACAATATTTCAAATTAAATGTTCCAGACAAACTGATAGATATTCGTTTATTAAATTAACAAAGTCTACTTAGGCATGACTCCCGTCTGTGGCATTCATTGGCACAGCTCAGACTTGAGCACTGTAAAAATGTCTAATTAGTAAGAGTAGTGACAGTCCGGAACTAAATTTACATTTGCGAATCCAAATTAAAATGTCTACAGCCAAATGTTTTCTTGAATCAAAGCAGTGCACATTGGTTTTAATCGAACCTAAAGGTGGTCATAATTCAATTTCTTTGCAAATGTTAAATAAATAATTACCGTTAGTTGGGGTGTTTTTGCCCAATTTTTAAATTTAAATCGTTGTTTTGTCGTAAAGAACACCGCAAACGTTTACACAGGACTTATGGGAAATTTTTGGCTGGGTGGAATAAGCTATAATTTTAGTATGTTATAGTAGGATATTTATCTAAAAAAATGTAAGTATAGTTAAATTTTTCTATGTACAGTTTTTGAGATATAAACGATCAAAGTTCGTTAAATGGTCGTTTTTGGGTATGTTCTAAAATTAATATCTCCTACATCTTAACCGAATAAAATTCTTTGACTATCAAAATGACTTAGTAAAGGTCTAAGGATAAAGTCACTTATGTTGTCATTCTTGTCGATTTATTAAATAATATACGGGGGAAAGTCAAAAAAACATTTTTTTTATATCTGCACTATTACAGAATTTTTTAACTAGCACATTTTATTTTGGTACAGATTAATAGTTTTATATAATATTTAAAGAAAAAAAATATTTTTGTTTGTTGATTTTACTTTTATAGATATTAATTCTTTTATTGCAGTTATTTTTTCTTACTAAATAAAATTGACTTTAGCTGATTTAAGCTGTTTTCCGTACGACAAAAATTAATTTGTTAAATATTTTGTAATAAAATACAGCTAAAGAATCTTTTTATTATATAAAAAAAATACTCTGCCAATATATGAGCCCCTAAGATCACACTAGGTACTATAGTTATAGTGTACGTGCTAACATAACTAAAAACTGAAATATATTTTATTCAACTCCGGACTAAATGACACTTTATTCAACTCCAGACTAAATTACATTTCGTTTAATACCACACAAGCCATGTTTTGACTTAAACTCAAATTTTTGAAATCTACCCCCACCCTTAAAAAAACAAAAACTAAAATGTATTTTGTTTAACTCCGGACTTAATTACCTTTCGTTTGATATCACACACGCCATATTTTCACGTAAACTCTAATTTTTTTAATCTACCCCCACCCCTTTTATACAAAAGAAAATGAAATATATTTTGCTTAACTCTAGATTTAATTACCTTTCGTTTGATATCACACACGCCATATTTTCACATAAACTCTAATTTTTGAAATCTACCCCCACCTTGTGTTTGGTGGATTTTGTTCATTTTTAAATGGGCATCCCGACCCAAGACCCAGCCTAGGTACCAAATTTCATTAAAATCGCCCAAGCGGTTTTTGAGTTATGCGCGTTGGTCGTTACAGACAGACAGACAGACATACAGACGGACAGACAGACAGACGGCGCAACAAAAAAGTTTCAAAATCATCGGAAACGCAAAGATATATAAAATTTTTTAAAATCGGAGCAACTTTTTTTTTCTCGATGACCATAGCTCACACTATTATCGTATAGTATATGTGTGAGCTAATACTATAGCTTTTGGTTATGTCAAAGGGTCTTTAAAAAAATATATATATTTTTTTTGCTCTTAAATAATTCCTTAGTTATGTTTGAAAAACGGCTCGGTGAATTTTAATTAAACTTTACCTGCTTATTTTTGTAACTTAGCGTCACACTAGGAAAATAGATGTTCTTTTTTTCTGTCTAGTTTTGAAGATATTAATTTTTGTATCTCTAATTATTCTTATATTTACAGGACAGCGATAAAAAAAAGGTATTTACCGCCCAATTTTTGCAGTACGTACCGAAATTCTAAACAAATATGAGCCAAAAGAGTAGAAAAATAAAATATATACAGGGCGTCTGAAGAAATAGGTTTATTTAATGCATGAGTTTTATTAGTATTAATGCAGAACTTATTTTTTACTAGAAAATGTCAATAGTACGTAACTTTTTGTTAAGCACAAGCTATGGGTGTCATTCTCGGTATTTCCCGAAGCCTCTGTAGACCAGCGTATCCTAGGATACTACTGTATACGCAAAAGTAGAGCAAGGACAGTAGGATGCTGCTCTCATATTTGCAGTGTACTATGGTACATAGGATACGCTCGTTATCAGGGGCATTTAAGGTACCCCAGGCAAAGTTTGCTTTAAAATATATTGGATGCCGCGCAAATAGACCACATAATATTTCTTATATAAGTTAATTTCTTTAGTTATTTTCTAATTTAATATATTCCAGTTTATAGTTTAAAAAAGACGTTACTTATTACCATTATATTATTACTATTAAAATACTACAATAAAACAAGCCTTTTCTTGAGACACCCTGTATATATTTTATTTTCCTACTGTTTTGGCTATTATTTCTTTAGAGTTTTGGTACGTACAGCAAAAATTGGGCGTTAAATGCCTTTTTTTTGTCGCCGTCCTGTAAATATAAGATAGAGCTACAAAAATTAATAACTTTAAAACTGGACATTGAAAAAAAAACAGGCAGGTAAAGTTTAATTAAAATTCATCGAGCCGCTTTCCAAAAATAAATTAAAAATTATATAAAGGCAAAAAAAAATATTTTTTTTAAAAGACCCTTGGACTTAACCAAAAGCTTTAAATAATAAAAAAAATTTTGGAGCTGTATTTTATTACAAAATATTTAACAAATTGATTTTTGTCATACGGAAATTAGCTTAAAACAGCTTAAGTCAAGTTTATTTAGTAAAAAAAAATACCTGCAATAAAAAAAATAATATCTGTAAAAGTGGGGGCAATCAAAAAACAAAAATATTTTTTTTCTATAAATATTATATAAAACTTTAAATTGTGCCAAAATAAAAAGTGCTAGTTATAAAATTCGGTAATAGTGCAGATATAAGAAAATGTTTTTTTGACTATCCCCCGTATATTATTTATTAAATTGACAAGAATTACATCATAAGTGACTTTGTTTTTAGACATTTACTAACTCATTTTTATGGCCAATTAATTTTTTTCGGTCAAGATGTAAGTGTCATTATTATTAGTACATACACAAAACGACCATTTAACGAACTTTGACCGTTTATATCTCAAAAACTGTACATAGAAAACCTTCACTTTTCTCACATTTTTTTTTAGTTGCATATCCCACTAATAACATGCTAAAATTATAGCCAATTTCACCAAGCCGAAGATTTTCCATAAGGCCTGTGTAAACGGGTGCGGTGTTATTTGTGAATTTTATAAAAAGCTTTTGATCTATGACTCAAATGACAATTAGGACAACAAAATAACATTACTATTTTTGGCTGATTAAATAAATTAATATATAAAAAAAAATAAAAACTGGGTGGGCAAAGTCAGTTTTCCGAATTGGGGCCAATTTGCCCACCTCCTAATTTTTAATGATAAACCCATGTCTCTCCATAGCAGTTTGGAAACATAGGTTAAACAATCATACAATAGACCTATTTACTCACCTCAGTAGCTCGCCTTTAACCTTTTGGTCCACCAGGAAGTTTGAAGGACACAAAAATGGCCTCAAAAATTACGAATCGTTTTAAACCACTCTAGCTGCCGTATATAGGGTTGCCAACCGTACTACTTATATTATATAGTATTGTACAGCGTGTCCCATTTTCGATGGGATTAAATGGGAAACTCGGTTATTATTAAAGATATCGATTTTCTGATTGCACCTTACCGTGCTCTCTTTTGGAGCCCTTTAAAATGGTGTAATCAGATTTTTGCTATACCCCGTGGTTTCGCTAATACAGGGAGTTTTTGAAAAAATTGCATTTTAATTAATTCCTTGTATCTCGCTTATTTTGCAAGATATTTTTATTCTGTAAAAACCTTTCTGTGGCAACTTTTTTAGAGAAAAATAATGACGTCAATTTTTTAAAATATTGTTTAGTTTTTGAGATATGGTATTTATCACAAAAAAATTAAATACGGACCTGGATTTTTTTTATTACTACTTTCATTGGTTCCATGCTATTATTACCTTAAAATTATAAAACTTTAATATTTTTTTGATTTAGGGTTAAAAAAAAACTATTTAATATTTGAAAAAAAAAATTATAGTCCGAACCTGAAAATTTCCAACGTAATTATAAATTAAAAATTGCAAGACACACTAGTTGAACGATTTTTAGTTTATATAAATAATAACAATAATAAAGTAAAAAACGTTAAAAAGTTACAAAAATAATATCATACTAATTATTTCATGGTAGCACAGCAGGTCGTGAAATTTACAAAACAAAAGCGTGGAATGAACATTGTCTTTTTACTTGTCATTTACGGAATGGCTTACAATTATTTTAAACTGGCTAGAAATCGAACATATCCAGATTTTGAAAAATGTGATATGTTTGACTGCTTCATTCATGCAACAAAATCCCAATATTTAAATGGCAGAAATATTTTTATGCAAAATGCGGTAAGAAAAATTACTCAAAAATGCCAACAATGTCTTACACATAATGGTAATCAGAAAAATTAGTTATTTTTTATAATTTGTTTTTCTTTTAGTTTTTCGTAGACTTTGTTTCAAATAAATCTGTAAATTAACGTAAAACCATTTTAATATGCTAAGTATCAAAACAGTTAAACGAAAAATTGTTTATCTAGCAATTTTTAATTTATATTTATGTTAAAAATATCCAGGTTCGGACTAATTTTTTTTTTAATATTAAATATTTTTTTTACGTTAAAACAAAAAATTTTTAAATTTTTATTATTTTATGATAATACTAGCATGAAACCAATCAAAATAGTAATAAAAAAAATCCAGGTCCGTATTTAATTTTTTTATGATAAATACCATATCTCAAAAACTAAACAATATTTTAAAAAGTTGACAACGTCATTATTTTCTTCTAAAAAGATTGCCATAAAAAGACTTTTACAGAATAAAAATATCTCGCAAAATAAGCGAGATACAAGGGAATTCAATGCAATTCTTAGAAGCAAAATCCCCCATAGCAATGAGAAATTAAAAAGTATTTTTAAGTCCAAAAATGTGCGTACTATGTACCTACACTACGTCGCAGAGTTACGTACTATGTATGTACATGGTACGTACTTGTGCTGTCTGGGTATGTTAACAAAAAATTTTTTTAACTGGTAACCTTTGGGATCACACCAGATAACATCTATGGTAAAGAGGTTACGTTAATCTGGTGATTCTCTGAATGGATTCCGTGACCTGGCGATTCAGGAAATCTTGACATGGGACAGGGTATATGGAGTGCCTATTTTGAGCTAGCAGCTTGTGCCGGCACACATTGTGACTCTCTGTACCCTCTTGATTATGTCAAAAGGTTTATGACCCACTGGTGGTCTAAGGCTACAACCAGTGGCGCACCCAGGAATTTATCTTGGGGAAGCCCGAGGCCTCTGGCCCCGAAGCCTTATGATGGCGAATTTTATACTCCGTAATCTTTTTATTCATGAAATATGTAGAAAATATCTAAAACAATCTTAGGCTTGGGGTGGGACCGGGCCGAACCCCCCCCCCCCCTATGCTACAACCATGGCATTATGTGGTATAAATCATGATGACTAAGTTTCTGGCCTAAAATATAATTTGAAGTCCGGGTTCTATTTACTAGATAGTATTTATATTATTATCTGAGTCGAACACAGTAGGTACATGGTGCAAAACGGGCCCAGAAAAGCGTGCCTAGGTGCCAGGTTAGATCATTTAAGGGTGCTAACCGCCACTACTCTACATTCATACATTTTTATTCGCAAGATACTTTTTAGGAGGCGCGAGTGTTGAAAGGAACAGCTTAATTTTGAAAAATAATTATTGGAGCATGATTCCCTTTTTAACAGTGTATAAGTTAGTGCAATCAAATTAACAGCAAACTCTCCAGCGGGGTCCGTTTTTTCAGAAATTGTAAAAAAAAAATTAAAAAACCACATGTTTGTCACCAGTTCTGCCCGATTATCTTAAAAACCAAGCCCTCTATAAAAACTTGTCTTCTATAGTCGATTATAGAGAATGAAAATTCCTTTTAAACTGTGTACCATAAGGTAAGATTTATGTTCAGAATAAAACTTCACAGGCGTCCGTAAATAAAATCAATTTCAAAATTTCATCAATCAACAGAATAAGACAATTACACAATGTTATTGTGTAAAAATGTTTTCATACTTGAATATTTTTTTATAAAATTATACCAAATTTTTGCACAAAATTATGCAATTTTTCCAAAATTTTAAAAAAATTAATGCAAAATAACAACAAATTGTGCAAAAGTATGTGAATTTTTTTTTATACAGGCCTGTACAATAACATCTTACACAGCATTGTGCAAAAAAAAACAGTTGCACAATTCTAAAATTTTTCAACAAATTCCATTGCACAAATCTATTAAAAAATTTTGGAAACAAATTGTGCAAAAAATATTAACAATTAATTGTTGAAAAAAATTACATGTTTCTCTGTGCGGTATAAAACCATAATACAACTATGATAAGTTAAAATAACAGAAAATTTGACAGCTGTTACCGTTATTGTTTCTAAGAATAATGGTAACATTCAGGGCAAAAAATATACGTTATAATTTAGTACTTTTACACTCGTACACTTTTTGTTTGTTTATAATTGTATATTTATTTTTAAGTGGGGGGCCAGAGGGCCCCCCCTCTCCCAAACATATAACTTATTTTTTAGTTTTGCAGCATCACTTATTTAAAATTTGTCACAAATTCTACCTAATTTTTTTAAATTAATCTTCTTCAGTTACTAAATTTCACACCTCAATTTCTATCAAAAACCACTATTTTTTTTTATGTTGGGTGCCACTTTGGCCCCTCCCCCCGGAAATCCTGGATCCGCCAATGCATTAAAAAAACAATAAAAAACTAACCTTAAAAAATAACGGTAACTTTAAAGGACGGTAACCGTAAGTACCGGGGGCCGTTACCGAAAATAACAAAATAAGAGCGAGAAGCTGCTAATGCGCAGACTCAGTAATAACAATAACGGTAACATATGTAAAATACGTGACCCAAAATGTCCCTATTGTTAAATGCTGCTTCCGCGATCGGCGATAATAATTCTCCACGAGCAAAAATGAAATTTTGCACAAATGTACGTTAAGAAGCACGGTAACATTGGACAGATCATAAAAATTAAAGTGCCTCATTTTGAAGCTTTTCTGAACTGAAGTCAATAGATTTAGACCAAATTTTGAACATTTATAGACCAAACCGTTTTCTCAGTAACTGCCTAATTAGTACTATTTGGTTTTTGAGTTCTTGATAACTTTTCAAGCAAAGTTTTTGCCTTTTTACGTTTGTAAAATTTCTAACTTCCTTTTAGTACATCAGATGGATAATAACAGCTGAGAGCCAGAAACAAAAAATTTTTTACACTTCAGAGACCAAAAACGAATTTTAGTTCTCATTCCAAAGACTAAATAAAATAAATCAGCGAGGTAAAATAAATCAGCGGAGTAAAATAAAATTTGGGACATTAAACAAAAAGTGAGGAACTAAAAGACGTGACCACATGACTATTAATGCCTAGGCGTATTAGAATAGAATAGTTATTTATTGAAAAAAAGTTTAATACTCGTACATGTTTATAGATAGAAATATCATAGCTTCCCTCTTCTCTTGTTCAGAGATGAAAATCAGTGGTCAATTCCAAACCGGTGTGTAGACCACCATTTTGCCAAAAAAACTATCCCCACAAAAAAAAATGATAACGCAAAAAAAAATTCAATAAGTAGTTTTTTAAAAAACTAATTTATAAAAATAAGGAAAATTTTAACAAAAAAATATTTTTAAGAATAACACTTTTTTTAAAAGTAGTTTTTTCAAACTAATTTATAAAAAAGATTAAAAAAAATGTTTGGAATAAATTTTTTTCAAAAACTAATTTATAAAAAAAATAATAAATTATTTTTTTTTAAATATTTTTCAAAAATATGTTTACTACACGACTTAAACAATATTGCATTCTTAAATCTCGTCGGTGGCGTATTGTCCCCCCGTAAAATTTTTTACACATAAAACTAAAACTGTTGGTAAAATCTGTAAAAATTGCAGTTAAAAAACAAAAAGATTTAATTCCAGAAAATTCGAGAAGTACCAGTTGGGTGGAAGAGCGGGAGTCTACGGTGGCGCTGCAGTCGACAGGTCTGTGAAGCTCGAGTGACGAGGCTCTGTTTGTTTCTTTTTACCACGACATAGCTCTTCGAGGTTTGTTTGAAGGCCGTACGATAAATAAAATCGGAGTTATGAAATGGCCCCTCAGGTTAACTGTTAACCTAGGGGGCCAACGATTTTTCGAAAACGGCTGCAGCTATAAAATTATTTGCAACGTAACAAATTAACAACAAATTAGCTATAAACTGTTGCAATAAAATTATTTGGGTACCCTTATAAATTATTTGGGCCACTTATCATGGCCCTCTCAGGTTAACCCACATAATGCGTAATAAACTAAGCTCGGGCTTCGGAGACGGTCAGAACAGGAAGCTGACCCTGATCAGGTTTTTTCCATTTCCACCACGGGTTCTCAGAACTGTTGAGATTTATCAAAGAAATTTAAGTAAACTTGGGTTTTTGATATTTCTGATCGAATAATATAATAGGTTTTTAGTAATTTGGTGTATATTTAAACCATAAACATAAAGTCAAAAGTTTCGTGACCCTCAGCAGGTAAAATAATGTTGTTTCTGTTGAATTAAATCAGGGGGGGATGTACAAATTATATTTAAGGGGGGAAATATCATAATAAATCTTGCATCAAACTATTTTGCATAGTGACCAAGAGGTTTATTCTGTGTATATAGTTTGAGATTTGGGAGGGGGGACTTTTCCGTTTGTCCCCTCCCGTAGATCCGCGCCTGATTTAATACTGTTGACGGTTTGAAAAGCATTTCATGCCGTGAGCCAGCCACGTCACAGCATATTGCCCAAAAAACTTATTTACTTTGAAATTTTGTGTCGGACACCAACCGCTATGCACCACAGTTCTAAGCGTTTCTGATTTTTTTAAAAGCTGTCATTTAGGGTTAAACTGCTTGCAATCATTAATCCTGAAAATTATACTTATCAACTTACCCAAGTTTGCTACTTTCGCTTGATTACATCGAAAACAAACCCTCCAGCTAGCAAAAATTACCGTAGTTGCTATCGAAAACAAGTCTCTAGGTTTCATATTTAAAACTCAATTATCGTCTTTCCCGTATAATAACGATCTAACAAAATTGAAAATTTCCTAAAAAAAAAATTGATTACCTGATTATTTAGAGCCAAGCGTAGACGAGACTCGAGGCGGGTGAAAAATTAAGTGTTTTTTGGTCGCCAAGTTTTTCCAAGGCAGATTTTTTAAAAGCGTAATTTTTAAACACTTGCTTGATAATGAAATAAATTAGTGAAGGCCTTTAAATTTTCTCCAAAGCAAATTTTCAAGCCCAATTAATCAAAGTAATGAAACCTACGAGTATCTTAAATAATTACTTTGGATGTAAGTAACGATCGGTACCGAATATGCTTGTTATACACCAATATAAAGCCGAAAGACACTCGATCACAGTTCCTTCCCCTCCCAGTGATTTCGTCATTAATTTTAAAGGTTTGTATTAGGAAAAATGAAAATATCTATAGTTCTCGCCATAGACAGTTACACTTTTGTGACGTTTCCAGCCTCTTTATTTATCATATGCATTATGAGAGCAAAAAAAAATATCGGAAAAACGGCATGTCTTTGAGTTGTTTTTAAATGTTCGTTTTTGAGAGTGACAGTGTTTCTCTTTTAATTTTATACCAAAATAACATATTTAATTTTTAATATATATTATTAAGTCACAAAAATGTTATTGCGTATGGAAAGGACTATAGATTACGGGTGAAATATGGATTTTGTGATAAGGCCTCTCCTAGTGATTACGTCATGGTGTGTATCAAGAAAAATTAAAATATCTACATTACGGGTGAAATATGGATTTTGTCTTGAAAAATAATACAAATAATAACAATTTTTTTCTTAGACAACTCCCTACCCCTCTTGTCAGTGTACGAACAGTATTTATTAAAACTACATTTCTCATCGTATTCGCGGGCAAAGTGGAACGCCGCACTGTTATGGGAGTCATGCAGGATTTGGCCATTTATGACCATGCACCGTGTCAGCGTCCATGCTCTTGTTATAACATGCGTATTAAATTATATTTGTATAGTAAACAAATAGTATTTTTGGAAGTTATGAACTCATTAGCCACGGCCCCATTTAAATTTCTTTGGTTAAAGGTTAGGATTAAAGGAGCACTGGACACAGCAAGACCGCCGCGTCATGTGAAATATCTTGCGAATTTCAAACTAGGCTCAATTTTTACAACAGTTTCACAAACATAGCACTCCTTGTATATTTTTACCTCCAAATAAGTTCAACTTTGCAAAAATCAAACTCAAAACACTGATTGCGAAGGACAATACAACACCGCATTTTTCACAAACACATTTTTTTACTGTTATGCGCACTCGCAAGGAGATCCCTATCACGCTCGAGAAGCGGCAAGTGCGCGGAAATGTTGGTGTATGTTGGTTTTGAAACGGTTCAGGTTGTAACCTGCAAGGAAAACTGTCGCAGGGAGTTTACTCCACAACGATGCTGCTGTCCAGAGATATGAAATCTGATATAAAGAGGTTCTTGGTGTTTCTGTTTTGACAGTAAATTGATGGTTACCGTCTGTTTAACGTGTTCGCCTAGTAGGTGCAACTCCCGGGGGGATCATACGTGCCAACTCTTCAGAGCATTTTTCGTGATAATACCTGTAGAAGAGAGATAGATCGCCCACAGTTCTTCGATGTTCGAGACTATCCAAGCTACGGGTAAGTGCGGGGTCATTGATCAGCTTGATAGCTCGTTTTTGCACGGTGTTCAAAAGCATTAAGGTATGTTTGGGTGCCGCACTTCATATATGTGAGCAGTACACCATAGTTTGTCAAATTTGGGCTTTGTAGAGTGTCAGCAGTTGGCTTGGTGTATACAGATGTCTTGTACGGAATAGCACCCCAAGTTTTTGAGACGCCCTTTTAGCCTTATCTGCCACGTGACTGTGCCAAGACATGTTGGTCTCTGCAGTGACTCCTAAGATGTTCAACTGGGTCTGCAATGTGACAGCACTTCCAGATAGCATGATGCTTTGCTCACCGGTGCTGGTCTTTTTTGAAAACAGGGCAGCTTCGGTTTTCTGCGCGTTGAACTGTACAAGGTTTTTGTTGCCCCAGTCCCCTATTATCTCCAGGTCGTTATTTATCTGCGATACTTGAGTTAGTCTAAGATGATGGAATTCACGTGCGGAGAGACATGTGGGTGGTATGAGTGAGGAGACTACATTGCCATCATCTGCAAAGCAATAAAGTGGATTTACTGTTTTATCTAGAAGATCATTTATGTAAATCAGAAAAAGTGTTGGCAACAGGATTGCTCCCTGTGGCACACCAGCATTTATTTGGTAAGAGTTGGAGTTCTGGCCATCCAGTGCAACATAAATGGATCTATCCTTAAGGTAACTCTCAAACCAAGTGCAAAGTTTCGGCGTCAATCCCATTGCTTTGAGCTTGTTGAGCAGATTTTCATGCCAGACTTAATCGAATGCTTTAGATATAACTAAGGCAATTGTTCTTGTTTTATCCCGCAACTCAATCGCTTTTTACCATAAGTGAGTGACGTAAATCGCCAGTTGACCTATATTTTCAAAATCCGTATCGCTTGTCGTTGATAATATTGTACTTTTCCAAGTACTTGGTTAGGTGATTGTTCACAACTCCTTCCATTACTTTTGATATCACCGGAAGTAGAGCAATTGGTCTATAGTTTAACGGATCTGTCTTTTTTCCTTTCTTTGGAATGGGTTGTACTGCTGCAAACTTCCATGGTGATGGATATACTCCTGTAAGATAAATTGAATAATTCAGCGAAAGTTGGGGTGAGTTCGTTAGGACAATTTTTGAGTACTATCGCGGGAATGCCATCTGGACCCATTGCTTTATTTGTATCCAACTTTTTGTCATGTCACTGTCAGTTTGGACATATAAACTTACAGGACCTTTAGCTAACCGTTCCTTTCTTGGCGATTCACCTCATTAAACATGTTGTTTATAAGGAGATTCTTTCATCTTTTGACAAGCGCATCAAAGCTTCGGTTGTTGCCGCCTTCTCTTTTTCCTTGCAATTTTAAATTATTATGAATAAGAATTGGGATACAGGTAAGTTAGGTCGGCGGCGGCAAATTCTTCCATTCCCTTAAACTATCTGTTTTCGACAATTACCTAATTATTTTTCTTTTGATTTTCAAAATATTCAGGGTGAAACCATTTTAAGTTATCACCCCGGCTCTAGCATTAACTAGATACTGATCACTGAAATTTTCGTTTGGACAGTAGCTCACCCATTTGTTTTGGTGGCCGAAGTACCCATGATGACTTGTTTCATGTTATTTTTTGCTTTTGTTCATGAAATATGCAGAAAAATCCCCTGAGAGCCCCCTTGCGTTTGCATGGTTAACAGTGCTTCAACTCTCTAAACAGAAAAGCGGCATTTTAAAAAAATAAGATAAAATATCCCTAATGCCGTTAAGAATTGTTTGATCAACGAGTAATAGTTTATCGTCCTCTATAATAGGATAAAAACCACCGGCAAACCCGGCTCTGTTAACATGGAATAACTAATATGATGTCATACGGCTGTTGCCACCCCTTAGAAAAATTGTGGGAAAAGGGAGCGGTCACAAATTATGTTTTTTAAATGAGTAACTATTGAATGATGTACTCAAAAATGCACAGCACCAAACGACGCGACGCGGCCTAATAAGCGCAGGACAAAATATCGCGTGGATTGAATAGCCCTACGAAATCTAAGCATCTGGTCAGAACTTAAACCTGATTTATTATTTATTAAATTTTAAGTAGACAAAGGAGGCGGCAACAGCGTAAATCCTTTATCTATATCAAAAAATTAATTAGTGGCCTGTTTGTTTTTTGGTACTCTAAGCAGTCGACTAATATAAATGACGAATGATTGCTAGTTTTGTGCAATTATAAAACATTTTATGACAAAAGTGATAATGGTTATATATATTGCGCATGTCTGGTACAGGTGTTTTCATAAAAAACTGATGCATGTATTTTGCCTATCCCGCAAAATTTCCATTTCTAATAGTATATTATTCCATTCACCTGCTTAGAAAACTAAGGTTTGCGTTAAACTGATTTTAAACATAATTTATAATGTCAAAAATACTGCAAATTAGTATATACTAACAAAAAGCCACAAAGTTTTATAGGGAGAAAAAAGCATATATGCGTTTTTTATGAAAACAACTTTTTGTAGCACAAATGGATGCATGGTCTGAAAAACTTGCGGCTTGCAAGCACGTCGAACCGTGTCATTAAAACGGGTTCCATTGATTTTCAGGTGCCCAGCATGCGTGTTGTGTTTTCGCTCCGTACGCAAACAGAATTAAGAATGCACCTTTAGAAATATCTCCATTACGGATTGCAATAGTGTATATTATGATACATTGGTGGAAAGCCTGCCTTAAAAAATGCTAGAAATAACGTTCCAACATTTTTTTTCTTGGACAGGTTCCCCTTCACTTATGACGTCTTTCGTGGACAAAGAGTATGTATTTTGGAGAATATTAATATCTCCATTACCGGTGCTTCAGTTCGGTTAGTTGGGTCCCCGGAAAGTAGTCTATTAGTGACATACGACAACTTTTTTAATTTTTTAGATGAAAACAAATATAAACAAATATTACCTAACCCGCAAGAGGCACAGACATACTGAAAGTCGCCACTCTGCATATCATTGTGTTTAACCGCTATCCGCGTAATTTTCTCCCTAAATTACACTTCTGCATAAAACTTATTAGACAATGCGTTTAAGCGTAGTTCCTTTAAATACAATATTTGTTTATTTTTATATTTTGTACATTTTAGAAAAAAGTTTTAAACAACTGTTGAAGACTAAAATTACCTAAAAAAGCGCTGTTATATGTTTTTTGTCAGACAAACGGCTTTTGAGTTATCAGGCTAAACATTTCGCCGCCATTTTGGATTTTGACCAATTTTTTTTAGTGGCCTTTAACTTAGGAATTTTTTTTTTTGAGAAAATGTGTAACGTAAATTAAAGAATAATTAGTAGCCTAGCTAATGAAAGCTGAAGTTTTAGCAATACACACCCGTTTCCTATGTATTTCCATAGTATATGCAAAATAAATCGAAATTATTAAGTTTTAAGTAATACATGCATTCCTAAATGCACTCTACAGTTCTTGGATGGCCGTTTATTGACTGGACTATCTTTTAACGTCTGTACATTGTATTTAAGAACACCCTGTACTCATGTTTTTGAAATCAAGATAACGCGGAGTCTAAAAATGTAATAAATTACAAGGCGTTTGTTAAAAATAAGAAATATTGGGGGCAATTCTTCAAAATTTGAAATAATTTGAAATAATCTGACGAAATTTGAAACAACAGAATTTAGGTGTAAATCTTGACAACACTGCAATTTCAGCTTTGTGTAAAACGTCTTACACCACACGGTAATGGGCCAACTTAGGAAATTATGAAAACCCCAAAAATTTAAAATATGCGGGAAAATTTAATCTAAAACCTACCTTGAAACTCGGCTACTGATAATCCACAAGTTCTTGATAAATTGTATTTTTCCGAGCACCTCATCATACAACGGTTTTTCTATTTGGCAAATTTGACAACTGTCAGTCAAAGATCACCAAGGGGACTGTCAGTTACGAAATACTATGTTGCCAATTCATTGTTTCTAAGTGAAACCTTTAAAGGTACCGTTCACAAGTTGGATTCACTTTTTAAATATGTTGTTAAAATATTTTTACGAAAAACTCTTACAACGTAACGTGCAAGGTGGTACCTAAGGGGGGATCAATCTCCCCCCGATATTTTTAGGAATAAAAAGTAATCAAACATTTAGTAGTGATAATAATAGTAGAGATATGGATAATTCGCATTTTTTACGGCGGAATTGATTCTGATTTTTGAGATTTTTGCTTATAATAGCTGAAAACTTGCTCAAACTAAAGTTTGGTTAAGTATTTTGTTTTCTAAAAAATTTAAATCTTAAAGGTATTTTTTTATACCTAAATGCATGGAGAGTGGAAAAAAAATTTGTTTTCTAAATCTCATAATTTTATTCATAAACATTTGTGTGTTTTAAATAATATTACTTGACTCTACTGCAAAATCAATCCAAGATTTGAGCAGCTGCTAAAAAATTGTTTTTCTTTGTCGTGTTTTTGAACTTGATTCTAAAATAAATTTGAATGAAAAAGGAAGCTTGGCTGACTTATTTTTTAGCCACTCATAGGTAGGAAGGCTATTGGGGACCGTCAAAAAACCTTTTTATTTTTGCTCAAAATAAGTTTGGGCCAAAAAAATCAAAATGGCTGTCTGTCTTTATTCATAGTTCTTTTAAAAATAAAACCAAATAATTTAAATAATTAGGCACTTTGTCTGCAAGTTTATTGAAAATTTTTACTTGGTTTTATTTTTATAAGTTTAAAAAAAAAACAAATTCAATTTTTTTTACCCTTATTATATTTGTTATAATCAAAACCTTAAAAACCATTTTATTTTTTTTATTACTTTTTCAAATTAGGTAGCTATTCAATGAACCTACAGAGTAAATAATTTTGCACTGGAATTTATTCTTTAGCTTTTTAACTATTTCTTCAATTTCAATATATTTTAATTATAGTATCTAAGGTTTTAAACCCGTTATATTTTGTTTGTGTATTTTATTCCGGGATTAACATTAATATTGATAAAGGTACACAATTGACAGGGTGCAAAATTTTTTGCCGACTTTTTTGGACGATAGCTTTTCTAAAAGGTTCGATGTCATCACATTTCGTGCATTTCCTAATACAAAAAGCAAATTTTGCATTTTTTTTTATTAAACCAAACCTCACCTTTGTCGATTGATGGCAAACTTATCCTAACCTGTTAATTCAACTCTGGTTAATTGATCGAAAACGTGACCTAACCGGTCCATTGGACACTTTTTTTTTGGTGGAAAAGGGGCGTGTATGGACAGGTAATGATAAGTTTGCGATCAATTGAAGGGGCGACGGACGAAACATCGAAACACAAAATGTCGAAAGTACAAAATGTCGAAGAAACAAAAATACCAATAGTTGAAAAATTTAAAAGACAGAAAATAAAACCTAACCAGGTCAGGTTAGGTTTTAAAGTATATTACAAAAAAAAGGCACCTGATCTGGTCAGGTTAGTTTCTATTAATATATCTAATAACCCAAGCTTTCGACATTCTGGACTTTCAACATTTTGTAATTCTTCTTCATTCGCACACACAGTTTCCAATAGAATCTACATTTATTTTTATTTTAATATTTATTTTTATCCTTATAAACCCAACAGTAACGTCTTTTAGACGAAAATTGTTCGTAGCACCCCTGTAATCTTCCGCCGGCGGCGACTGTAGCAAGTATTTCTGATTACCCTATCCAAAACCTCATGGGCCGTCACTGAATAACAGCAGTTTCTATATGGGAGGACCCCCCAGAATAAAAAACTATATACGTGCCTAGCTTTGATAAGAAAAGTAAAAAAATAATAACCACTTCAATAATTTGACCAGTATCCCACTTAGTCAGATTTTTCTGGCAGATTTTAAAGAAATAATTTGACATTCCCTTAAAAATCCGTTCAAATATAACGGTGGCAACAGCGTAGAGCTAATTTTGTAGCGACCCTTCCACGACATGCAGTTAGACCCTCTTTGTTAATTTTACCGTGAAAAACAAAGAAAGAAAGTAAACTTAGCTGACCTCATAAAGAAAACGCATAGGACTCATAAATTTGAAAGAAATGTGACGAAATGTGACGAAATCTGACATTTCAGTTTGTGTGGTTAATGGTTATCTGCTTTGAATTTATTTACAATTTTTAAATTAAAAATTTTTAATAAATTAGGCGTTTTTAATTAAAAAAATATATTATATCGTGAAGCTACATCTATCAAAAAGTGGGAAATGGCCTTTTAAGTAAGTTTTTAAGTTTAAAATTGCCTTTTAAACGAGAAATCTTAAGCGCCAGATTATGTCACATTTTTTCAAATTTCGTCAAATTTTTTGAAATGTAAAGAATTGACCCCATTTTATCAAAATTTTACAGTTTCAATGACGTTTTAAATCTATAAATTTAAAAAGGTCGCAAAAATTTAAGCATTAGATACACTCCAAGACCGATAAAACGCTTACGCCGATTTTATCAGGGCTATCACTGTTCGCCTTGAATTTTTACGAATTAGCAACATTTTCTGTCAAATCATCATCTGCGGTCTTGTCAAAGTCTTATCTAGAGGCCCTCGATACATTTGACAATTTCGTTCGTTTTCGTTTCGTTTATACTTATTGGCTCTGTCAACTTATTGCAGACAATTTGCCAGCTCAATTCGATGGACACCAAGATAATCTGACTCGAAGTCACGTGGTGCCTGGGACAATCACAACTCTAACTCTCACATTCATACTAATAAACCTAACGGGCCGGCCCGCCATGCACCTCCACGGTAGTCAATTTTCTATTCTCAAGGAGGATTTAATTAACGTTAATTTTAAACCACGGCCTTGTATTTAAAATCATCTTTGCCTACTTAGTTGATGCCCAAACTGTGCCCAAGACAGGCGTTACCCCTACCGCGGGTAAATCTGTATTTACAAAAGGATAGTAGGTTTTAGTTTGTACTGGTAGGCGTGGGGATCGGATCGGATTAATGTTAAGTATAAATAAAAAAAATTGGGAAAATAATACAAAAAAAGGGCCACATAGACCGGACCTAAAAATCTTAAAAATTAACTAAAATTTTAGTTCAAGTAATAAAAAATTATACGATGTCGAAAACTGCCTGTGCGGGAAACGAAATGGTTTTTGTTTTGCTTTATTTGTCTTATTATTATTGCGTAGGTGGCAAAGGAAATGTGTGATATCAAGCACTTTAAAGAAAAGTTAAAGACACAAAGTAAGTGCCACTTATTTAAATAACCACATAGAATTTTCTATGCTAGGCAAGACTGATATTAAGTGCCAATTGAATAGTGCCTGTAGGCAAAACATTACCGAACATAATGAAAATGTGGCAAAAAATAGACATATACTTAGTAGGGTAATAGACTGTTTAAAATTCTGTGGGAAGTTGCTCTACAGGGCCATGATTAGTCTGAAACTGGTGCTAAGGGACTGTGCTTAAATTACGTAACGCTCTAGGGGGGGGGAGCGGGGTTTGGCCTTGCGTTTCACTCAATGTTTTTTAATGTGTTTTTTCTTGAAAATGCGTTACGAGGGGTGGAGGGGGTCAAAAATTCTGAATTTTTGCGTTACCCAATTTAAGGACGTTCTCTAATCCGAGCACTTTGCGCATGTAAAAGAAGCGCGAATAGACATGATCTATAAACAAATAAATTAAGCCTGCCTTAAAGCTGCCTGTTTGTAAAATCCTAAAATAAAATTATTTAGGTAAGTTTTTTATCTCCTTTTCCATGCAATATAAATTTCTGCACCCCCAATTTATAACGTCACCAGCCGCCACTGATCCAAGATGAGTTAAATGCTCATAAAAACCAGACTTGGGAATTTATTCCTAGAGATAAAGATTGGAAATCATAGATTCAAAATGGGTTTTCAACGAAGAGAGGATGCTAAACTGATCAAGAAAGCTAGATTAGTTGCCAGGGGCTTTTTTCAAAGTGACATCCAAGAGGAAATTTATTCACCGGTTGCTAGGATGCTCACTATACGATTGTTGCTATCTTTAAGTGTACAAGAACATCCTGACATACACCAACTAGATGTCAAATGTGCCTTCCTTAATGAGACTCTCAGTGAACCTGTTTACATGGAGATTCTTGATGGGTTGGAAAAATCCCCTGACTATGTATGTAAATTGAGAAAATTACTATATGGACTCCGTCAAGCACCAAAATTTTGGAAGGATGAACTTAATAATTATTTATTGTCTATAGGATTTTGTAGGTCAAAATCTGATCCTTGCTTATATTTTTGTCAAAATGTATTTTTTTTAGTTTATGTAGATGATATTATCTTACTTTCGAATAGTGATTCTCAAATGAAAAGTGTTAAACACTCACAGTAAGAAAAAAAAAGAGTAGCAGTAACCTCGTTTTGGGCGGTCATTCATTTATTTGTTGGTAAACAATGTATGCGTTACGCTGTTGTCGCCTTCTGTATCTTCTTCAAATTGTATAAAAGATAAATCAGGTTCAACTTGTGACCAGTTGCAAAATATATAGTGGTTTGGGTTTGTTGACCTATTCAAACCACGCGATATTTTGTCCTACTCTTATTAGTCCGCGTCGCGTCGCTTTGTACTGTGAATTTTTGATTACATCATTCGAAAACCTTTCATTACAAGAACATAATTTATGAACGGTCCCTTTCCCCACGACTTTCACAAGACGTGGTAACAACGGTATGACGTCATATTACGGATTTTGTATTAACAGGGCCGGGACATTCCGATGGAAAGAGGGGTTCTCTATCTTATTGTAGAGGACCCTAAAGTATTTGATCAAACAAGTCTAACCGATATTAAGGATATTCTATCTTATTATTTAATACGCGGCTTATCTGTTTATAGAGTTTAAGCACTACTAATCATCGAAATAAAAATTTCAGTGAGCACTTAATACTTAATTCTAGACATAATTATGTAGAAATATATTCAGGCTGACAATTTGAAAAGGTTTCACCCGGAATATTTTGAAAAGCAAAAGAAAGTAATTTTTTAAAAACATATAGGACACATAATAAAAAACGCAGTTATAAACACCAAACTCAAAAACACCGAACCATACAATAGCCAACAGCACATTCCACAGAAAAAAAAATGTTCGACCGTGCTATTTTAAGCGTTGTTGCCATGTCGCGTCACCTCGCGTGTTGAACTTGCAGAAAATATAAAGGGCAGTTTATATGTAGGGGCCATAACTAGAAGGGGGAGGGGGGTGGTGGGTTTAGCCTTGCGATACACTTATTGAAATGTTGATGTATTTTTTTATTAAAAATGCGTGAAGAAGGCGTTACGTAATTTGCCCGAGAGCAAAGTTCTTAACATTAAAAACTTCGTGACATTTTTAAGTAACCCTGTATGCCGACCCAAAAAGCAATAGCTTGGGAGGGAATTGTTTGCGTCGAGAAAATGTTTGTTTTTCGTTTTTCTTAGATAATATTTCTTAAAAAAACAATGTTGTAATCTATATTAAATCTGATATATTTAAAAAATAGTTTTTGGGAATAGAACAATTCGCCGCTGAACCAACTCTCCCCCGAATCAACTTGCCGCCGACCCAATTCGCCGCCGCCGTGGTTAAAGTTTGCAATTTTCTTCATTTCTTATACTCTACAAATATTTTTTTAAAAATCGAAACATTTTTTTTCAAAAAGTACTTTTTTGAAAAACTACTTTTACAACATTGTGTAACATTTTTTTTGTGGAAAATGGTGGTTTCTCTACGGGTTACAATTTGATTGCGATAATTTGACCAAGGGTAGGTTTATTACCAATTTTTATTTCCTAAAAGGAGGATTGGAAAGCTTACTTACCAAAAAATAAGTTTTACGCGCAAAATGATGGACTTCCAGTGGGTTTGTCTCTTTCGTCAGTGGTATCAAACATCTACATGGAGTGCAGCAAGAGCTAAGCCAAAATTATGGCTACGATACATGGATGACAGATTTATTATATGGCCAGTAAATGATGACGAACTACAGAATTTAACAACAACAATCAAATGCACAATGGAGATTGAAAAAGATTCAGTCTTACCTTTTTTGGATGTTCTTATCAAACGAATAGACAGAAACATTCAAACCACTATATATAGGAAACCTACTTACAACAAAATGGTTATCCGAGAAACTAATAAACTCAACGATCTCCAAAATTAAAAAAAAAACCAAATGTAGCAAATTCTCAAAAAGTAATAATTCGTTGGGTGTTATTAACATTCCATATGTTCAAGGGATTTCAAAAAATATAAGACGAATAGCTAAACACTATAATATAAAAATAGTATTTTCATCCGAAAATACGATAAGGAGTTTTGTAACTAAAACAAAACCAGAAAATCCCAAATATTAAGGAATGTAACCAAATCCCGTGTGAGTGTGGTAAATCATATGTAGATGAAACGAAGGGCCCTCTTCAGGTTAGAGTAAATGAATACCTAAAAAGCGCCCAATTAGGGGATATTGAAAAATCCGGTTTAGCGGATCATGCATGGTCAAATGATCACATGATTCAATGGTCTGAAGCTAAAGTTTTGCATAAGGAATAGCATTAGCGAAAACGAAAGTTTTTGAAGGTGCGTTTATAATGCAGAATAAAGAAGTTTTCAGTCAACCAAGCACAGACATACCAAACATATGGAAACCACACCTTAAAGAAAACAAGCGTCTTAGAATGAAAAAAGGGGGCGGGCCGTCACACCCGACTGCATACCAAGTAGTATAAGTAGTAGCCTTTAGACTGGATTATTTAGTTTACACTTAAAACCGGTTAGAGATATTTACTAACCGAAACGTTGTGTTTAAAATAAATAAAGACAATGGAAATCTGAAGTTTTATTTCTACTCAATCATTTTCTACGAGTTTCAAGCAAAAAATTATTTTTTCACTTATATAATGGTAACAAGTTTAATGAGGTAGGTCCTCAAGCCGTAAACGGTTGTCCCAGATTTTCCTAAGCTCTAGGGTCGACACTAACAGTAACATGTGTGTGAATTAAATGCAGTGTTGTCTTGGCCGTCGGACTCGGTGTATTGAATTTTTGGTGTTTTTTTACTGTGTGTTGAGTTTTATTTTTGTAAAAAAGAACTTAGTTAGACGGAAAAATAAACAAGAAGTGCTATGTTTATGAAAATATTACAAGACAATTCAGCCCAGTTTGATTTTTGCGAGATGATTCCAGTGACGTAGCTATGTTGCCATCGCCGGGGATTCTGTAAATTCTAAGTTTTCAGGAACGACCGCCACGAATAGGGAAAATTTACACGGGGCCGCGGTTGATTTCTCCTCTTTATATTTTTCTTACTCTAAGGTCAAACAGATCTAATGACCAATTTGGAGATGGGGGATTTAACAAATTCAAAGTTCATGACATTTTTGGGATATTCATAAATTTAAAAATTACATTTTGAATCAACAAAAAGAATTAATTTTTAAAGTTATTGAAATTTTTAATATGCAAGGAGCAAAATGTAAAAACATTCCTATTTAACCAAATTTAAACTTAACATTTTATGAGGATAATCGGTTAGATAATTTGCCCTATAAACATTCGTTCATTGATGCACATAATGTTTGGTACTGGACTTTTTTAAAAGACGTACTGAGATATTTAAAATCAACTAAAAATTTAGCACTTAAATTTGAAAAATCTAAAAATCAATCGATTTTAAAAGGTTTTCTTGACAGTGATTATGGAAACAATTCTCCCGACAGAAAAAGTATTAACGGATTTTCCATTTACTTTTACAACAATTTAATCTGTTGGAAGACAAAGAAACAGTTTCTTTATCTAGCGCCGAAGCTGAATATTTGCTCGGTCTGCCTGTGCAAGTGAGCCTATATTTATTTCAAAAATTTTATAAGAAATCCTAAACTTAAATATACCCAAGTAACACAAATTGCTGAAAAACAGCTACCAAAACCCTTTAAGAGCAAAACTGAATGTAAAATAGCTATTACAGCTGTATGACGTTTCACAGCTAAGCAGCTTCTAAAGTGTTGTCGTTGCTGATTAGGCAATCTTTGTTTAGCTCTCAAGGTGTCCATAAGAGCTCCAAAATATAGCACGTTAACATTAAAGTAATTTTGTCTAGAAATAAACAAGAAACAATGGCAACTATTGCAAAATAACTATTTCCTGTAATGGACAGAGACTTTACTAAAATGGCTGAAGAAAAACTTGTTATGTTCTACACTACTGTGATATAATCGCGCAAAAAAGGCGGTTTTCATCGTCAAAATGTTTGCCAGGTTAACTTTTCTGATGAAACAGGTCAAGATGGCTCGTCAAAACGCAAGCGCCTCGAAAATTCAGAATAATAAACGTTTTTTTTCGGTGTTTGTTTTTAGGTTAGAAATTATTTTATTACAATTATCCTCTAAATACCTGATAAATCAATTCTTAGTCATATTTTATTGAATTTTGCACTTTCTAGAATTTATTTAGGCCCGGGATCCCCTGCAAATTAATATTTTTTAGTCCATAAATTTAAAGAAAAATAAATTGGAAAACCATCATGGCCGCCTCGGCCGTCTCATTGGTTTCAGCAGTTTACCTCTAGACAAACTATTTTTTAATATTTAAGCCTAAATAATGTTGATTTCTAGCTAACTTGCCTTCTAACAATTGGCCCAATAGGTAATACGAAAAAAAAAAGAAGAGTCACAGATGTTATCTTTCATCTTGGGCGGTGTCACAACAACAAAATAAACAAATATTTCAATTAAAAATAGTGCGAACGTTAGAAGATAAAGTTATTACGTGCCCAACCACAGTACCCCACCAGTGGGAAGCAAAAAACATTGTATTGGCCATCGCCATCAGAAACCCTTAAGCTGGGTTTATACAGAAACATAGCATATCATAAGACATAGCATGACATAAGATATCATTACAGAAGGAAACTGTAAGGCTGTTTATACAAAAAATATAATAACATGACAACATACAAGCTTGGTCCAAGTTCTTTAAATGAGGCCTCACACACTCTCAGTAATTGGTAATTGCAAGGTGAGAATTCTCACAGTGCTTGGTACTGGCAATTGACTCTGGTGCACTCTGCTTGGAATCAGGTAAGTCTAAATAAACAGACTACTAAAGCCGCTTGACTTGAAGTAAAAAAAACAGAGTGTCATTCAAACCAATGAGATTAAAAAAATATTTTTTGATCTGATGGATTCAAACATTGTGTCATGACATAATTTGTCATTAAGAAACACTATTTTTTTTTTTTGAACATTCTGATTTGACTGTTTTTTACTAAACACCAAGGGGTGAACAGCTCTCACAATCAGTGTACACATTTCTCACAATCTGTTCACAATCTTTACACAATCCCTCCCAATCAGTCACAATCCCTCACAATCTCACCACAATCCCTTACAATCTGTACACAATCCCTCACAATCTTAGCAAAAGATTGTGGATTTTCACAATTGGTGTACACATTTTGGGGTTAGCTGGTCACCCCTCGGTTATTAAGTAGCAGGGCCGGTAACAGTAAATTAAGAGGGCGGCAAAGGAAACTATAGACACGGATCAAGGTGATCTGTGCTATAGACATGATGACCTTTTTGTTTTTTTTTTTTTGGCCACAAGAATTTTGATGGGACGGCCCCCCTACGCCGTCCCCAAGCCCCTCACAATCTTGCCACAATCCCTCACAATCTTAGCAAAAGATTGTGGATTTTCACAATCGGTGTACACATTTTGGGTTAGCTGTTCACCCCTCGCTAAACACACTCTTGACTACTAATTTTCACTTGTCCCAAGTAAGAAAAAATGAAAAAAGCATGGCACATTGATTGCCTTGTTTTTTTTAATTTTTAGGTAAAAAAGTTTTATTTACATTTTTTAATTTTAGAAGCAGTTAAAAGAAATGAAGTACAAACTCCAGAAAGCAAACCAGAATGGGGCCCATTTGCCCAGCCCTTGGGAATGTCAGCAAGGAAGCCAAAAAGGGGGTCTGTTTGCAATTGACTCCTACTCATTTTACACATTTTTTTTATAATTATTAAAATTAAATTATATAATGTACAGGGAATTAAACATCTTTGCTTTATTACCATGAATGTATGTGGGGTCAATCATGCGAAATTGGGAGGGTTTTTGTGCTTCAGAAACGAATCTTAAGGAAGATTTTTTCCTTGAGCCCTGTGGAATCATGTAGGCCTATATTTAAAAAACAAAAGCTACTTACTATTTATGGCATTTTGATACTTGAGGCGGCTATGTTTGTAAGGAGAAACAAAAGCAAATTCCCAACAGTTTCAACAAGTCATAACTATAATACTAGGCAAACAAGTAAAATCTTGATTCCAAATTTTCATCTATCAGCTTTTAGGAAAAGTCCAAAATGTTTTGCTAGTTATGTATATAACAAAATTCCTAATGAAATAAATAATGTCACATCAGAAAAACAGTTCAAAAAAAGACTACAGAGCTACCTTATTGATAAATGTTTCTATAGCATTAATGACCTTTTTGATCATTGACTAGAGTTAAATGTAATATTATATAGTATTTTTTGATGTAAAATTTGACATTGTATATACTTTTATAAGTCGATGTACAATAAAGAATTGAATTGAATGTACGGTAGTGGCGGTTAGCACCCTTAAAGGATCTAACCTGGCACGTAGGCATGCCTTTCTGGGTATGTTGTGCTGTGTACTTACTGTGTATGACTCGGATAACAGTTTAAATTCTATCTAGTAAATAGAACCCAGTAGACTTCAAAATATATTTTAGGCGAGAAACTTAGTCATGATATACCACATAATGCCATAATTATAGCCTTAGAGCACTGGTGTACCTTTTGACATAATCAACAGGGTACAGAGAGCCACAATGTGCCTGCACTAGCTGTTAGTTCAAAATAGGCACTCCATATACCATACCTTTTGACAATCAACAGGGTATGGAGAGCCACAATGAGCCTGCACTAGCTGTTCTATATTTTTTTACCTACTGGTCAAAGCTTGTCCATTACCAGACTACCCATGGGTCAAGGTTTCTTTAGTTAGCTCTTACGACAGGCCTGGGGGTTACCTTGGTGCTATTATGCATATTCATAATCTAAAAAAATCTAATAAGAAAGGGGCCCCTCTTGCCTCCCCAACCCCCATGAATGTAAAATAATAAGTTTGGAATTATTGTTATAGAAATAGCGGTGAATGTATTAACATTAACATTTAAATCTATGTTTTTATGTTAATGTTTGTAATTTGAAATAGCATGATTGGCTAATAAAGATTTATTCAATTCAATTCACCATTGTATCAAATGTGTATTACATTGGTGAGTGGTCCAACAGAAGGGTTCCAGAGATACAACAAAAAGAAGGACAATTTAGATTTTTTGAACATACATTGTATAGACTTAAAAAATTAATTAGGCAGTATATGGTTTTCTTTTACAAAAAAATGTTTTTTTTTCTAACATGCCAAAAAAAAGTTTTTTGTACCTCTAAGGATTTTTCGAAATACATTCTTTAAAATAAATGGAAATTCTTGAGAAACCATATTTATTACACAATTACCAAAATAGTTTTTTACTTAGTTATGTAATACACTAGAATGTGCCCTTTGTATTTAAAGTTCTCTAGAAAAAGGGGGAGAGGTGATCGCCTCCATCCTCTCTGGGATCACCACTGGTAAGGCAGGCCTTAGTAGGAATAGGTAGAGGAAATTTTTGTTATTAAGGTAACTAGGTAAATAAAAACAAGAAATTGATTTATTTAGTTATTCAACTAATAAACTGGCTTCTTAATGCCCAGGGTGCAGCACCTTAGAGGGCCCAATACAATGGGTTACACAAGTGGGTCCATACCTTTTTGAGAGCCTGGCCTGATTATGTGCTAAGTTAAACCAATTCTACAGTACTTACTAAAAAATTTGTACACTTGCTGTCGGCAGCTCACATAGTGCATAATGATGACAAAGTTAGTGCTTAATTATATATCATCTATTAATGCTAAGCAGGCAGAAAAATGGAGGACCAATGTACCAAAATCAAGCATTATGTTTGTCCATGGTGCATTATGTTGTTATATACACCAGCCCTTGAGTTACAACAAAAAACAGACAGACTGATGAAAAAATTTTGACAGCACTTTTAAGGTTCACTCAGGACTGATAAGTACCAGGCAGGAACCCCTTGTAATGGCTTCATTGTGTGCCCCCTGACAAGGCATCGCACCAGGGTTTCAAGGAACCAGTCACTGTTTACCCAACTTTAGTTCCCTGTCAAAGATAAAGGGATACTCTAAAAGATGGGCAAGTAACTATCTTTTATGGCTGTGAGTGGACATTTGTTTAAACAAACATCAAATTGCTTGTTTAAATAAAAAACACAACACACAACCAGAGATTAGGTTAGAAAAGAAAACAACAAACAGAAGACACGGTCCGTAAAGAAACCGGTTGCGTAACTCGGTGTTTAGGCGGCCGGGCCGTGACGTCAGGGCTACGTCACAGTTTTGCTAGAAATCAGCAGTCAAACGCTGTTTATATCGAAATTTCGTCTTTTGCGAGGAAATTTTGTACATTTTGGGTCTTTTCGTCGTGTAAGTGTTTAAATACCTATTACGTTCTTACTATAAATATATTAAAAACTAACTAAAAGAGTTGGTGAGTTTTTAAATATAATTAAAAATTTTAACAAACACAAATTTTCCTGTGTCGGTTGTTTTCTACCCATACAATGTGGGTCATACAAGGTTACAAGGGGAGCTGGGACATAGACCTTGGGGTATGGGTTTTCTCTCTATACTGCATCTGATATCTGCAACCAACACATAATTTTTAAGATAACTTTTTGATAGTTATCATCACAATCAGTATAGGCCAGGACAAAGATTATGAAATGAACTTTATATACACATAAAAAATTACTAATAGTTTAAAAAATACTCAATGTTGTTGGCTGTTTTTAAGGCGCCTGATGCTAAAAATAGTTCTTAAATGATGTACCTATTACACAGTGTTCACGCACAAGCGTTTTCCATTAATTTTAAATTTTATACCTATTTTGTTCCCTCCCGCGTATTTCCTTCTTACCCGCAACTGTCTAAATATATTTGGGCACATTGAACGCAATGCGCAGGATCAAGAGAGATTCCAACATGTCCACTCTCTAAAAAGGACATATTTTCCGTTCTTCCTTACTTTTCAACGAAGTGACAACATTTTCCGGGTTTTAAACTAAAGCTAATGACTATTTAGTGCTACCTTCAATCAACTTGGTAATGATGATGCTGTAAGCAGGGCCCTGCAGAAGAATAACAAGAAAATCGACTCGGTAAGTGCCCTAGCAATAAGCAGTTGTAGATTTCCTTAAACGAACCTATGGCATAACTTTCACCCTTCCTTTCCGATCAATGTTACGCTGGTAATTCCTTCCATACAGTCCACTCTTCCTACCCGCTGCGTGAACACACAGCATACCTACCTTTTCATGAAAAAAATTAAACTTAAAAAAAAAATAATTTAAAAATTTCGTAAAAATTGAGGAAAATAATATTGCTGGTAATTTATTTTAAATATTTGATTTATTTTCTCAAAGTTAAAAATACCGAAAATATTCCAAATTAAAAATTACGCTTAGACTACATGCTACCAACTAAAATTAAAATACTTACGTAATTTTGAATTTAAAATTTCTTCGTTATTATTTTAAACTTTAGGCAAATTTTTTTTTATAAAATTGTTTAGAATTAAAAGGCCTATCAGAAAAAAATATAAAATACAGGATATATAAATTTTTTTAAACGTTTTTTGAAAAAAACCAAAAACCGATGCTCTATTTTTTAAAAATTTAAGTATCTTAAACAGCATTAAAAATTCTACTAGTTTGCCAATTTAAACTTTTTTCTATCTTTATAATAAAAAAGTTAGCAATGGTGGACACTTAACTTGGAACACTCTGTATAACGCTCAAGCAGGAGGGAAGGCATATTAGCCTTGCGTTACAGTCGATGTATTTTTTATGATATTTCTTGAAAATGCGTTTTGTAGGGGTGATCAAAAAAAATCCCTTACTGCCTTATTGACTTTTAGTCATTTTAACTTCCTTTTTTGAAATTTTTTTGTATAAATTTTACACAAAAAAATCTAGTTTTAGTTATTTCCTACCCACCAAAAAAAACCAATAATATGTGGCTAGTTTGCTTTAGAGTTCGGCGTAAAAAATTTCATTAAATTGAACAAGAGAGTAGGAAAAGTATTTATAATCGTGTCCTGAATCTGATATTTATAAAACTATTGGAATTTTTATCATAAAATTTTAAATGATTTAATTTTGTAATAAATTTTGGTATTTTTTCGGCTTTTAAATAGACCTATCTCTCTTTCTCTCATAATGTAACGTATAGGTCTTTCTTTATTGACCGTGGAACAGGCAAAATGCCGCGTCATTGGCTGGGAGTTACCACACAACCGGTTTCTTTACGAACCTTGGTTCAGGCATGACAATAAATCTCCTTTTTTCAAGAGTCATAATCGCACTGCTCTTTTGGCCAAGCATTTTTGGGGGCTGTTCAAAAGTTTTGTAATAAACAGCTTAAAATACAAAATTGCTAAATTGTTGCTTTTTCTAGCTAAATAATAGGAATAAGAGCTTAAAATTTATGTTATTTAGCTAGCTAAATTTTAGCATGCTTATAAGCAATTATTTAACTTTAAAAGAGCAAGTCCTGTATAATATTACATCAAAAGCCATTTCACCCATAAACACCTGCTATCAGAGAGGTTCTATAACTAAAATAATTTCTAAACCACAACTAGCTGTTTTACAGCAAAAACTAAGCTCTGACAACACTTTCACAGCAAAGTTTTTGCTTTTAAACTATATTGTCCACTTTGTGTTACTTGGGTATTTCCTGCAAACATTTTTGAGAATAACCAGGCATGAATGAAACTGGCTACAACTGTGGAATCCAAGCGAGCAAAGCACATAGATATCCGGCATCATTTTCTTCGTGATTTGGTTGATAAAAATCAAATTGAGTTATCTTATGTGTCAACAAATAAACAGATAGCTGATCTATTTACCAAAGTTTTTATTAACTTTTTTATTTTAATGTGAATAGTGTTAAATTTGGGGAAACTTTTAAATGCGAACACCTTTTTTGACATGCTATTGTCGGACCTATTTTTGTAATGGACGAAAGTTTGTTGTTGGAATAAAACGTTTTTCCAAATAAAGTTCTGGGATTTTAACTCTTCGGCTAGTTTATTTAAAACCCTAATCTACTCTGTTGATTAAGACATAGTGACGTGCCGACCAACCGGCATCTAATTTGGCCAAAATTTAAGCTTTATCAAATTCGGAAATTTATGGAGGCATGTTGGAAAACTTGGACAAACAACAAGAACCGACATTGTCATGTTTTTGGCAAATATATAATTTTTGATTAATAAGGGTACTGAAATGTAAAGCCTAAATTTTACCACGTTAAATCGGCGTATGCATTTTATGTGGCGCCTTGTGTATACTTATTAATGGAGGAAGGGCGAAGAGTGTCGTGGTGGAGTGACATATTTATGGTGAGACACCCTGTACTGTACTGATCAACATATAGTTGATGTTCTATTTAAGTGGCACCGCGTCATAGCTATGGTAAACCAAATTCTGCGGCAAAATCTAAGTAAAGAAGCCTTAAAAAATTAGTGTTTCACTTTGTACATGCAGTGTGCCGCTCGGGGCTTAATGTTCGAAGGATAAAACACTACGACCTTTTAAAGGAGTGATCAAATAGGTACTTACCTGATAAATAAAGATCCGAAACATAAAAGAGGATCCAAAATTATAGTAAAATGTGCGCCAATATTGATTTAGTTGCAAAGACGGTAATTTGTTTGACATACAGTCAAAAGACAAAACAACAACGAATAGAAAACGTCCAAGCCCTGCTAAATCAATAATATGTTCGTAACAACCAGATAATAGTATATATGTTCCTTTCTAATGAAATCGTTTAGAAGAAGACATCAATAAAAAGCAAGTAAAATAGTAAGCTAATGACTAATTAGTGCAGTGCCTCATTTTGGGAATCAATGTCAATAAAAAAATTAAAGGAAGTGCGTGCCACTGTATGTACCCCTCTACTCCCTTCCCGACCATCAAGATTTTGATGACGCGGTGTCCCTTTAATACAACATCAACTATAGTATAAAATTAGTGTGGTGTGCAAAGAAAAATAATAATAAACATTTTTGACGCTTATCGTTGGCGCATTTTCCACACCATGCTCAACACCCGGTTCACAGAAAACTGGGGATTTACTAGAAGTAACTCCCGCTTAGTTGCATCCTTCTCTAGCTCATATTTATAAAACGAAATACACTTCCACAGAAATTCCAACAGAATATTCTCTTATTATTGTGCCGTGCACATGCTAACAAAGGAGGGAGAAATCATTTTGTGTTTAGCGTTTCTGATATACGTTTCGTTTGTAAGCAGAATAATGTTCAAGTTGTATGATCTAAATTTTAGTTTTTCTATAACAATAAGTGCTTGTTAATCAGTGTTATCTAAAATAATTCATTTATAATTTGTCCGGCTCAGTCTCAGAGTAGATTAGTCGGCAAAGTATTGCCTTTAAAGGTGGTTTTATCAATGACAGTGTTCAACAACAATTCAACCTTTAATTGGATTGACAATCAGTCCCTCCAGATGATAACAATGCTTCCCGACGTGGTCCTGTGCGAAACCGATATAAACAATACATATCTGGAAAGTTCCTACAAGGATATCATTACGGCAATCACTCCCGGATGGATTCTGTGTTTACAATACATCCCATGGCTCTGGGCCATGTTTGGCTCCATCCTTGTCGGACTCAGCGGTGTGCTGCCGCTTCTTGTCATACCCATTGACCAGACAGATGATCTCAAGGAAGGAGGTTAGAAAAACTTTCGATGTCATTGTTTTGTTTTTTTTAATCATGCCAATCCAATTTATTTATTAGTTATTTATTTTATTATTACTATTTAATTTATTAGAACACAAAAAAAACAAACAAATTTACAAAGGGTCATAGACTACAGGTTCTTAATTACATATTTAGAGCTCATGTGGTAACTTTAGTAAATTTAAATTAATTAATAATTGCAATGAAGTAAATCTTCAGGTTGTAACATAAGTAAATTTGCCCTGGTGAAGCAAGCAGCAAAATTTAATAGCATTTAAAGCTGCATTCTTAATAAATTCGCGAGTGAAGTTACACTCACACCGAAGGTAATTTACCATATAATAAAGGCCAGAGTCAGAGATGGCCGAGGGGTGAACAGCTCTCACAATCAGTGTACACAGCTCTCACAATCAGTTTACACAATCTTTACACAATCACTCACAATCTGTCACAACACAATCCTTCACAATCTTACCCACAATCCTTCACAATCCCTCACAATCTTTACACAATCTTACCAAAAAATTGTGGATTTTCACAATCGGTGTACACATTTTGGGTTAGCTGTTCACCCCTCGGAGATGGCCAAAGGCATACATAATTTTATTTTTTTAAAAACCTAAAACAATAAAATTATCTAAATCTTAAGCAAAATGGGAGATCGCCCTGACTCTCTGGAAAGACGATTTTTTTACAAATAGCATTTAAAGTTTTTTTTAGCTGGATAATTCAGTAGGTATGTATCAGCATGTTTAACTAGAAGTTTTATAAATAACTTGGCACTGCACTCTATAAAGGCTAGTAACAACAGATTCATGCATCTTAAAATCTGCATTATTGCCAAATTTCTAAAAAATAATAAAAGTCACAGAAATAAATTAGTTAAGTAAAAAAAATCCCAAATGTTAGTGAAGCAGCACTAAAGCTATCAATAATAAACAGCTACCCCATATAAAACTAACAGCACATAAGGGCTATCCTAAAACTGTCTAATCTATATTTATTCTCTAATTTATAAGCATGAAGTTAACGAAGGCATTTTTAAATTAATTTTGCGACTTATTTTTGAGTGTTTTCTTGATGGCTTTGCTAACTTCATATGAAGTACCCCAAAAATGAAACAAAGATAAAAGCGACAAAATCAATTTACTTACACCCGCCTAATTAGAGGCAAATTATACAACATACTAGATTTCGATAGGTGATGTCTAAAGCTATTTTTACCACTTCATATGAAGGGCCCGAGACAGTTTTGGGGGGGGTTCGGTTCGGACAGTTTTGGGAAGAGGGGGGGGGGCTATACCTCATGAGGCTGTATGTTGTGGTATTTTATGTTTGTATTTATGATATGTGTTAAATATCTAAAAAAACTTGACTTCGGGGGTGGCTCCCCATATATGCCACTGAACTAAATTAATTTATCCATTACAAATTAGGGACAAATTATCGACCGTATCCGATTTCAATAGACGATGTCTTAAACCATTTTTGACGACGCACGGTGGTTTCACCGTAATGACAAAAATAAAAAATACAGCCTCCCAATTTTTCACCGCTATTATCTAATTCATGTCAAAAAAAGTCTAAAGTTGGCGTTGAAAACAATGCATGTTGTCTAGGTAACAATAAAACTCTTGTTTTGTGAGTCAAATCTGTCACATTTTCCACATAAGCTATTACAGATTTTTTAACGTATGTTATTGTGTAAGTTTTTGTTGCAAAAAAAAATATCAAAAGTGCCTTTAAGTTGGATTTTTGATGATGGAGTTTCAAAGGCAAGGTATGTATATTTAATTAACTGTTAAAGAGTTGAGATAAATTTAATAATTTCTACAGTATGAGTATAAAACTGCAAAGCAGATTTTACAATTTTTTTTATGGTATTTCTAGAAATGAGTAAAGTTTTAAAGTATTTGTCAACCTCAGTTAATTACCATTTTTAAGTCAAAGTATTAAATGGGGTTCGAGTTTTTAAAAAAAAGTTAGTTTGGGCCTTACAATCATCTACTCGTTGAATTATTGAAGCGCAATTTACTAAATTCACACTGTAAAAATGTATGTTTGAAATGCTCTTGTACTCTCTTATTTATTAAACTACCATCACCTGTATACACGGTGTACCTTACTACATTTCCACCTTATTTTTTAGGTAATTTTTATGAATGTAAATTGGAAAGAAAATATATATATATAACATTTGGATTACTAAAAAGGGTAGCATGTGTGAGAAAGCGACAGAAGTTTTTCGGGCTATTGAACAGAATATACCAAATATTCCAAATAAAGAAAATTTAATGCTCAAGAAGTTAAAATTACAAGTGGATTATATTTGTAAATGTATATATGTAACACTCAAGGAGTGCAAGGGAAACAAATCTTACTTTTTAAAAAAGTTTTCCGATTGGCTGAGTGTGTCAGAACAAATTCTTTTGGAATTCGAAAATTCATCCACAACTGTCAGTAACCAAAAGCGTGGCAGGCCGAGAATAGGATTTAGTGGCAGTATAAGAACAAAGGAAAGAAGATTGGGTGAACTTTCTGGACTAGATAAGACTCTTAGAGATTCCCTTCGTGAGGCATCCCATTCTTCAGAAATTCCACCAATCGATCCAGAGGAAGTTGTGTCCCTTATTGTGGAAACCAAACTAACCAAACATCAATATCTACTACTTAAAGATTTTATAAATAGTAAGTTACCAGTAAAACTGCTGCCATCTTACAAACAAGTATTGAATGCCAAAAAAAAATGTTATCCAGCTGAAATTAGGGTTACAGAAAATTTAGCAGAAGTTGAACTTCAAAACCTTCTAGACCATACTGCATCTAGAATAATTCGTTCTGAAAAAGATAAATTAGAAAACTTGTCACCGTCTTTAAAAGATTTAGTTTTATATGGTAAGTGGGGGTTTGATGGAAGTTCGAGTTATAAAGAATAAAAACAAAAACCTTTCCAATCCAGTAGTAACGAAAGTAGTCTATTTGTTACTTCGTATGTTCCACTGCGACTTGTTGATGCTTCAGATAAAACCAATATAGTATGGAAGAATCCAAGACCTTGTTCTACGAGATATTGTAGGCCCATACGTTTTCAAGTTATAAAATAAATCCCGGAGGTTTCTTGCGATGAAGCAAAATATTTTAAAAACAAAATATTATCGTTAATCCCCACTAAAACGAAGATTGATCTAGAGGATATTTCTATTGTTCACGAACCCCAGTTGACAATGGTAGATGGGAAGGTTTGTTCGGCTCTTTCCGAGACAAGTTCTGCCAGATGTTATATTTGTGAGGCAAGGCCTTCAGAAATGAACAACATAGATAAATGTTTAGAAAAACCAGTTCATGTCGATAGGTTTGAGTTTGGATTATCTACGCTTCATGCATGGATTCGTTTTTTTGAATATTTCATCCATGTTGCATATAGGCTCCAAATCAAAACATGGCAAGTAAAATCAACAGAGGATAAGGATCTATTTTCTGAAAGAAAAAAACATATTCAAAGTCAATTTAGAGATAAGTTAGGATTAATCGTGGATCAGCCACAGCAAGGTGGTGGAACATCTAACGATGGCAACACAGCATGAAGGTTCTTTGAAAATAGTGCATTATCTGCTGAAATAACAGGTCTAGACAAGTGTCTCATCGATAAATGTGCTACGATTTTAAAATCGATGTCTTTCGGATATAGTATTAACATTCTGAACTTTAAAGAATTTGCTTTGGAGACTGCGCGTAACTTAGTTCAAACTTATCCCTGGTTTTACCTGCCAGCCTCTGTTCATAAAATATTAATCCATGGATCAGAGGTAATAGATAACGCCATTTTACCTTTTGGTGAGCTTTCGGAAAAAGCTGCTGAGGCTAAAAATAAAGATATTAGGTCTTTCAAACTCAACCACACTCGAAAATTTTCCAGGACAATTATTAACTTGTACTTAATTAATAGACTTCTCAGTTCCGATCCGTACATTACAGGACTACGAAAACTACCAAATAAAAAAAAAGTTACTTTACTTTCTAAATAAAAATATATTTTTTTTTAAAGTAGCTTCAGTTTTTATGTAAATAGTATTGTTGTCCATGATTACAATTTCAAATAGACGTTCCTGAAAATTATTTAGTGTTTTTCCAGATTTTTTTGATTACGTTTATACTTACGGTTATATAAAATTAAAAAACGCATCTACTAAAATTACATACAAAAAAGGATCGCGACGACAAACGACCATCATAGAAAAAGGAAAACAGCATTTTCCTATTTGGTTCTATATCATCTCCAAACTGCATATTGCAATTTTTGACACGCAGTTTTCTTTTAGATATAAATTAAAAATGTTTTATTCTGGCATTGCAAAGTACTCGCTAAGAACTTTAAAATGAGGTATCGCAAAGCCATTCTTTCCATTTAGAATACAAGCAACGTTGTCGGTATTACGAAAAAGCGGCAACATCGCATTAGTTAAAATATTTTGCAACTATTATCCAATGCTGTCAAAATCTGAAAAAATTATATTTTATTTCTAGAAAAACCGACCGCGCTCACTTCTCGTGGAACACTCTGTAGATATTTTGATGAAAATTTTTACCAAAATGGATGCTCCAATGGTTTTAGACCTTCATCCAAAAAATTATATTGTAGATTTGGAAAATAAGCAAAATACATATTTTTGACGCCATCGTTCATATATACGAAACCACTGTGCGACGGTGCTTAGAACTTCATTTGAAGTTAGCAAAGCACTCAAAAAACTCTGCCAATATATGGGCCCCTAAGCTCACACTAGGTACTATAGTTATGTGAGCTAATATAACTAAAAACTGAAATATATTTTATTCAACTCCACACTAAATTACCTTTTGTTTGATACCACACAAGCCATGTTTTGACTTAAACTCAAATTTTTGAAATCCACCCCCACCCTTAAAGAAAACAAAAACTAAAATGTATTTTGTTGAACTCCGGACTTAATTACCTTTCGTTTGATATCACACACGCCATATTTTTACTTAAACTCTAATTTTTTAAATATACCCCCACCCTTTTTTTTAAATAAATTAAAATGTATTTTGTTTAACTCCAGACTCAATTACCTTTCGTTTGATATCACACACGCCATATTTTCACATAAACTCTAATTTTTGAAATATATCCCCACCCTTTTATTTGGTTTGTGTTTGGTGGATTTTGTTCATTTTTAAATGGGACCATCTCGACCCAAGACCCAGCCCAGGTACCAAATTTCATTAAAATCGGCCAAGCGGTTTTTGAGTTATGCGCGTTGGTCATTACAGACAGACACACAGACAGACAGACAGACGGCGCAACAAAAAAGTTTCAAAATCATCTGAAACGCAAAGATATATAAAAATTTTTGAAATCGGAGCAACTTTTTTTTTCTCGAAAAAATTAGGATCACCATAGCTCACACTACTATAGTATAGTATATGTGTGAGCTAAAAACACACAAAAATAAAAGCTACAAAATTAATTTTTCTACAACTAATTAACGACTAATTAGCGGCAATTTATCCACCAAAACGCGGTTTGATTTGTAGGGGGTATCTTCAACAACATATGAAGTTAGCGAAGCACCCAAAAAACACACAAAAATAAAAGCGACAAAATCAATTTATCCAGAACTAATTAACGACTAATTTCAATAAGCGATGTCTAAAGTCATTTTTGAGGAGTGGTTCTCTAACTTCATATGAAGCAGCAAAGCACTCAAAAAAACTCAGAGAAATAAAAGCTACAAAATTAATTTTTCTACAACTAATTTACGACTAATTAGCGTCAAATTATTTACCAAGGCGCGGTTTGATTTGTATTAAGAGGGCATCTTCAACAACATTAAACAACAAAAGTAAAAGCGACAAAACCAATTTAACCACAACTAAGTGACGACTAATTAGCGGCAAATTATCCACGGTATTCAATTTCAATAGGCGATGTCTAAAGCCATTTTTGATGAGTAACATCATATTAAGTTAGCAAAGCACACAAAAATAAAAGTCACAAAATTAATTTTTCCATAACTAATAAAGCGGCAAATTATTCACCATATTGGATTTCGATAGGTCATGTGTAAAGCCGTTTTTGGCGAGGTTGTCTTCATATGAAGTTAGCAAAGCACCCAAACAAACACTCAAAAATAAGAGCAACAAAATTAATTTTTCCACAACTAATTAACGGCAAATTATCCACCTGGTCGCGATTCGGTTTGCTAGTTTCTGTACTATCTTTTAAACTATATTTAATAAAAATCAATTTTTGTTTGTTTCCTACTTTCCAAAATGACAGCTATCAAAACAAACATAAACATAGGTCAATATAATACATGTGCTAAATTATTTGCATCATTTGGATACTCGGAGTGTATGGGCAAGTATGGGACATATCGCTTTTCTTGCCGCGCCTTTGTTTCGCGGCTACTAACCGCCGCGTATCATCTGCGAGGATAAACCACGGGAATGGATATGTGTGTATGGGGCGGTAATGAAATACAAAATGACATATTCTATTACAGTTTCACAAAAATGCAATTTGGGTGTCTTTGTTTGTAAAAATAGACCAAGGTTTTACAACAAAAAGTATTGTGTACAGCGGCGTAGCGTGCCCAAAAGGGCGGGGGGGGGGGGGGGGGGTGGGGGGCGACAGCTAAAAAGGGCGCCTTTGAAAACTGATTGATGAAAAATCTTGTGGCAAAAAAAAACAAAAAGGTCAAAAAGGCGCCTCTCACAAATCTTGCGACCAAAAAAAAAAGGTCATCATGTGTGAGGGGGCGGCCGATAAGTCACAAGGGCGCCTCTCACGAATCTTGCGACCAACAAAAAAAAAAGGTCATCATGTGGGAGGGGGCGGCCGATAAATCACAAGGGCGCCTCTCACCAATCTTGCGACCAAAAAACAAAAAAAAAAAAAGGTCTTCATGTCGTTAGTTTCCTTTGGCACCCACTCAATTGGCCATTACCGGCCCGACTTAATAAAGCTGAGGGCGCTTCGGCCACCTATGGGGCGCCACTACCCTCGGGGCGGGGGGGGGGGCGACGAACCCCCCGCGCCCCCCCCCACGCTACGCCGCTGATTGTGTACCACTGTAAAAATAAAATAAAACACAAACACATAGGTATTTAGTAGGCCTATTTTTTTATTTTTTCTGTGTATGTGTTTCTCACTTATACAAATGCACTAAGAAAAGGAGAGCACTATTAACCACGAGTAAGCATAAAAATCTCGCAAAAAAAGCCTTATGTAAAAGAAGCCCTGAACCATGGAATAAATTATTTCTTCGATGAACACCGTCACTACACCCTTTACGGTGCCGTTATGGTATAGTGTGAATAAATCAATTGCTTTTAATTAAATAATCTTTCACTTACAAGGTGTTGGGGGTGGCGTTTTTTTAAAAAAATTAAGACTCAGGTTAGTTCTACTTTGGTTTTTAAAATTTAGTACTAAACTGTTAAAAATAAACCGAACCGAACCGAACCCATAGGGGGGTGAGGAACCCCCAAATTAGATCTAAAAACGTGATTTTATTTATTTTTCAATTTCTGGAAAAACACCCTTGAGAAATGGATGCTTTATAAAATATGGTTATTCATTAAAAAATTTAAAGGTGTCAGTGACCTTATAGTCTTAAGGCAACATTACGGTAATGAGGGGTACACTAAAAAGTAACTGCAATGTTACCATTAATTATATATTTTACTTCAATTCAATATCTGAAATTGCTGAAGACTAAGAAAAGTTGCAAGCACTATAAACATAAACACACATAACTCCGTGAGTATTGAACCGATTTTATAACTTTTAATTTTTTTGATTAGAGGATCAAAATACCTTTTAAATAATGTATCACACGACCCCCCGTCTCATTTAAGAATTTAAAGTTGTTAGTGACCTTATGGTCTTGCGCTCACACGACGGTTCAAAGCAATATGTCAGAAAGTAGTAAAGTTGATACCATTTAACATGCGTTTTGTTTTAAGTTGATATCTAATTGCGTTCAAAAGTTAACAGTGGGGGGGGGGGGGGGAGATTTTTACGTCCGCACTGTATAATAAGCCACATAGCTTTTAAGCACATCGTTCGAAAGAGAATTGATCTGGCATAAGATGCATCTATTTAGTTAGGCTTAAAAAAAAATTCCTTAACTTAAAAAAAAGTGAAACCTACTGCTTTTAAAAAATGTTATAACCAATTTTGTATATCTCATAGTATTAGTTGTCTAGAAACATATAACAAAAGCATAGATTTTTTCTAAAGTCATAAATTGAAGCTGTCCTAACATAACTAAAAATATGATAATTTAGGAAACGCTTTTAAAAATAATGACAAAGGCAAATATTTATATATATATATTTTTTTGCTTTAATTAAATCAATCAATAACTTACTCATGCCTGAAATAGACAATAAGAAAAATTTTGTATAAGAATATATACAATACGATGAGAAGTTAGTTTTTACAGAAAACGCAAAAACGCATTTTTTTTAGTTGTGCCACTGTCAAAGCAAAGCAGCGAAATAGGCAAGTCACAAATCATTTCAGAACTGACTATTTTAATAAGTGGCGTAAAGAATTAAATGAAGCAATACTAAACGTCGCAGGCAGATTGTGTGGACCTGCAATATGAGTTTATTGAGCTGTAAAAGATTTTTGCAATAAGGTATTGCCTTAGTAGGTTGGTTTACTAAATTACTTTCTTAAAAACCCTATATTTTGAAATTATATTTTTCGCAATTTATAATAAACTTTGTTGTTGTCACAATGTCGGTAGCTGTTGTTAAGATCAGCAAACAAAGATCTTATCGGTTGTAAATTATCTGGTAATTAACACAAAAGTGTGGTTTGTATGGCACTTTTTTGGAACAAAACCGAAATTTTTGTATTAGCAAAAATTGTTGTAAACTGAACGTGTCAGAAAAGACTTTATTTAAACTATTATGTGTCACCAAAAGCTAGTAAGATATACCGGGTGGGCCAAAAAAAACCGGACAATTTTTTTTTCATTATAACTTTTGAACTATTCAATTGATTCAGATGGGACAAACTGCACTTGGCAGAGAATTAATCAGAGTTTTATCTAAATATATTTTTTGTCCGCTATCTCTAAATCCAAGATGGCGGACGAAATTAAAATGTAACCTTCAAAGATGCTCGTTTATTCTTGTATTGCAAACATGTTTTAATTATTTTTTTAATAGAAAAAAAGCTGTGTTCTTGCCACGTACAACAAGGTACGAATCAGTAAAATCGATTTGGTGGTTTTAAAGAAAAATATTTCAACAGTAATAAATTTATAAGGAAATAAATGCAGACATAGTTGGCAAGGCAATCGTATAAAATTCAAAACAATGGTTGAAACAAAAATATTTTTCTTTAAAACCACCAAACTGATTTTGCTGATTCGTACTTTGTTGTGCGTGGCAAGAATGCAGCTTTTTTACTGACTTAAAAAAATATTAAAACATGTTCGCAACATAAGAATAAACGAGCGTCTTTAAAGGGTACAATTCAATTTCGTCCGCCATCTTGGATTTTGAGATAACGGACAAAAGAATATATTTAATCAAAGCTCTGATTAATTCTCTGCCAAATGCATGTTTTCCATTAAAATCGATTAAATAGTTCAAAAGTTATGTATATAACTCGATGGGGTTTGACTTACAACGAACCCGCCAGTGACGTCCGTAAATTATGTTTTGCACAGGTTTTATTTGATTTTCTGAAAACCATGCCCTTTATGTTTTTTTGTTCATTGTAGATAATAAAATTTCCTTTTAAACGTTGTGTAACATGGTAAAAAATATTTCATATTTACCGCTCCAGTGGTGTGCTTAATTTAAAACAATTTTTTTAAATCGCCAAAAAAATTAATTCTGTTACATATTTTATTCGATTTTCTTAAAAACCAAGCCCTTTATCAAAAAATGTGTTTTATACTTTATTATAAATAATAAAATTTACTTTTAAATATCAAAAATCCAGAACTACCGGACCTTTTGTAGGGAACCCCCCTATTTTGGCATCTATTCATTGAACTACATGCTACAAAGCTGAAATTTGGCAGACTGATAGAAATTATGACCAAACCCCTAGAAAAAATAAAAAAACCCAAGTTCTAATTTACTCCCCTCCCCTATACATGTAAAGTAATGTAAACGTAACATTGCCCACTTCCAGAGCGCCGTAGAGCTGAGCTTTGGCAGACTGATAGGAAATATGATAAAACTATAGGAAAAAAATACCAAAATTTTAATTAACTTCTCTCCTGTATAAATGTAAAGTTATGTAAAAGTAACATTGCCCACTTCCAGAAACGCTAGAGAGGTGAGCTTTGGAAAATTGAAAGGAACGATGATAAAACCATAGGAGAAAATTTAAAAACACCAAAATTTTAATTTACTTTCCTCCCCTATAAATGGAAAGTTATATAAAAGTAACATTGCCCATTTCCAGCAACGCTAGAGAGCTGAGCTTTAGAGGTCTAATAGGAACGATAATAAAACCATAGGAAAAAATTAAAAAACCCAAAAATTTTAATTTGCTTCCCTCTCCTATAAATCTAAATTTAAGTAAAATTAACTTTGCCCACTTCGAGAAACGCTAGAGAGCTGAGCATTGAAAGGCCTATGATAAAACTATTGATTTTTTTTTAAAAACCCAAAATTTTAATTAAATTCCCTCCCCTTAAAATGTAAAGTTATGTAAAAGTAACATTACCCACTTCCAGAAACGCTAGAGAGGTGAGCTTTGGAAAACTGAAAGCAACTATGATAAAACTATAGGAAAAAAATTTAAAACACCAAAATTTTAATTTTTTTTCCTCCCATATAAATGTAAAGTTATATAAAAGTAACATTGCCCACTTCCAGGAACGCTAGAGAGCTGAGCTTTAGAAGTCTGATAGGAACGATAATAAAACCATAGGAAAGAATTAAAAACCTCAAAATTTTCAATAAGGTATTGCAAAAATTTTGAACAATATCCCGCATATTTTACTACATTAAAACTTAAATATTATCCAAATCCTTTAAAAAAGAAGTGAAATCATAACAAAAACATTTCATGTAAAAAAAAGCCAGGTACGCGAAAATGGTATTCCGTAAAAAGAATTGAGATAAAAGTAAAGCCAAGTTCTCCAATACAAATTTCAAAACAAAAGGTTCTAGTTTGGAAATGTTTTTCTAAACTTGGCTATTACGGCTGCAAAAGACTCCTAGGCACAGTGCTAAATTGCACATAAAGAAGTTGGTTGTAATAGCAAAGTTTAAAAAAAAAAAAACATTTCCAAACTAGTAAGAACCTTTCGTTTTAAAATTTGTATTGAAGAACTTGGCTGTACTTTTGTCTCAATTCTTCTTACAGAATAACATTTTCGCGTACTTGGTTTTTTTTACATGAAATGTTTTTGTTATGATACATATTTTTTTTATGAGGCAAACGGTCTGGCTGGTAGAATATTGTAAACTTTAATGATGTTTTTATGTGGGGTTTTGGTAGGGCTGCCTCGTGTTTATATAAATCCAAATGTGTTTGTTTAAATTTAACGTCAATAAAGACGCCTTCCAGTCTACAAGAATTTAAGCGTATCGCGTTATCAAATAATTTTTATTATAGTTTTGTAATAAATGAGAAACAAATAAAATACTCTGCCAATATATGGGCCCCTAATCTCACACTAGGTACTATAGTTATGGTGTACGTACGAGCTAAAAAAACTAAAACCTGAAATATATCTTATTCAACTTCAGACTAAATTACCTTTTGTTTGATACCACACAAAAAAAAACAAAAACTAAAATGTATTTTGTTTAACTCCGGACTCAATTACATTTCGTTTGATATCACACACGCCATATTTTCACGTAAACTCTAATTTTTGAAATGTACCCCCACCCTTTTTGACGAAAAAAAAATTAAAATATATTTTGCTTAACTCCATACTCAATTACCTTTCGTTTGATATCACACACGCCATATTTTTACATAAACTCTTATTTTTAAAATCTTCCCCCACCCTTTTATTTGGCTTGTGTTCAGTGGATGTTGTTCATTTTTAAATGGGACCATCTCGACCCAAGACCCAGCCTAGGTACCAAATTTCATTAAAATCGGCAAAGCGGTTTTTGAGTTATGCGCGTTGGTCGTTACAGACAGACATACAGACAGACAGACAGACAGACATACAGACAGACAGACAGACGGCGCGACAAAAATGTTTTAAAATCATCTGAAACGCAAAGATATATAAAAAATTTTGAAATCGGAGTAACTTTTTTTGTTCTCGAAAAAATTAGGATCACCATAGCTCACACTACTATAGTATAGTATATGTGTGAGCTAAAAGTAGGAACTTGGATTATTGATAAAGTAAGCAAAACTATTCAATAAAAATCATTTAATTTCCATTTTAATGGTTTTTAATTATGTTAACCACTATCTTGTTTGTTAGTCTACCTTTGTATCTAGTTGGTGATAAGAAGATAATGGTTATTTTTAATATATAAGATATGATTGAAAGTAAATTTTTGAGGGTCATTCTAAAAACAAAGCAAATATTGATGTTAATTTTAAAGAGAATAGGTATAATCCTTCCATTCAAATTTGCCGTATAAAAAGGGTCATGAAAGTGACTCGTGCTACCGTGATCATACCAGTTTTCGAATTACCAGAAGTCTGTGCAAAAAGTTAAAAATAATTTTTAAATTTTTAGAACGTTTCAGTATTTTAAACACCTATGAAGTAAAAGTATCGAACACACCAAATCTTGTGATACGTGCCTAGTCCCTTCTTGTAAGGTTCAGCAGAGGCTATCGACAGGCACTTTAAGAATGGGTTTCACACACTATTCGTTTTATTGAAAAACCATATATGTATGTGGAACAATCCATTGTATTGTACTAATAGCCTTTTTAACTTGAAATAAAATAGGGTTTTCCAGATCGGTAGATAATTATATAGGTATTTATCATGAATTTACAAAGTGTCTAAATATAAAGTTTAAAAAGTGCGCATATAATGACAAGATCAAAATAGAAATTCGTTAAACACAATTCGTGCCAGAGTTTGAATCATAATTCATTGTATGAGACCGACAGGACAAAAAACAAATACTTTATTCTTGTGGATGGACAGGATAATTTTAGTATCCTTTATTCTTGTGGACAGGATAATTTAAGTTTTCTTTTATTTCGTCGGTTTATAACGTTGTCCGACGCCTATTCTCCACCTCCTTCGATCCTGACAATCATTTTCTGTCAGATTCTTATGACCCATTGATCTTTGGATTGACTGTTGCTTCTAGTTTAGGACGCCCTCTTTTTCTCCGCCCTATTGTTTGTCATTCTAGGACCTGCTTTCGTAATCTTTCTTCGTTCATCCGTTGTACATTTCCGCACCATATCAGTTGCCTTTTAGTGATGTCATCCGTTATGCTTCCCTTGATTCCCATTCTTTCTTTTATGATCTCATTTCTTATGTGATCTGTTCTAGATATTCTCATTGATCTTATTGCATCCATTTCGACACTTTCCATTTTTGTTTTGTATTTTTCTGTTACGCCAACGTTAAATTTTACATTCTTTTTTATTTCTCTGCTTCATAAAATACTGTTAAGACATCCAATAACCTTTTTTGCTTTTACTATTCTTTTTTTCAGTTCTTTACAGTCTGTTCCTGTCTTATCAAATGTCACACCCAAGTATACGTACTCATTGCATGGAGATATTGTTTGTCCATTGTCTAGTTCTAACTCACTGGATTCGTTTCCAATACATAAGTACTGTGTCTTGTCCACGTTCACTGTTAATCCCCACTTTTGGTATTCTCCCATTAACTTTCTCATCATATACTCCATGTATTCTTTATCTTTAGCTACAATTACTTGGTCGTCAGGAAACTGTAGTGTGTATGGCAAATCGGTCGTTAAGTTGTATTCCCATGCCGTGCACTTTAAGTTTCCAGTTTTTTAGAGCTACTGCGATATATATTTTAAAAAGAGTTGGAGAGATACAACATCCCTGTCTTAAGCCTTTTGTTATCAGGAATTCTTTTGAAAGTCGATTTCCAATTTTAATTTTAGATTTTGACCCTTTGTATAGTTCTTTTATCGCTCTTTTATCTCTTTATTTAAGTACAAGATTATATAAGTTTTGATCTTTTGGGCCTGAGATTTTCCAATTTTTCTGAGATATTTACAAAAACCCTTTTTTAAGGCTGATATATCATGGCTTCACTTGAAGTGTGCTAATATAGGGTGACCATACGTCCGGATAAAGCCGGACAAGTCCGGCTTTTTGGGCAAAATGAAAATGTCCGGCCAGCTTTTTTTTTCGTCCGTCTTTTTGGCGAACCAAGAGACCTTTTGTTTTTCGTGATCCAGGGGTCTATTCAGGGCGAGCTAGATGGGGTTTAGCTCCCCAAGCTTAAAAATTAACCTCCTCATATGAAATAAGCATAGTTGATTAAGGGCAAACTCTTCAAACCATTCCCTGCGCGGCGCTTATGAGACTAGAAACTTTAATTTGGTAAGATTTTTCCCCATTTATCCTGGGAATTATTATTTTTTTAATTTTTGCTTGTTTTTCCGTTTTTGACACAAATTTTCTTCTGCGCTGGCATACTTAATTTTTCTGCGGAGTATTTTTTTGTGAAAATTACCTAGTCGATTTTTTTTCTTGTTGTTTTTTTAATTTAGCTTTTTTTTTTGGTTTTTTTTCTACACATTCTTTTTTCAGCGCGTTTCTGCGTATTTTGTTTATATTGCAGATATCGTTTTCTACAGCGCCACTATTGACGAAAAGTGTTTAATTATTTTTTAATTTTCGCCTCTTTTTGATTCTTTTCTACAAATATTTTTCTGTGGCGTAATATTTTCAATTTTCTAGTAGGTTCCTTATAGATTGCAATTTTTAAAATTTTTCCTACAAATTGTTTTTCGCTGAAAAATTGCTAGTTGAGTAATTTTTTTTTAAATACTCACCCTCCAGCCCTTTTTGTTTGTTGAGTTTTTGTTGCATTATCTAGAAAGTAAACCTGGGGTTGAGACCTCTCCCCGCGGCCCGGTAGTCATATCAAAGTTTTTCAAGGTGTTTTTTTCCTATTAAATTTTTTTACAACGGCTTTTCAATGTGACCGATTTTGTCCGGCTTTTTTATCGAAGATCCGGCATTTTTGTCTCTGACGTCTTCCTTGTACGCTAAACACATATGGTCACAAATTGTCAAAATTTAGAACACGTGGAAATTAATAATGGCATGGATCACGGTGCCAGCAGCTTGTCAGGACGTGTTCCTAACAAGGATGATTCGTTGAGATACGTTGGTTGTCATGGGAACGTCACATGCTTTCGCTGGGCAAAGACTCAGGTATTTAACCCGCGTCCATTTTTGAAATAGTTTTCGGTCACAGTAAACGGCTGGGTTAGGTCGCCTGGGTTTTGTGGTAATCTGTGGGTCGGCGTATTGTTTACATTCGGTTCTGATTTGGTTTTATTTTAATTATTACTATGCAGTGTGTGTTTTACTGGAAAACCCGTTTTCGAGGTGGAACGACGATGACAATAAAGACATTTTGAACTCTGAAAAGCCGTCCCCTATGTTGAACGTAAATAAACCGGCTAAGGTTAAAGACAAAGTGTACATTGGACAATTTAAAGAAGAATAGATGAATTGCCTCACATACGAGCAGTAAAATTTAAATTAAATTGCAATTGCATCATCATGAACCAACCACCTAACTGATTTCGCTGATTTGACTGAATTTAGGTAAGTTCTTTATAGAATAGATATTTACATTATTAGCATATTATTATATTTTTATTTTTTATGTTTGTATAAAAAATGGGGGGAGGGAACTTGCGCCAACTATTGCGAAAGTCACGAGCGGCCACTGATTTAATGTATTTTTTTTTATAAAAGTATCTTTTATAAAAAAAATTAAATTTGATTATTTAACATTATTGTTATACAGAACCCCTCCTCATTTACACATTCCACATTTTTGCTTATTTGTTGTAATGTAGCTAAACGGAAATCACCTTCTAAACGTCCGTCGCGTCGACGATAAGTAACAGTTATTGATCATTAACAGAGGCTTTCTATTTATAAAAGTTTTATAAAGGTTGACAAGTGGTATTTCGTTGTATCATTATTTCCTGCAAAGCAGAGACGTCCTTATGCCATGGGAGCACCCTTCCAATCCTTAGATTTTTTTACATATCTTCGACATATTTCAGAAAAAAACACAAAAAATAGCTTAAAATTCGACATTATGATGCTTTGGCCTCTCCCCCAAGAGGACTCGGGCCCCTCCCAAGACATATTCCTGGGTGCGCCACTGCTTATGCTCTAAACTTTTTCCTGTAAGAAGGTTCTTAGTGCGAAGTTATAAGACTGGCTTATAAAGGCCTATTATCTTACCCTAAGAACCACTATTAAGGCGGGTTGACACAGGTAGGGAAGCACGATCGTGACTCACGCTTTCGGTTCATCGATAGTGAAATACGAGTCGGAGTGCCAGTCGTGAATATGGTACCACTTTTTGTACTTGCGGCAATTTTTTTTAATTCTTGCGCGTAGGAGCTTCGTAGATCCTTAAATTTTGTAATTACATGAGAGGGTGCAAAATCTGATAAATTTAAAGCCTCTACAATTCGTTGGGCTGCTGCGGCACGCGTGTCCCTTTTTTATAACCATCATTTCTAGAGTCCCATAGTGCGGGTTCATTTCTGTAGTATTCCAAAGATTTTATGGTTTCTGCATCGCTCTTTCGTAGTACATTTCCACTACTCATCGTATTTATTTATTTTTTTAACACAACTTCTCGACGCAACTACTTATTCACGACTGAAAAATGGCGTGAAATATCAAACACGTTTGATCTGCGTATTCACGATCGTGATGCCGTTCGTGGAGATTCGTTTCCATTCTTATTTCACGACTCTGTTGTTGACATGACGCGTGCCCCACGAAAGCGTGAGTCACGATGGTGCTTCCCTACCCGTGTCAACCCGCCTTACGGCTGTTGTTGTAGAACTTAATTGCTTCATTGAGTAGAAAGGCGTTTGAGAAGATATTTTTTGTCTTAGTTGACTATACTTACAAGAAAAAAAGTTTAGTTCGGTTGCTCGGAGACACTAACATAGATGAAATTTTTTTATAGACATACCAAAATGGCGGAGGAAAACGGCCCCCCAAGGTCGAAAATATAAAAAAAATTATGACTCCAATGTGAAAAACATATATTAAAATCGCGAAAACACTACCTTTTGCAAGCTGGGGGTCTTTTTTCGCTACGTTTGAATATCATTGCGCTTATGTGTATTTTCCTTGTTGAATCAGCCCCCGTTCCTAAAAGTGAATCATGATCGACTAAACGCGACTTAATTCTAACAAGATCAGTGTAAATTTAAATAACAATTTAAATTATATGCTAACAATATGCTTTAATTGATGTTGGTTTTTCTATTCCTTTGTTCAATGTATCTGCATAAGTATTGTTTGACTGATAAGCGGAAATAACAGACATATTGTTTATATTAAAATTCGCAACATTTTGTTTTGATAACTGAAATTACAAGGAAATCTAGTTAGTAGAGTGTGTTTATTTTTTTTTATTGTTTATTTAAAATGGGTCGCGGAAATTATTTCGATTTTTGTTTTGATAGGAAAATTGTTCGAAAACATTTTCTTCTATCGATTACTTGTTCGAAAAAAATTTCTTTAAATAAAAATTCAAAAATATTTTCGTCGGAAACATTTTTTTCGAAAAAAATCATTTTTTGGGAAAAAAAATCTTAAATTAGCTCTCCTGTCCTGGAGGTGGAACATTAATTTTAAAAAAATACAAATTTTTTAAAATTATTTAAAAAAAAAATTTTTTTTTTCGAAAATATATTAATTTGGCACTAGGATTTAAAAATGATCCAGTAAAAAAAAATAAATAATAATACTAAATTTATTTGCCTAATTGCTAAACATATTGGGTTTTATTTTTTTCCTCAAAACTATTTCTTAGTAAGTGTTCTCAAAATGGGAACGTTGGCAGTTAGATGGCAGCACACTTTTTCAGTCATTTATAATTTTTAAGCAAACATTATTATTAGCTGAAATTGAAAGAAAAATATGAAGGACATAAGTGATATTTAAAGGAGAAATTTTTTTAAAAACTAATGTCTATAGGAAAACATGTGTTATTATAGTCAATAAAATTCCCTTTAAAATGATGTATAACGTGATCGGATTGGTTTCATAATTTTTTTTACAGGTTTTATTAATATGAAAAATATATACCATACTTTATTGTAGACAGTGAAATTCCCTTTTCAACAATGAGAAACTCGGAGGGGTTTGACTTATTACAAACTCTCCAACGACGTCCATAAATGGGGTGATGTGTAATGAAAAAAAAATATGTTTTTCACAGGTTTTATCAAATTTTCTTAAAAAATAAGCTTTATCAAAAACTATGTTCCTTACTTCGTTATAGAAAATAAAATTTCCTTTCAAACGATGTATAACATAGTGATAATTATTTCATAGTTACCGCTCCAGTGGTGTCCTTACTAAATCAACTAATAATTTTTTTAACAGGTTTTATCCAATTTTCTTAAGAGCTTCTTAAGCTTCTTACGACAAAATGTCTTCTTAAGTTTACGGTGGATAATGAAATTTCCTTTTAAACGGTGTTTCACATAATGTGATAAAAAATATGGCTACTCTCCAGGGACGTCCGTATGTTAGGGTCTCTCTCAAAAATTAGAATTTTATATTATACATTTTTAGAATATAGCGCTACAGAACAACTGCATGGTGGGTGCAAGTCTTCTTAAGACAAATTGTGCGCCTACAACTGATGAGTCCCTTAAGGACCAAACAATTGTAGTTTTTTTTGAGAAATCCACGGAAGAAATTAATGAAACAAAATAATTTTAACGCGATAGCAACGAAAACTTTATTGTTTTTTATAATTTTACTCCGTGAGATATTGGCAAGGTAAAAATTAAAATCTTGTAATACTTTATTCTTTTTTTTTTCAGAAAGTGCCAATGTTTTAAAAACCCTTCTGAGCTTCGCTGTTGGAGGACTACTTGGAGATGTATTCTTACATTCCTTGCCAGAAATATGGGCAAATCAAAAAGGTACGTTTGGATATAACAAAAAGTTTGCCCCTAATTTTGATGTTTTTGGAGAGTTTCAGGTATTTCTAACAGAGTTGACCAATATACATATCACGATATACCACAGCACCAGCCGGGTCTTAAGGCACACATCATGCATAAGACGAATGCTAAGGTTTAGCCCCAAAGCGTCAAGGGCGGATCCAGAGGTGCTTCTCGGGGGGGGGGGGCACTTTAGGTGACAGTCTCTGTTGGTAAAAAACGGTATATATTTTTTAAGCAGCATTTTATTGATGCCGCCGCAGGCAAAAATTTTGAATTTTTATTAGCATAAACATTACTTTTTACTCATTTTTTGTATATTCAAAAAATTCTCGGGGGGGGGGGCAAGTGCCCCTAGTGCCCCCCCCTGGATCCGCCACTGCAAAGCGTCATAGACCGTCTTTAGCTCGCAAACCAGTTGTCGTATTTTCAAATGGAAACACTTTACCTATGTTCTATGATATCATTGTCTGCCTCGACCAAAATAGCGCACACCACAAATCTTCTACTTTTATTATTATTTTAAAATATGACGAACAGAACAAGAAACATAGCAAAACTTAGAAAAACAAAAAAACAACCAACCTCTTATACAGATACACCAACCTAATGATAAAATATTTAAAAGTGACGTTAAAAATAAGGGACCGCTGTATAAAAAGGATTTTCATAAAAAACTCATTTATCCCAGCCGCGTTAAGGTGTGGTTGCCTTATTACTGCTAGCCTTATTTTGGAATTACCGAATTAGAGTTCGCGCGGCGAGTGTTGAAGCCACCCACGTCACGGCTGAGGAGGATCCACTGGCCTCGCCTCTAGCTTGTGATTGGCTGTTTCGGAGATGTATAGGCGTAGTGTTTTATGGGTTCAATTATTTTTATGTTACCGCTATAAATTATTATGTGTTATTTATTCCGCACGGCACTGTCCGACCGCAAGTAGGCGTATACCAAGATAAAATTAAAGACGTGCGTGGCATCAACTCTCGCCGCGTCTACTCTACCTATTAATTCTACGGAATGCACACTGGTAATAAGGGCGGACCAAGTAACCTAACGTGTAGGTTTGGTTAAACAGTTGTCGAGTTATTGCGTTAGACAGACAGACAAACCAAACCATTATAAAATAAAGTAACTGGGTTTAAGTGGAAATTAAAAAAAAAATGATGTGCCATGCAAGCATAACAGTAATTATTATACAATAAGATTGGTATGCTGAACTTAAAGCGTGGCGTGCGGTAATGTGATTAACCTACTGTGCGGTAAAGTACACTTACCGCACGCTTATAGATAACAATCGGAACTAACTAATTACCCACTTCTATATTTTAATGAGTTTTCTGTATACTGAGTCAGCGAGTTTTTAGTGTTCTAAAAACATGTAGTGACATTATACATTTTATTAGTTAGCCATTATAAATTTTAAACCAAAAATCTTAGTTAGATATGGGAATTTAAAAATACTTTTATGCAATCAAAACTGCAATAAATCCATGCTCCAAAAATTTTGACTTTCGCTTCTCGTAGCATAATATAGTTTTTTATTTGTTGTTTTCTGATATAATCTATTATATTTGATTGGTTGCAAGGTTACTGTCAAAATGCATTATTTTAAATACTGCTCAAAAATTGAAGTGAGCCACCCCATTCTTTGGACATTTTTAAAGTAAATTTATTCGTAAACCAAACGGTCAATTTCCACACAATTTTTTATGTGATATAGCTCCGATTATCATCTTTTAATGTTTGGTTTCCTTATTGTCCTGCGCTTGACAGATAGCTTCACAGGGTGGCTACAACGCAGGTGTAACAAAAGTGCGAAAGTTTGCACAACCCCTATTTCCCGTACAATTTTTTTCAAAAAAATTTTAATGACACAAAATGACGGTCAGCTAAATCCAAAAAAAGTTATTTCTCAGTTTTTTAAATTTCTCTTTAGTTTCCGAGATATGATTTTTTTTATACGCCATTGTACCCTAGATGATCACTGAGCACACTGAGGGGCGTGCAAAAATAATTTTCCATAAATTCTCCTTTTATGATCAATCCTGAGTTTCACCTTCTGTAGGTGATCTGATATCAAGTCTAGGTAAATGCAAAACACGTTTTATTGAAGTACTTGATACCTTAAAATGCTCAAGAGGATAAGCACAATCAAAACATAATATTTCTGGTTCCAACGCATTTCACATTTAAGTTTTTTTCAACTCTTAAAACTTTCGTTTGTGAGATATTACGACCTAAATGAGATGGAACACGTGGCATAAGCTCTGCTCCACGATTTTGACTGAGGCAGCATCAAAATCATCTGTAGTGGTATGAGAAAATTCGCTGAAATCCATGGACTTTGGGAAATAATTGGCATTTAAGAAAAATGAAAAAACCGTCTCGGCATAAATGTTCAAACTTTAATAAAACGTATTTTGCATTTACCTAGACTTGATATCAGATGACCTACATAAGGTGAAACTCAGGTTTGATCATAAAATTTATTTTTGCACGCCCCTGATTGTGCTTACTGGTCATCTAGGGTACAATGGCGTACAAGGTTCGAAAAGGCCAACATTTGGGTCGCCTCATAGCAAATTTGGTGGCTATGGGTCAAACCGAGTAGAAACGTCAAACTAAAAATCAGAAAAAGTACAATTTTATGGAAAAAAAATCATATCTCGGAAACTAAAGAGAAATTTAGAAAACTTTAAAAATGTCAAAAAAATGGGGTGGCTCACTTCAATTTTTGAGCAGTTTATTATAAAAAAAAATTTGTGTGTTAAAAATGCTTTTTTTTTTTTGAAAAAAACTAGATTCCCTTGCAATATTTTGACAGCGTTTTACACAAGCAATTCTCTTACATCAAACCTACTCGCTGGCTACGCGATGGCCTAGCCTAAAATATTAAAAGGCTCACTTCAATTTTTGAGCAGTTTATTAAAACAAAAAAAATTGTGTGTTAAAAATGCATATTTTTTAGAAAAAATCTAGAGACCCTCGCAATATTTTGACAGCGTTTTACATCAAACCTACTCCCTGGCTACGCGATGGCCTAACCTAAAATATTAAAAACGCCCAAAAAATGTCAATATGCTAGAAAGAGAGGACATTATGAGTTGCTCACCTCTAGGAAACACACAACAAGTCGAATGTATCTAGCGCCTCGAGAAAAAACGGTTTCAGGGAAAGAATTGTCAATAATGCATAATTTATTTTCAATTTTTTTTTGTGTTTGTTAAAAATCAATTTTGACAAGAGAAATGAAATGAAGAAACAATTGTTTCCAACTCTTGCGGAAAACCGTTTATCCGCGTATGGACAAAATGATTTTCTGCACTTTTTTGGAAAACCGAGATTGAGAATTGAATGAAGGGTTCTTACTAGTTTGGAAATATTTGTCTAAACTTGGCAGTGGCGGCTCGTGACAGTAAAGTTTGTGAGTTCTGCCGATAGGGTATAAAAAATGCAATTTTTTTACAGTCTCCAGATCACGTGTCTATTATAAAAAGTAAAAAATTGCCAAGTTTGGTTTGGCAAAAATTACAATGCCTAGGAAAAAATAAAGTTTTTACAAAAGATTTAATTCACATGCACTACTACATAATATATACTCACCAATGTTTTGCCTGCACGTATTTTCTAGACATCTGAGAACTCGTACTCGTACACTTTTGGGCAGTACTCGAATAAGTTTGTATACTTAAATGTATTTAAATTTAACTTCACATTTAACTCACTAATATAATTTTTAAATTTTAATTTTAACATAATTAAAAAATAATTATAATATTTTTTGCCTGTTTTTTGTAACGTTCTCGTTAAACAGCCGAATATTTGTCCAATATGCAGTGTCCAGCTTCTCACGAATATTAACATTACCCAACAAACCCAGGTTCATTACATTGTTTAAATGATTTTTTGATTTTTCATGGCGTTTGATTTTTTCGCTAAGATGTACTAAATCGATTACACCAAGGACGGTCCAAGATTTATCTCAACCAAACAAAAGGTACGGAAAACAAAAAAGATAATTATTTTTATTGCATCCGCATATCCAGTCGTTTCTGGCATAAATTTCTCTTGTAAAAATCCTTTTATACGATTTTCCCCGGCTTCAACCACACTTTTCTATTAAAATATCGGGCAATGGCCGTCCTTCTTTCAGTTTTAGTTTTTCTTCATAAGTAAAGAGAGAGAATTATTTTACATTAATTAAATTATCCACCCCATTAATTGTGATACAATTATACAAAAACAAACAACAAACACGACCATAACCTCCCGCTCATGCGTTTGGCGTCTTCTAAATAAATAAATGCGCCCGCAAACACGCAACGCTGAGCCCGCCCGCCCGGAATTGTAGTGGAACTGCAAGTTTTGCAGCTCTATTGTATAATCGTTGGATTTCGTTATCTAAACCCATGAGCAAGTGCGGTGCGGGGCGAAGGAAGCGGTTCCTAGCCGAGCACAGATCTCGTTGTGTTGCAATTTAGCAGCGCAACAATGCCAATAACTTCATTTGACCGACTGTGAAATGCGGCCTTTGGCGACGGCGCGCGGCGTCATACTCAACACACGTACGCGATTTAAAGGCCTACTATACCAACACCGGACCAAAAATATACTGCTATTCCAATAATTTTAGAAATAAAATAATTATATTAGAAAAATAGCAGCGGCTGAAAAATAGTCAAATAATGTGAACATTTTGGGGGTTCTGCAGCTCTGCAGCCCTTATGAACTAGCCGCCCCTGAAACTTGGCTATTACGGCTGCAAATGACTGTTAGGCACAGTGCTAAATTGAACATAAAGAAGTTTGGCTGTAATAGCAAAGTTAAAAAAATCATTTTGAAACTAGTAAGAACCTTTCATTTTGAGATTTGTGTTGAAGAACTTGGATTTACTTTTTTCTCAATTATTTTTACGAAATAATATTTTCGCGTAGTTTTTTTTACATGAAACGTTTTTATTATGATCAAATATTTTAATAGTTTTTCTTTGTTTTTAGGGGACCACAAAACCGCCACTGGTTTATTAATATTAGCTGGATTAATAGTATTTGTAACAGCAGAAAAAATATTTACTGTGATAGAGAAGATTGGCGAACAGCAAATTGAATCGCAAGCCAAAAAAGAAAACAACAATGTTAAAGGAGCACTTGAATTAAAAAAAAGACATGTAAGTTAAGCAGCTAAGAAAATGGCCATAGTAGGCAGTTTGTTCATTTTTATCTCATTTGCTACGCTTTGAGTGATATCTCAAGCAAACAGCATTGAAAAAATATGTAAGGCTTTTCCGATTGTTTTATGACTACAGGAGAAAATAGTACAGTGTTTTCCCGTATATTTTTACACCATATCTAAAACGTTTATTTGAATAGATATCAAAATATGATAAATACAAAAGTTTCATAATTTTTTACTAAGTGTAAGAATCTTTCTGTGAGAATGTCAAAAAAAATACAAATGTCCAAATTTGACAGGTCGATGGTTTTTTTTAAACACAAAACACTTTTTTAAAAAAAACACACTGTATAATATTTTAGATTTTTATAGACCTTTTCACCCTGATTTAAAATATATATATGTTGGGATTATTTCGTTTATTGGTTTTGGAGATATATGCGTTTAAAGTTTTAAAAACTAACCTTGACACAAAAAGTGATGCTATTGTTTTGTCAATTTGTCAAATTTAGTTTTAAGAGCGATTCATGATGGGTTGTTCTGAGGAAGAAAAACTGGATAGATTAAATTCTGTATTATATTTTGTTTCCCGGGAGAAGACAAACAACCGCCAAACTATTGTTACGGGTTCACAACAACAATTAAAACTCGCAATTGTTGAAAATGATACGTCAATTTATTTCGACAAATTATGTACAAAAACACGCACTTAAACTTACTAATAACTTGCTAACAATTCACTACTTTAATACGCCTATTAACTTCGCGTTAACATCTAACGATCACTACCATTAGTTATCTCTGACTGCCCGATGCACGACGTCCGGCCCTATATATAACGGGCTGCCTACTATTCGAGAATTTTCCATCCTTGTTCGATTCGGAATTATTCCAACCTTTTCCGGACCGGACCGTTCGCATACCAGTTTGTCACAGATAACGCAACTAAAACCTAGATTAAGAAGACAACCATAAAATACGTCAACCTAATACTACACTAAACCTAAATAAATTCTAACTATAAAATTTAAATAACTTAAATTTGTAACACTATGTTAAATACAGTAAACTCAATCAAAGGAAAACACTTAAAAGAAAAACAAGAACAGTAGAAAGAAAAGCTGAAGAAGATTTAATATTTTGTTATATTAGTTAGTTTTTCCTTTTGAGTTAGTTTTTCATATATTAAAAAAAGTTTGTCCTTGTTATTTTGAGGAGAATCCTGAATTCGTGAATCTTATTGAAAATTCTGCGCACTCTATGCATTGCTCAAATTATTGTATTAATATTCAAATAGGCAATTTAGAAAGTTAACAATGAAGTATTATTATATTTATTAGTTTCTAAAAGAAATTGTATTATTTTTTGTTTTTACTAGCTTGCGGCGCCACCACGCGCCACTCATTACTGTGAAGAATAACTATATACCTTACAAAAGCAACAACATCACCTTTTGTGTCAACACTATTGTCTTTTTCATGGCTGCCTAATGTTTTAAAGAGTATCAATTTAAGTTTTTAAAACTTTTGGACGCATATATTTCCAAAACGAATAAACGAAATAATCTCATTTTATATATTTTTGAAATCAGGAAGGAAAAGGTTTATGAAAATCTAAAACAATGTGCAGAGAGTTCCATTAAAAAAGAACCATCGACCTGTCAAATTTTGATATTTAGAATTCTTTTTTGACATTCTGACCTAAAGTTTCTTAAGCTTCATAAAAAATTATGAAACTTGTAATTATCATATTTTGATATATATTTAAATGAACGCTTTAGATATGGCGTAGAACTATACGGGAAAAAGATGTAGGGGCGCAGGAGGTTCTTAAAAGTTACCGTGCGGACGTAAAATTTGCTCCCTCTTAACTTTTGAATAGAATTGAATAGTAAAAACCATGTTTAATAGTACCTAACACTTTTTTACTTTTTGAAGTATTTTTATAACCAGGCTATTGAATTTAGAATACGACTCCTGTATTAAATTTAAAATATTATATTAAATGCGGAGCGGGTGACTTATGGTAAGGTATTTTATTTGTATATGCAGTACTCGCTGTATAAATCAAGTTCCTTAGGAAATATGTGTATTTTTATTCAGATTAAAAATTCTTCTCATAAGACAGAGAGCAAACATTTTTACCTTCCTAGCCCGCGCAGCAATGGCTAGAGAAGGTATTGTTTTCGACGATTTTTTTTTTGAGATAACGCCGAAAATGTGTTATTTTGACCTACTGTAGCAATATCGTCGTGACGTCTCTCTGTGTGTTTGTGTGTGTATATGTCTGTCCGTAACACGATAGCTCCTAAACCGACTAACCGATTTTTATGAGATTTTCATCAAAAAAGGTATGCGACACTGTAACGAGCTGATTAGATTTTAGTCAAAATCCATTAATGCTAATGACAGTTTTTTGATAGTTTAAAAATTGAAATTATGCTCACTTTTTAACGGAGCATCTCATCAATATGCGGTTTTTCGGAATATGGTAGAACATATTTTTCTCAATAATCTATGTTTCAACTAAAAACTTCGTAGAAGCTTTCGTTTCTGAGATGTTTACAAGAAACTTTTTTCAAGGCTGATATAGCTCGACTTCACTTGGAGTGTACTAACGTGCTAGGAGTCTATCAGATCCGTCGTGGATCCATTTATTTATTTTAAGAACAAAGCGAATAATTCTGTAAACTACCCACATATTTATTTTAAAGTGGTTTAAATATGGTTTTTATGAATTATCAATCAAAGCGCATTTTTATCATAGAAATAGATAATTTTTCAATATATTCTAATTTTTTTAATAGGAATGCGATAAACCTATATCGTGTTCCGTCCTTTGTTTTTACTAAATTTTTAAGGATTAATAACACAATGTGTTTACTGGATGAAAAAAATATTTAATTCTCAGAAGTTATTAGAAATTAACAAAAGCTTTAAATCATTTTTATAAGTGTAAAATATAAGGCAAAGGTTCCCGCAACTTTACATAAAGTTTTGATTGACTCAGGAAGCGAATCCAAAACTAAAACTGTTGTGTACCTATTTCAAAACCGTGATTACGCTTTAAATAGGACCAAATTAAATTGTATTATTAGTTTTAAAGATAAGGAAATTTGCTTAATAGTTACGAATATACAAATAAATTGTTAGATGTACTCGGACATTAACCTCGCTTCTCAATTAAATTCATTTATTTTGCGTTGCCTCTTGATGGATAGATGGAATTAAGGATATAAGAAAGTAGTACGATCGAACTACATTTTGGTACGTCAGAGAAGCGTCCACAAGGCATCAAAAAAACTTCATTACTTATTTTAGATTTCGTGGCCACACAGAAAAAGTATTGTTCCTAAAACTTGCGCAAAGTGTCTTTCCTGCAGTTTAAGCTCATCCGAACTTCGCTTTGCGTCATTCGTATAACTGCTTTTGCGCGCGGGAAAGTATCAGTTTGCCCACTTGTTAGAAAAATTATTATTTCAAAATTTAAACATCTCTGAACTTTTTCAGAACGTTTTTTTAGCTCACACATATACTATACTATAGTAGTGTGAGCTTTGGTGATCCTAATTTTTTCGAAAAAAAAAAGTTGCTCCGATTTCAAAAATTTTTATATATCTTTGCGTTTCAGATGATTTTGAAACTTTTTTGTTGCGCCGTCTGTCTGTCTGTCTGTCTGTCTGTATGTCTGTAACGACCAACGCGCGTAACTCAAAAACCGCTTGGCCGATTTTAATAAAATTTGGTACCTAGGCTGGGTCTTGGGTCGAGATGGTCCCATTTAAAAATGAACAAAATCCACCGAACAGAAACCAAATAAAAGGGTGGGGGTAGATTTCAAAAATTAGAGTTTTTATGAAAATATGGCGTGTGTAATATCAAACGAAAGGTAATTGAGTCTGGAGTTAAACAAAATACATTTTAATTTATTTAAAAAAAAGGGTGGGGGTATATTTCAAAAATTAGAGTTTAAGTGAAAATATGGCGTGTGTGATATCAAACGAAAGGTAATTGAGTCCGGAGTTTAACAAAATATATTTTAGTTTTTGTTTTTTTAAGGGTGGGGGTGGATTTCAAAAATTTGAGTTTAAGTCAAAACATGGCTTGTGTGGTATCAAACAAAAGGTAATTTAGTGTGGAGTTAAATAAAATATATTTCAGTTTTTAGTTATATTAGCTTACACGTACACTATAACTATAGTACCTAGTGTGAGCTTGGGGGCCCATATATTGGCAGAGTATTTTTTCTAGGATATTTCCCAACTTTTTTCAAGACAATCTCAGAGAATTTTTAGAATTTTTAGATTTATAATTAATTTTCAAATTTTTTTATAATATTTTGCATAACGTTTAGGAGATTCGCTGTTGTTTCAAGTACATTTTTAGATTAGTAAAAATAATAACTGAGGTAAAAGGTTTTACCAGTTTGGAAAATTTTTGCTAAACTTTGCTATGAAAGCCAAACTTGTGTATGTTCAATTGAGCATTTTGCAGCCGTATTAGCCAAATTTAAGAAAACTTTTCCAAACTAGTAAAAACCTTTATTTTGAAATGTGTACTGGAGAACTTGGCTATACTTTTATCTTAATTATTTTTACGGAATACCATTTTCGCGTAATTGCCATTTTTTACATAAAATGTTTTTGTTATGATTTCACTGCTTTTTTAAAGTAACTAAAATATGCGGATATGTTCAAATCTTTTCGATGCCTTAGCTTTTACCTTTTTCAATTTCCTTTGAAATGAATAAATTTCTATTTCTATCAATTGGTGCTTGTGGGGGGTATTTGGAGTTCCTTTTTAAGAACTTGTCTATAATTTCTGTAAGTTTGCCACATCCCAGCTTTGTAGAATTTCTGGAATTTCGGAAATAAGTGGGTAATGTTACTTTTACATAACTTTACATGTATAAGGGAGGAAAGCAAATTAAAATTTTGGATTTTTAAAATTTTTTCCTATAGTTTTATCATAGTTTCTATCAGTCTGCCAAACCCCAGCCTTTTAGCATTTCTGGAAGTGGGCAATGTTACTTTTACATAACTTTACATGTTTTACATAACTTTAAATGTATAGGGGATGGGAGTAAATGAAACTTTTTGGGTTTTTTGATTTTTTCCAAGGGTGTGGTCATAATTTCTTTAAGTCTGTCAAATTTCAGCTTTGTACAACGTCTGGAAGTATAGTAGAATTTTGATATGAATTGTAGATAAGTCAAATATGGGCTAAAACGTTTTAAGAAGAGGTGGAACAGCAATTTGCGCGAACTTGACGAGGCACTAGCGTGCCCTAAGATAATCTTTTTTAATTTTTCCGGAAAATTTCCAGACCTAACCAGAATTTTTGAGGTTATTCAAACACTTCTTAAAAATATTTTCCTACCTCGAAAACGTTTAAAAACTGGAAACTGATGGATTACCAGAGAATAAATTTAAAGTGTCTTTTTTTTTAGAGAAAAATAATAATAAAAAATATATGGTATTCAAAAAGTAAAGCCATGACTGATCTGACACTTCCTAGCGTATTACCCTACCTGCAGAATTGAATTTTTTAATTTTCTTTATATTATATTAGATTATTTGTTTTTTATTTTTTAGATTTCAGGCTACTTAAATTTGGTGGCTAATTCAATAGACAACTTCACTCATGGTCTGTCCCTGGGTGGAGCATTTTTAGTATCACTGCGACTGGGACTCTTAACTACATTCGCCATATTGGTTCATGAAATTCCCCACGAAGTGGGCGATTTCGCTATTTTGTTGAAATCTGGATTTACCAGGTGGCACGCAGCAATGTTTCAAATACTCACCGCTGGCGGCGGGCTCGTCGGAGCTTTATGTGCTATACAGTTTAGCGGGGCTTCAACATCTATGGGTTAGTATTTAAAGCGATAAAGCATAGTTTTCACTTATGCGTGCCCACCCTGATTCAAAAAGCGCACCACGTAACGGGACTTGGATTTGCACCGGTTTTGATGCGTTTTTTGAATCAGGTTGAGCACGCATAGGTGGAAACCGGGTTTTAGATGTAACTCGGGTGGAGGTAAATTCCTTACCAACTGCAAAGGCCACAAAATGAAACATGTCCTTACCAATGATATGAAGGCGTTTAAATTCTATGGTTATTATGCTGACTCGTTGAAAATAAACCTATAGTCTTTGCAATAAGGCTAGTCCTTTTGTTTAATCACCCCGTAATTCTGGTAACAAAACACACGTGTATTCTTAATTCAGTTTTAAACCACAGGTTCCTAAGGTAACTGATAATGTATGCTGCGAAACTAATTATCAGCTACCTTAATCTTAATATAATCGGTTACCACCCTTTATAATATGGGTGGTGGATCGGTGTTTAAACTGCCATTGTTTTGAAATTTCTGACTGAAAGATTATCGCTAAATTTTTATTTAAATTCTGATTCTGATTTGGAATAGTTTTTTGAGAAAAGGTTCTGTCCCAAAATGATTTTATGTAGTGAAAAATTTATGAACAATTGGGGTGCCCTTCCGCCAAAGTTTCTACATTGGAAGATTTTCAGTGCGACTGACCGTAGAGCTACAAACCATGAACAAACGATAAATTAATGATTATTTAATTTTTTCAAAAATGTTATTCTTTACAATGTATTTCGAGCTGGAGTTAAGCTAAGCTTTGCAATTTGTTTTGGTAAAAATTCATTCAAATAAGATTAGGCCCTATTTATATTATAGTTTTTGTAAACAGAAGTTTTTAATATTATTACCTAAGGATAAAGACTTAATAAGAGTTAAATTAATATTATTTGTAGTTTCCACAAATAAACTCTTGACTTATATTAATGTAGTACATACTCATTTCTCAGTATATAAGCATTTATATTTTTTGTTTAGGGTTAATAAAGTTCTCAACTGATTTAAGTGGAAATGCTTTGGGACTTTCAACAAAAACAGTATTGTACAGACTCTTTCTGAGTGAATTAAAAAATATATTTCAGACACAATATTTAAACTAAAAATAGCTATATTGAGGCTATTACTAATTACTAAGTATAAAATCTTGCAGTAGAACAGTAGAACAGCTCATAGGATTAAAAACCAACCAAAAAACTGAAAATCTAAAATCTAACTAAAAAACAAACTATGCAAAAATAATTTATTCTCATCGTCCAAAAAACTTCATCTCATAAACTGCCATCGTCAGTTATGATGAGAGGAGCGACATCAATAGCTGTTTCATTTTCTCAGTCTTCCAAAATTAGTTTTTCGCAATGCATCATGTAATTTTAACAATCTTTTTAAACAATAGTTTAACAAACTTTTTTAATTAGTTTTCTAAAGAAGTTGTTTTGAATGGCATCACAAAGTCTTCAAACTTTTTGTCATTACCTATACTGTGTTTCTTAAAATATTCCTCTGTAGTTATTACGGATGGGACTAAAGATCGAAAAAAGTGTGGAATTTTCGTATGAACATTTTATCTTTGTCGCAATTTTTTTTACTATTTTGACTACTTGCCAAAAATTTTTTGTTTTGAAAGTTGACTTTTATTGTCAATTTAAACTTTGATAGACAGACAGGCTTGCAACTGCCAACTGCAATCTGGGGCCAACAACGATTTTCGATGCTATTTTCTGTCTTCTTTATAGAAGAAAAATAAAAAAGGATAGCAAAGGGACTTGGGGTATTGCAAGGACTATACTTACGTAGTTTTAATTGAATGAGCTCTACTCTTCTTTGTTTTGAGGGTATACTAACCTGGGGAAATTGACTACAGGATTATAACTACAGAATAGTCGGACCCTTTGCTTACGCAAGCAAGACGGATCTTTGGAAACATGGGAAGGGATTTAGCAAGATGAAAACGAATAAATTTAATTTTTATATCTAAAAACTGTACCTCAAACGAAAACCTATCAAAACGCTCAGCAAGCAATAAGAATTTCAAAAATAACAGCTGATCTATGACGTCACAATTTTTCAAACTTTCAAATCGCAAAGCAGAAATGCATTGAAAACACCCAATTAATCCAAGCTGAAACTCGGCCAAAGATTCGAAAACTTGAAATATTCGGCCAAAAAAAATGTATAGAGTTATAATACCAATTTGTGAAATTCAACCACAGCTTACGCAAAATTTCTACAAATCAATTAATAGAATTAGATAGATGGCGCCACGACACAGTAATTGCCATAATAAATTTAATATAAAACTGGTAACGCAACTAACTTCAGGCCAATTTTTTATATCTCACTCTACTGCATAAAGGCAAAAGAAGGTACTGACAAGGACAAGTATTAAGATAATTGATTTTTAGAGTTTTTTTTTACTTGAAATTTATCTATTTTTATTTTCTCTAAAACTTAACAAGGCTTTTATTTATTTTTGAAGATATCAAGAACATAAGATTTATATATTTATGCAGTGAGAATATAATTTTTTAGCTCACACATATACTATACTATAGTAGTGTGAGCTATGGTGATCCTAATTTTTTCGAGAAAAAAAAAGTTGCTCCGATTTCAAATTTTTTTATATATCTTTGCGTTTCAGATGATTTTGAAACTTTTTTGTTGCGCCGTCTGTCTGTCTGTCTGTCTGTCTGTATGTAACGACCAACGCGCATAACTCAAAAACCGCTTGGCCGATTTTAATGAAATTTGGTACCTAGGCTGGGTCTTAGGTCGAGATGGTCCCACTTAAAAATGAACATAATCCACCAAACAGAAACCAAATAAAAGGGTGGGGGTAGATTTCAAAAATTAGAGTTTATGTGAAAATATGGCGTGTGTGATATCAAACGAAAGGTAATTGAGTCTGGAGTGTAACAAAATACATTTTAATTTATTTAAAAAAAAGGGTGGGGGTATATTTCAAAAATTAGAGTTTAAGTAAAAATATGGCGTGTGTGATATCAAACGAAAGGTAATTGAGTCCGGAGTTTAGGAAAATACATTTTAGTTTTTGTTTTTTTTAAGGGTGGGGGTAGATTTCAAAAATTTGAGTTCTAAGTCAAAACATGGCTTGTGTGGTATCAAACAAAAGGTAATTTAGTCTGGAGTTGAATAAAATATATTTCAGTTTTTAGTTATATTACCTCACACGTACACTATAACTATAGTACCTAGTGTGAGCTTAGGGGCCATATATTGGCAGAGTATTTTTGAAGATATCAAGAACATAAGATTTATATATTTATGCAGTGAGAATAGAATTTTTTAGCTCACACATATACTATACTATAGTAGTGTGAGCTATGGTGATCCTAATTTTTTCGAGAAAAAAAAAGTTGCTCCGATTTCAAAAATTTTTATATATCTTTGCGTTTCAGATAGATGATTTTGAAACTTTTTTGTTGTGTTGTCTGTCTGTCTGTCTGTCTGTCTGTCTGTCTGTCTGTCTGTCTGTCTGTCTGTCTGTCTGTCTGTCTGTCTGTCTGTCTGTCTGTCTGTCTGTCTGTCTGTCTGTCTGTCTGTCTGTCTGTCTGTCTGTCTGTCTGTCTGTCTGTCTGTCTGTCTGTCTGTCTGTCTGTCTGTCTGTCTGTCTGTCTGTCTGTCTGTCTGTCTGTCTGTCTGTCTGTCTGTCTGTCTGTCTGTCTGTCTGTCTGTCTGTCTGTCTGTCTGTCTGTCTGTCTGTCTGTCTGTCTGTCTGTCTGTCTGTCTGTCTGTCTGTCTGTCTGTCTGTCTGTCTGTCTGTCTGTCTGTCTGTCTGTCTGTCTGTCTGTCTGTCTGTCTGTCTGTCTGTCTGTCTGTCTGTCTGTCTGTCTGTCTGTCTGTCTGTCTGTCTGTCTGTCTGTCTGTCTGTCTGTCTGTCTGTCTGTCTGTCTGTCTGTCTGTCTGTCTGTCTGTCTGTCTGTCTGTCTGTCTGCCTGCCTGCCTGCCTGCCTGCCTGCCTGCCTGCCTGCCTGCCTGCCTGCCTGCCTGCTTGCTTGCCTGTCTGTCTGTCTGTCTGTCTGTCTGTCTGTCTGTCTGTCTGTCTGTCTGTCTGTCTGTATGTCTGTCTGTAACGACCAACGCGCATAACTCAAAAACCGCTAGCCCGATTTTAATGAAATTTGGTACCTAAGCTGGGTTTTGGCTCGAGATGGTCCCATTTTTAAAAATAAACAAAATCCACCAAACACAAGCCAAATAAAAGGGTGGGGGTAGATTTCAAAAATTAAGTTTGTGTAAAAATATGGCGTGTGATATCAAACGAAAGGTAATTGAGTTTGGAGTTAAACAAAATACATTTTAGTTTATTTAACAAAAAAAAGGGGGGGGGGTAAATTTCAAAAACTAGAATTTATGTTAAAATATGGCGTGTGTGATAGCAAACGAAAGGTAATTGAGTCTGGAGTTAAACAAAATACATTTTAGTTTTTTTTTTCTAAGTGGGGGTAAATTTCACAAATTTGAGTTTAAGTAATAACATGGCTTGTGTAGTATCAAACGACAGGTAATTGAGTCTAGAGTTGAATAAAATATATTTCAGTTTTTAGTTATATTAGCTCACACGTACACTATAAATATAGTATCTAGTGTGAGCTTAAGTGCCCATAAATTGGCAGAGTTTTTTCTAATGTCCGACGACCTTTTAATTGTAAATATGCGAAAATGGTGGTCATTTCTTACCCTTTAAATATATCATATCTTTGTGGGAGTTTGACGAAATCGACTAAGCTATGCAAGGACCGAAGTATTCGCGAACAATCACATAAGAACAGAATGTCTAAAAGTGTCCGAGACTGAACCAAGCGTAAACCTACCTATGTGTGTTCGGACCTTAAAAAAATTCCATGTTATTTTGCTCTATTGTAAAATTTATGTTGTGTGACTCTCTAAGGAGCAGATATGGTTTGTGCAATGAGTACTACTTTTGCTAGGTCTATATATTTGATGCTTATTAAAATTTCTATAAAGTTTCTTCATAATTTGTAAAACCTAAGAAATTTTCTAATTTAATAAAATTCAATTTTATTTAAATTTTGATTTTTACTTTAAACTATATTTGTTAATTTAGAGGCTAGAACTTCATGGATTCTACCTTTTACTGCTGGCACTTTCCTACATATTGCTTTAGTGACAGTTCTTCCAGACCTGCTCAAAGAGGAGGATCCTAAGGAGTCATTTAAACAGATGCTGTCCCTAATTACCGGCATTAGTATAATGGCCGTTGTTACCACATTTTTGGAGTAAATTCACTTATTTGCAGTTTAAAATTTTATTACATTAATTATATCAATTAGACATTGTGACTTAAAAAAAAATTTTAAAAATAATTCTGCGATTGATCTGCAAACTAGAAAAATGGCAAATAAATATATAAAACTGTTTTAAGCAAAAAAAAATTATTATAGCTTTTATTATACCTATACAGTTTTATGCTCATAACATCAGAATGTTATTTTGTTATATTTAATAGACTATGTCTGTCTTTTAGACGGAGGGCACTTAAATAAATTGTTTAATAGTTTGCTAAATAAATAATGTCAAATTGATATAACTTATAATTAAATTATCTGAAAAAAAAAGGTTGCCATATTATTAACGAAATACATATACTATCAGTGATATATTTTTTTATATTTTAGCAGTATTCTCTTAGGTAGGATAGCGCTGTATATAGAATATAATTTTATAATTTTGGCCAGTCGTAACAAAATGACTCAGAGTATATTTTTATAAGAAAATGCTTTTTTAATACTTATGTAAATAGTTTTATTTTTTGTAAAAGAAGCTTTTCTTATAAAACTTTTATAAGCTTGGCGTCTGAAATTTGCAAGTGGGTTTATTAGTATTGTAAAATGTAATGTGATAAGTTAGAAAAGTTTATTTTTATGAATGATAGTTACATACATATTTTTCACATTCTTGTATCAGTAATTTAAATAAAGTCTTTATAATTATATTGCTTTTCTTTTTTGTTAATTCAAAGTTTTGTTCAGTCGCTACAAGACCAGTAATTAAAAGTAAAAACATAGAACAATAAGCTCAACACGGTTCCACATTACTCGGCTTTTGTAGTTACAGTGGAACTTTGATAACTCGAACTTCGGTAACTCGAAATCTTTGATAAGTCGAACCAAACTGTTGGCAATGGTGACAAAAGTAAGAAATATATGTAATTTGGTCTTGATAACTCAAACTTCGATTAGTCGAATATCTTGGTATAGTTTTTGCAAAGTCACTTGAGTAACTCCTAATACGGGGTTCTATCGATTTTATGAAATTTTGCTTCATTCTGCCCTTCAAAATTATCCAAATTCATATAAAATCTTCCTGGTATAATTTCACCCCTACCGAAAGAGAAAAGGCGCGGCTCTTTGCGGTCCAAACACAAATTAATTGTTTTCCGACCGACCGAGCTCAGGTGGATGGACGGCACCTGATTGGCAGATTTTTTTGAGATCCGCTTTTAATTGCTTTCATGTGTTCTTTTCGGGACCCCTTTAGTCGGCAGTATGCAGAATTAGAAAATAAATCAGTGTCGTTTCTGTACGTGAGGAATAGAAAGTTTTATTATTTATTTTTATTTCTTTAGTTTACGCCATAATTAAATGAAATAATTTTCATGAGTATATTTATCGCCAACGTCACTTTCTTTAAAGGATATGCCGATGGTCGGGTTTATCTTTGTTCAACTGACTTTGCGAAAACTATAACTCGAACATTGCATATGGCGTCAACTTCGATAAGTCGAATTTTATGGGGGAATACCCTAATTACGAATCGTTCTAACTTGTTTGTTTGCATTGGAATGGTTTAAAGACACAATTCAGTGTAATGTCTATTCGATTTGCTATACGTTTAGGGGTTATGTGTATGTTACTATGCCACAAAAACTGTCTTTGAGTAAAATAAATATGTACATTCATACATAAACTATATCAAGGCCAACACAAAAATAGAGGCCACGACCCTGAAAAAAATCAGCTGTTCTCCCGGGGCTGAATTTTACATTGGGTCTCATGGGAGGTCAGACGTTTTTTATGATATTTTCAAAATGGCACTACAGATTTGCGCAAAATTTCAGTGAAATATTCTCAGACACCATCCCGATATTCCACCAAAGGTTTGTAAGAAAGCAACATGATTAAAAGGTTAAAATCTTCAAGATTTAGCATTCCTTATTTTGAATTCAAATTACCCGCCATGTACCACATGCCAACTGTTATATTTGACATGTATTTGACTTTGTCCTATGTGATTGTCACATTCGCTTCTGCTTTAAACTTAATTTTTGTGTGAGCTAATGAAGCGGCTATGAAAAATTAGGCCTTACTATACATTTAAAAAAAATTGTTCTGCCAGAATAAAGTAAAAACAATCTCAAAAACGGCTTTATTTAACAAAAAAATCAAATATCCATGAACCGTCATTCCAACTTCAAAATTTTAAAGACAATCAGCTGTGTCGTTACGTGACCATCAAAAAAAAATCAGCCCCGGATGTGACGTCAACAAAGTGGAGGATCGTGGCCCGTCCATTTTGATAGCCCTGACTATATATCATAATTTTTGAGATAACATAACATAACAAAAAGCATAGGCCAACAAAAAAAAATTGTAAAAAGTTGTCCCAAAAATAAATACATGAACTGTATGTATAAGAAGAAAAATTATGTATTGGAGTTGAACGTTTTTAATATAGACGTCGAACATTTATGTGACAGATGGTTGTTCGAGTTATCGAAGTTCGACTGTATTACCTGTTCTTTATTTTGCATTTAAGGCCGCACTAGGGGAGGATTAAGGTAGATCATTTCTCCCCCGAAACAATCGTTAAAGTGTGTTTAAAGAAATTTCTTAGCAACACAAATAAGAATCTCCCGAAACTTTTTCCTAGTTACAGCTCTCTTTGCATGTACTATAATATGTAATTTGGTAAATAATTTTGTTATTATTACATAAAGTCATAGTTTTGAAATCGCGCTAATTGGACCCTTTAACAAAATATTCAAAAGGCCGTTAAATAAATTTCTCATCACATCTGGTACCTATGATAGTTGTTTGATAACTTTAAATTCATCAGGCACTTATTGGAATAAAACTTGACCTTATTTTAAAATCGGCAGTATTGTGACAGATTTACATATAAAAAGCAGCTGCTTTCTTTCGAAATTCGGCCGTTGTGTATTTAAGATCCGGATTTATTAAGGACACTCATCGTAAAGGCAAGCCTTATAGGAAGCGAAGCTAACGTCAGGCTTTCTATTTTTTGGTTGTTATTTTTAACATGTTTTCCTCGGTTTCACATTGGCGGTTCTGTTTTATTTTGAAGATGTTGTTTTACACAGTATGAAGGTACCTAAACTATATATATTTATTATCAGAATTAAAAAGTTATGCTGCAAACTATCTTGAAACTGTATCATTATTAATTAGATCTTTAGACTGCGTTAAAACCACATTTTTAAAATAACAACGAGCCGCCAATGCGAAACCGAGGAAAACATGTAAAAAATTATAACCAAAAAATAGAAAAGTTGAGTTGAGGCTTCGCTACCTGTAAAGCTTGCTCGACGATGAGTGACCTTAGGATTTATTAGTGTCTGATTTTATTAAATGAAAGTTAGCGACCTTATTTTTAAATTTGACTTTAGTATGTCAATTTTGAGAGCTCAGTGTTCTTTTTAGATCTGTCAGAATAAAGCCGACTATAAAATAAAATCAGGTTTTATTCCAATAAGTCCCTATAGATGCAGGAGGAAGGCCGTTTATTTAAAATCCTTGTTTTCACCTGCACAGCCTGCGTTATACTTTTCCGCACGCACCGGCGCAGTATGTGCGGAAAATGCTTTCCGCACGCGTTAGGTACAACATTTTTCCTACGAGCGTGCGGAAAATGTAAAAAATTATAATTTTTTTCGATTTTTTTTTAGTTAAACTTATCATGTTAAAAATTGAAAAAAAGTCAGAACAGTTGAAACTATATATTTTATTTAGAACGAAACTTCAATAAGCAAAAAAATATTACTATCTATTTATTTATTTACTTATGGTAATTATTTATCACAGTGACATTGAAAGTACCGAGGGGTCATCGGCACCCTAAAATTTTGTACAGCGTCCAACAGGACTTGGGTCCTGACGTGTACTGTTGGGTCCTGTTGAGTACTGTCGTGTACTGTCGAGTACTGTTGGGTACTGTCGTGTATTGTCGAGTACTGTTGGGTCCTGTCGGTGTACTGTTGAGTACTGTCGTGTACTGTCGAGTACTGTTGGGTCCTGGCGGTGTACTGTTGGGTCCTGTTGAGTACTGTCGTCGTGCCTCGCCCTCAAAAAACATGCGAGCAAAAAAAAAAAAAAAAAGGTCATCATCTTTGGGGAACCGCGCCGCGCTCACAAATCTTGCGACCAACAAAAAAGGTCATCCTGGGGAAGGCCGACAGGACCTTCGCGCGTTTCATATATGAATGAATTAACCGAATCGCGCCGTAGAAATTTGAACCGCGCCGTCTCAAAAACAAAAAAAAGGTCATCCTGTCGTTTTGCATGTACGCCACTGTTTCGGCTACGAGGGTTGTGTCGAGTACTGTTGGATTCTTTCGTGTACTGTTAAGTCCTGTTACGTACTGTCGTGTACTGTTGGGTCCTATCGTGGTCGTGTACTATCGAGTACTGTTAGGTCCTGTCGTGGTACTGTCGAGTACTGTTGGATCCTGTCGTAGTACTGTCGGGTACTGTTGGGTCCTATCGTGGTCGTGTACTATCGAGTACTGTTGTGAAATTTGTACAGTACTGTTGAAAGCTGATGACCCCTCGGAAAGTACCATTGCTCATGTTGTTCAACGTCATCCTCGAGTTCAAATCTTCCTGATTCACCATTGAGTTTGAAACAAGGGCTGGTTGATGACTGGAAACGGTAGTAGCGCTAGTACTGGCAAGTTGATTTTCTTGTTGTTGAACGGTAGTACTAGTAGCGCTGGAACTGACAAGACTTTCTTGTTCGATATATTACTATCGCTGTTCTCTTGATGTCGACGGTTGTAGAATTTTTCCTTTCTCTTATTTTGGATGGAATCTTCTATGTAGGTAGCTTTCCGCTACCGTGGAACTTTTCCGGAAGCTATGCCCAGTGTAGCGTTTAGGATTTTTCAAACCAAAGCCGGCAATGTTGGAAGGCATTTTGCCGAAGGTGTTGATGCCTACGCATTGAGTACTACATTTTCCGTTCTTATAGTTTAAAAAGAATCTGTCGTGAGCTATAGATAAAGGCCGTAGTTGCTTGTATTTTTTATAAAAATGTAGATAATTTGTTTGCTCGTTCAAAACAACAAACTTTCTGGGAAATACGTTTTCGTCTTCGGAATGTTGATTATCAACATGTCACAACATATTGCAGCTACTTTCATCATCAAGTATACATTATCAGGCGCTTCAGACAAAAATTTTTCAATTTCGTGTTTTTCAAAAATTTTTGATTTTTTCGGAACTGATCCAACTTTTTTTGATTTTAGGAAAGCAACAAACTTTTTAAATTAACCAATATCAACGTCTTTCAGCAATTTTACCTTGAGTTTTATCATTGAAAACTTTGACCACAGTGTGGATGATGCGCAGGTTTTCGACAGCTCCAAAGTATGCGAGAAAAACTTCTTCTTTTACCATGTTTTGAACGTGTTTGCGAGAGCACCATTTCTCAAAATAATTAAATTATTTTTCTTACCTCTCCCTGGATTTATGCGGTACAAGCTGCGAGCTAGCTCTCGGCTGCGATAAGAATTTCTTCTGGAAGCTCTTCCATTTTGCAGCTGCTGTTCTTTTGAAAAACGGCGTCGTTTATACTTTGTTGTCATGGCAACCGTCTATCACAACGAGACCAGCAAGTTAACTGTCTTTAAAAAGTCATAACCTGACAATATCTTTTCTCTGTCAACGACATTTTTTGACTTTTAAGGTCACTAGAAGGAAAAATATATCTTTAAACACGGAAAATCAAATTTTTAAACTGTTCTTCTGCGGTGGAGAAAAAAAACCGCGATTTTCCTTACGCTCGTAGGAAAAATTCTTTGTATTTTGGAACTTTTGTTCATTAGGGACTTATTGCCATGAAGCCAGGCAGCAATAGTGTCGGGCACTATTTTGATCGTTCTTCTCGGGTTTCGCATTATAGGAAGAGTAAAAATAGGCCGTTGTGTATTTTATAAGAGTCGGAATTTTTAGTGCCGAGTGAATTAATAGAAAATAAACGACTGGAACTAATCATATTTTATTATACAAAAAATATAATTAAAGGCAGTGGCGGATCCAAAATTAGAGCACTTTTTGTAAATCTTTTGTAGGGAAAACTCATCAAACTACGATGTGGTTATTGATGAGGTCTTACTGCATACAATTTTGTGGCAAAGAAGATCCTCAATTATTAAACCAACCTTACAAACCAACCTAATAAACTGACCTAATCAACGAACCAACCTTTGTAATAGATAAGCCAAATTCATCAAGACCCATTATTCAGGCAAGTTTTGCACTGTTGTTTTCTTAGAGCATTAAAATAAATCAATTCTCTAAAAATGTTTTTGATAGATATAACAATAAAAAATAAGTACTAAGGCTGCAAAACAAAAAAGACGCAATTATATGAAAAAATCAGTTTATACTACTTTTGGTAATCTAATTAGTGTAAATCAGGAATTTCTTTCCAATCCTAAAAACAGAGATTGTCTTATAAAGTTACTAAAGGAAAACTTTAATAAAGTATAATCACAACGCTGCATCACAGGATATTGTGAGCACTGTCTATTGTCTATTGACTTAAAAAAAGGTGCAGCAGAAACCCAAGAAAGCAAAACAAACAAAATAATTATAATTATATTAAGTGCAAACATTTTCACATCACTTTTATCCAAATATTCCTCTGATTTATTATCACATCTCTTAAATATGTTAACAACAAAACAACATGAACTTAAAACATTATCAAGTGGCTACAGCTTTGATTAGCAAATTAGCTAGCTCCACAACTATGAGGTTGGCATCGGGTTGGCAATCTAAAGCAAGCTGTATAACTCCAGCCTTCACCAAATATTCAGTGGCATCAAAAAAAAATCTACAGATGATTTTTTGTAGATGCATAACTGACTACAGCAGCATTAAATGTAGCTGCAAAAAGATGTACATTAAATTGCTCCATTTATGCCACAATTGTCAGAGAAAATTTTTAAATGGTGTGTAGTTCGTTTTAATCAATCATAATGAAGATGAAGAAGTCGAGTCACAAATTCAAAAAAGCAAACAACAAACATTTCCACACCACCCCTATCTAAATATTACTACGTACTTGTAGGCATAGTAAGAATGCTTTATAGGAGGCTAAATGATATTAATCAATCTAAAAATTGTTCTTATTATACGTAACTTACATAAACCTTACTATCAATGACTAGGTTTTTGTTCACTTTAATATAATTTTTGTGTGTGCTTAATTTTGCTTTATTTAAAAAAAAATGGGAGGCATTTTCAAAAAAGACGCGATTTGGCAAGAGTTATGGTCATAAAAGGGCTTGAGGATGCAAAGAGGTGGAAGGGGAATTTAGCCTCTTGTGGCACTTAATGTTTTTTTAATTTGTTTTTTTCTGGGAAATGCTTATTTTTTTTATTTACATTTCTTTATTTCTTGCGTTTACATTACATTTAAGTACATAATAAGTACATAAGTACTTAATGTCAAGTGCATTAAAAAACGCTATGAAATATATGCAATATGACTACAGTGTTAGAAGAAGCCAGTTGGAATAAACTCGCTAGTCAGTTAAATTTAAGTTTTTTGAAAAAATCCAAACACATGTCAACTGTGATTTTTAACCGGCAATATTTTGACAGAATTATTTTTTTTTAGACAGACCCCCAGAAAGGGGTTTAAGATAGAATAACTCCACTTAAGGTACCTCCGCCCATCGCTTCTATTATTATGATATCAGAACACTCAAAAAATTATTTTATGCTTTTTAGTCGAGGGGTCATCAGCTTTCAACAGTACTGTACAAATTTCACAACAGTACCCGACAGTACCACGACAGGACCCAACAGTACTCGACAGTACACGACAGGACCCAACAGTACTCGACAGTACACGACAGTACCCAACAGTACTCGACAGTACCCAACAGTACTCGACAGTACACGACAGGACCCAACAGTACACGACAGTACTCGACAGGACCCAACAGTACTCGACAGTACACGACAGTACTCAACAGTACTCGACAGGACCCAACAGTACTCGACAGTACACGACAGGACCCAACAGTACACGACAGTACTCAACAGGACCCAACAGTACTCGACAGTACACGACAGGACCCAACAGTACACGACAGTACTCGACAGGACCCAACAGTACTCGACAGTACACGACAGTACCCAACAGGACCCAACAGTATTCGACAGTACACGACAGGACCCAACAGTACACGACAGTACTCAACAGGACCCAACAGTACTCGACAGTACACGACAGGACCCAACAGTACACGACAGTACTCAAAAGGACCCGACAGGACCCAACAGTACACGACAGGACCCAACAGTACCTGACAGGACCCAACAGAACTGAATTATTTTGGTTCATACGAGGGTTCATATCATTCATTCATAAAAATATAAAAATAAACGGACTTTTTTTGTCCATACCAATAAAAATTTATTTTTGATAAAAGTCTCGATAAAAGTTCAATAAAAGAGGGACGAACGAGGGGACGAAGAGGGATCAATTCCCTCGCAAAATACTCGATAAAGTATATTCAACTCGGTATTCAAAGGATTTTTTAGGGACACAAAGAAGTGCAAAGAAGACAAAAATACGCAAAAATATTTTACAATACCCTCGGTAATTGCACTATTAGCGAGACTATTAGTCTATGCTTCAGTTTAGATCTTGTAATGACCTACCCAGATTTTTATTTGTTTTTATATTCCAGATTGGATTTTTAAATATTACTGACGCAATCGAGATATAGTTCAAAACGATATTCTAGTTTAGGATATAGATAGCATAAAGTGTGGAGTGTTTGACTTATGATCCGCAGGTCATGGGTTCGAGGTACACACCTAGCATTTTTTTTTTCTTTTAAACAACTTTAATTAAAATTTATTAATTACCACTAGGTAGTTTTGGTTTAACAGCAATGTATATTTAGTATATTTTAAAGAATTTTGTTTTTGTATTGGACTCGATTGGAACCGATTAAAGATTAGCGCTTGAAAAGCAAACGATTTCAAATAGGTTAGGACGGGATAGGTTTCCGATCAATTGACCAAGGTTAGGTTTTGTTTCGGTTTGTTTAACCCCGGGTTTAACAACGATTTCAACCTCCCAAAACGAGGACAGGAAAGTTTTAATTTTAAAAATTTCGCAAATTTTAATTTAAAGTTGTTTGAAAAAAAAAAGAGTTTTATGTGAGAATCGAACTCATGGCCTTTGGATCTTCAGTCGAGCATGCAACACCTTAAACTATCCATACATACACACAAATTTATTTAGAACTGCATCCCGACTACTTCAGTCGACTTCAGTAATGAAAAAAAAAAACAGTTTTTGAAAGATAAAAAAAAAGTTAAAAACTGGGTAGGTCCTTACCAGATCTTAATAGTGTAATTACAACGAGTTACAATTACTCAATATAGTTTAAACAGGACTCAACAGTACTCAACAGGACCCAACAGTACTCGAGAGGCCCAACAGTACTCGACAGGACTCAACTGTACCCGAACTGTACCTGACAGGACCCAACAGTACTCGACAGGACCCGACAGTACTCAACAGGACCCAACAGTACTCAACAGGACTCAACAGTACTCAACACCCAAGTAACACAAAGTGGACAATATAGTTTAAAAGCAAAAACTTTGCTGTGAAAGTGTTGTCAGAGCTTAGTTTTTGCTGTAAAACAGCTAGTTGTGGTTTAGAAATTATTTTAGCTATAGAACCTCTCTGATAGCAGGTGTTTATGGGTGAAATGGCTTTTGATGTAATATTATACAGGACTTGCTCTTTTAAAGTTAAATAATTGCTTATAAGCATGCTAAAATTTAGCTAGCTAAATAACATAAATTTTAAGCTCTTATTCCTATTATTTAGCTAGAAAAAGCAACAATTTAGCAATTTTGTATTTCAAGCTGTTTATTACAAAACTTTTGAACAGCCCCCAAAAATGCTTGGCCAAAAGAGCAGTGCGATTATGACTCTTGAAAAAAGGAGATTTATTGTCATGCCTGATCCAAGGTTCGTAAAGAAACCGGTTGTGTGGTAACTCCCAGCCAATGACGCGGCATTTTGCCTGTTCCACGGTCAATAAAGAAAGACCTATACGTTACATTATGAGAGAAAGAGAGATAGGTCTATTTAAAAGCCGAAAAAATCATTTAAAATTTTATGATAAAAATTCCAATAGTTTTATAAATATCAGATTCAGGACACGATTATAAATACTTTTCCTACTCTCTTGTTCAATTTAATGAAATTTTTTACGCCGAACTCTAAAGCAAACTAGCCACATATTATTGGTTTTTTTTGGTGGGTAGGAAATAACTAAAACTAGATTTTTTTGTGTAAAATTTATACAAAAAAATTTAAAAAAAAGGAAGTTAAAATGACTAAAAGTCAATAAGGCAGTAAGGGATTTTTTTTGATCACCCCTACAAAACGCATTTTCAAGAAATATCATAAAAAATACATCGACTGTAACGCAAGGCTAATATGCCTTCCCTCCTGCTTGAGCGTTATACAGAGTGTTCCAAGTTAAGTGTCCACCATTGCTAACTTTTTTATTATAAAGATAGAAAAAAGTTTAAATTGGCAAACTAGTAGAATTTTTGATGCTGTTTAAGATACTTAAATTTTTAAAAAATAGAGCATCGGTTTTTGGTTTTTTTCAAAAAACATTTTAAAAAATTTATATATCCTGTATTTTATATTTTTTTCTGATAGGCCTTTTAATTCTAAACAATTTTATAAAAAAAAAATTTCTCTAAAGTTTAAAATAATAACGAAGAAATTTTAAATTAAGTAATTTAATTTTAGTTGGTAGCAAGTAGTCTAAGCGTAATTTTTAATTTGGAATATTTTCGTTATTTTTAACTTTGAGAATAATAAATATAAATTAACAGCAATATTATTTTCCTCAATTTTTACGAAATTTTTAAATTATTTTTTTTTAAGTTTAATTTTTTTCATGAAGAGGTAGGTATGCTGTGTGTTCACGCAGCGGGTAGGAAGAGTGGACTGTATGGAAGGAATTACCTGCGTAACATTGATCGGAAAGGAAGGGTGAAAGTTATGCCATAGGTTCGTTTAAGGAAATCTACAACTGCTTATTGCTAGGGCACTTACCGAGTCGATTTTCTTGTTATTCTTCTGCAGGGCCCTGCTTACAGCATCATCATTACCAAGATGATTGAAGGTAGCACTAAATAGTCATTAGCTTTAGTTTAAAACCCGGAAAATGTTGTCACTTCGTTGAAAAGTAAGGAAGAACGGAAAATATGTCCTTTTTAGAGAGCGGACATGTTGGAATCTCTCTTGATCCTGCGCATTGCGTTCAATGTGCCCAAATATATTTAGACAGTTGCGGGTAAGAAGGAAATACGCGGGAGGGAACAAAATAGGTATAAAACTTAAAATTAATGGAAAACGCTTGTGCGTGAACACTGTGTAATAGGTACATCATTTAAGAACTATTTTTAGCATCAGGCGCCTTAAAAACAGCCAAAAACATTGAGTATTTTTTAAACTATTAGTAATTTTCTATGTGTATATAAAGTTCATTTCATAATCTTTGTCCTGGCCTATACTGATTGTGATGATAACTATCAAAAAGTTATCTTAAAAATTATGTGTTGGTTGCAGATATCAGATGCAGTATAGAGAGAAAACCCATACTCCCAAGGTCTATGTCCCAGCTCCCCTTGTAACCTTGTATGACCCACATTGTATGGGTAGAAAACAACCGACACAGGAAAATTTGTGTTTGTTAAAATTTTTAATTATATTTAAAAACTCACCAGTTCTTTTAGTAAGTTTTTAATATATTTATAGTAAGAACGTAATAGGTATTTAAACACTTACACGACGAAAAGACCCAAAATGTACAAAATTTCCTCGCAAAAGACGAAATTTCGATATAAACAGCGTTTGACTGCCGATTTCTAGCAAAACTGTGACGTAGCCCTGACGTCACGGCCCGGCCGCCTAAACACCGAGTTGCGCAACCGGTTTCTTTACGGACCGTGTCTTCTGTTTGTTGTTTTCTTTTCTAACCTAATCTCTGGTTGTGTGTTGTGTTTTTTATTTAAACAAGCAATTTGATGTTTGTTTAAACAAATGTCCACTCACAGCCATAAAAGATAGTTATTTGCCCATCTTTTAGAGTATCCCTTTATCTTTGACAGGGAAGTAAAGTTGGGTAAACAGCGACTGGTTCCTTGAAACCCTGGTGCGATGCCTTGTCAGGGGGCACACAATGAAGCCATTACAAGGGGTTCCTGCCTGGTACTTATCAGTCCTGAGTGAACCTTAAAAGTGCTGTCAAAATTTTTTCATCAGTCTGTCTGTTTTTTGTTGTAACTCAAGGGCTGGTGTATATAACAACATAATGCACCATGGACAAACATAATGCTTGATTTTGGTACATTGGTCCTCCATTTTTCTGCCTGCTTAGCATTAATAGATGATATATAATTAAGCACTAACTTTGCCATCATTATGCACTATGTGAGCTGCCGACAGCAAGTGTACAAATTTTTTAGTAAGTACTGTAGAATTGGTTTAACTTAGCACATAATCAGGCCAGGCTCTCAAAAAGGTATGGACCCACTTGTGTAACCCATTGTATTGGGCCCTCTAAGGTGCTGCACCCTGGGCATTAAGAAGCCAGTTTATTAGTTGAATAACTAAATAAATAAATTTCTTGTTTTTATTTACCTAGTTACCTTAATAACAAAAATTTCCTCTACCTATTCCTACTAAGGCCTGCCTTACCAGTGGTGATCCCAGAGAGGATGGAGGCAATCACCTCTCCCCCTTTTTCTAGAGAACTTTAAATACAAAGGGCACATTCTAGTGTATTACATAACTAAGTAAAAAACTATTTTGGTAATTGTGTAATAAATATGGTTTCTCAAGAATTTCCATTTATTTTAAAGAATGTATTTCGAAAAATCCTTAGAGGTACAAAAAACTTTTATTTTGGCATGTTAGAAAAAAAAACATTTTTTTGTAAAAGAAAACCATATACTGCCTAATTAATTTTTTAAGTCTATACAATGTATGTTCAAAAAATCTAAATTGTCCTCCTTTTTGTTGTATCTCTGGAACCCTTCTGTTGGACCACTCACCAATGTAATACACATTTGATACAATGGTGTATTGAATTGAATTGAATAAATCTTTATTAGCCAATCAAGCTATTTCAAATTACAAACATTAATATAAAAACATAGATTTAAATGTTAATGTTAATACATTCACCGCTATTTCTATAACAATAATTCCAAACTTATTATTTTACATTCATGGGGGTTGGGGAGGCAAGAGGGGCCCCTTTCTTATTAGATTTTTTAGATTATGAATATGCATAATAGCACCAAGGTAACCCCCAGGCCTGTCGTAAGAGCTAACTAAAGAAACCTTGACCCATGGGTAGTCTGGTAACGGGCAAGCTTTGACCAGTAGGTAAAAAAATATAGAACAGCTAGTGCAGGCACATTGTGGCTCTCCGTACCCTGTTGATTGTCAAAAGGTATGGTATATGGAGTGCCTATTTTGAACTAACAGCTAGTGCAGGCACATTGTGGCTCTCTGTACCCTGTTGATTATGTCAAAAGGTACACCAGTGCTCTAAGGCTATAATTATGGCATTATGTGGTATATCATGACTAAGTTTCTGGCCTAAAATATATTTTGAAGTCTACTGGGTTCTATTTACTAGATAGAATTTAAACTGTTATCCGAGTCATACACAGTAAGTACACAGCACAACATACCCAGAAAGGCATGCCTACGTGCCAGGTTAGATCCTTTAAGGGTGCTAACCGCCACTACCATACATTCATGGTAATAAAGCAAAGATGTTTAATTCCCTGTACATTATATAATTTAATTTTAATAATTATAAAAAAAAAATGTGTAAAATGAGTAAGAGTCAATTGCAAGCAGACCCCCTTTTTGGCTTCCTTGCTGACATTCCCAAGGGCTGGGCAAATGGGCCCCATTCTGGTTTGCTTTCTGGACTTTGTACTTCATTTCTTTTAACTGCTTCTAAAATTAAAAAATGTAAATAAAACTTTTTTACCTAAAAATTAAAAAAAAAAGGCGTGCCATGCTTTTTTCATTTTTTCTTACTTGGGACAAGTGAAAATTAGTAGTCAAGAGTGTGTTTAGCGAGGGGTGAACAGTTAACCCAAAATGTGTACACCGATTGTGAAAATCCACAATCTTTTGCTAAGATTGTGAGGGATTGTGGCAAGATTGTGAGGGGATTGGGGACGGCGTAGGGGGGCCGTCCCATCAAAATTCTTGTGACCAAAAAAAAAAAACAAAAAGGTCATCATGTCTATAGCACAGATCACCTTGATCCGTGTCTATAGTTTCCTTTGCCGCCCTCTTAATTTACTGTTACCGGCCCTGCTACTTAATAACCGAGGGGTGACCAGCTAACCCCAAAATGTGTACACCAATTGTGAAAATCCACAATCTTTTGCTAAGATTGTGAGGGATTGTGGTGAGATTGTGAGGGATTGGGAGGGATTGTGTAAAGATTGTGAACAGATTGTGAGAAATGTGTACACCGATTGTGAGAGCTGTTCACCCCTTGGTGTTTAGTAAAAAACAGTCCAATCAGAATGTTCAAAAAAAAAAATAGTGTTTCTTAATGACAAATTATGTCATGACACAATGTTTGAATCCATCAGATCAAAAAATATTTTTTTAATCTCATTGGTTTGAATGACACTCTGTTTTTTTTACTTCAAGTCAAGCGGCTTTAGTAGTCTGTTTATTTAGACTTACCTGATTCCAAGCAGAGTGCACCAGAGTCAATTGCCAGTACCAAGCACTGTGGGAATTCTCCCCTTGCAATTACCAATTACTGAGAGTGTGTGGGGCCTCATTTAAAGAACTTGGACCAAGCTTGTATGTTGTCATGTTATTATATTTTTTGTATAAACAGCCTTACAGTTTCCTTCTGTAATGATATCTTATGTCATGCTATGTCTTATGATATGCTATGTTTCTGTATAAACCCAGCTTAAGGGTGTCTGATGGCGATGGCCAATACAATGTTTTTTGCTTCCCACTGGTGGGGTACTGTGGTAGGGCACGTAATAACTTTATCTTCTAACGTTCGCACTATTTTTAATTGAAATATTTGTTTATTTTGTTGTTGTGACACCGCCCAAGATGAAAGATAACATCTGTGACTCTTCTTTTTTTTTTCGTATTACCTATTGGGCCAATTGTTAGAAGGCAAGTTAGCTAGAAATGAACATTATTTAGGCTTAAATATTAAAAAATAGTTTGTCTAGAGGTAAACTGCTGAAACCAATGAGACGGCCGAGGCGGCCATGATGGTTTTCCAATTTATTTTTCTTTAAATTTATGGACTAAAAAATATTAATTTGCAGGGGATCCCGGGCCTAAATAAATTCTAGAAAGTGCTAAATTCAATAAAATATGACTAAGAATTGATTTATCAGGTATTTAGAGGATAATTGTAATAAAATAATTTCTAACCTAAAAACAAACACCGAAAAAAAACGTTTATTATTCTGAATTTTCGAGGCGCTTGCGTTTTGACGAGCCATCTTGACCTGTTTCATCAGAAAAGTTAACCTGGCAAACATTTTGACGATGAAAATCGCCTTTTTTGCGCGATTATATCACAGTAGTGTAGAACATAACAAGTTTTTCTTCAGCCATTTTAGTAAAGTCTCTGTCCATTACAGGAAATAGTTATTTTGCAATAGTTGCCATTGTTTCTTGTTTATTTCTAGACAAAATTACTTTAATGTTAACGTGCTATATTTTGGAGCTCTTATGGACACCTTGAGAGCTAAACAAAGATTGCCTAATCAGCAACGACAACACTTTAGAAGCTGCTTAGCTGTGAAACGGCATACAGCTGTAATAGCTATTTTACATTCAGTTTTGCTCTTAAAGGGTTTTGGTAGCTGTTTTTCAGCAATTTGTGTTACTTGGGTGGTGCGATGCCTTGTCAGGGGGCACACAATGAAGCCATTACAAGTGGTTCCTGCCTGGTACTTATCAGTCCTGAGTGAACCTTAAAAGTGCTGTCAAAATTTTTTCATCAGTCTGTCTGTTTTTTGTTGTAACTCAAGGGCTGGTGTATATAACAACATAATGCACCATGGACAAACATAATGCTTGATTTTGGTACATTGGTCCTCCATTTTTCTGCCTGCTTAGCATTAATAGATGATCTATAATTAAGCACTAAGTTTGTCATCATTATGCACTATGTGAGCTGCCGACAGCAAGTGTACAAATTTTTTAGTAAGTACTGTAGAATTGGTTTAACTTAGCACATAATCAGGCCAGGCTCTCAAAAAGGTATGGACCCACTTGTGTAACCCATTGTATTGGGCCCTCTAAGGTGCTGCACCCTGGGCATTAAGAAGCCAGTTTATTAGTTGAATAACTAAATAAATAAATTTCTTGTTTTTATTTACCTAGTTACCTTAATAACAAAAATTTCCTCTACCTATTCCTACTAAGGCCTGCCTTACCAGTGGTGATCCCAGAGAGGATGGAGGCGAACACCTCTCCCCCTATTTCTAGAGAACTTTAAATACAAAGGGCACATTCTAGTGTATTACATAACTAAGTAAAAAACTATTTTGGTAATTGTGTAATAAATATGGTTTCTCAAGAATTTCAATTTATTTTAAAGAATGTATTTCGAAAAATCCTTAGAGGTACAAAAAACTTTTATTTTGGCATGTTAGAAAAAAAAACATTTTTTTTGTAAAAGAAAACCATATACTGCCTAATTAATTTTTTAAGTCTATACAATGTATGTTTAAAAAATCTAAATTGTCCTCCTTTTTGTTGTATCTCTGGAACCCTTCTGTTGGACCACTCACCAATGTAATACACATTTGATACAATGGTGAATTGAATTGAATAAATCTTTATTAGCCAATCATGCTATTTCAAATATCAAACATTAATATAAAAACATAGATTTAAATGTTAATGTTAATACATTCACCACTATTTCTATAACAATAATTCCAAACTTATTATTTTACATTCATGGGGGTTGGGGAGGCAAGAGGGGCCCCTTTCTTATTAGATTTTTTTAGATTATGAATATGCATAATAGCACCAAGGTAACCCCCAGGCCTGTCGTAAGAGCTAACTAAAGAAACCTTGACCCATGGGTAGTCTGGTAACGGACAAGCTTTGACCAGTAGGTAAAAAAATATAGAACAGCTAGTGCAGGCACATTGTGGCTCTCCGTACCCTGTTGATTGTCAAAAGGTATGGTATATGGAGTGCCTATTTTGAACTGCAGGCACATTGTTGCTCTCTGTACCCTGTTGATTATGTCAAAAGGTACACCAGTGCTCTAAGGCTATAATTATGGCATTATGTGGTATATCATGACTAAGTTTCTGGCCTAAAATATATTTTGAAGTCTACTGGGTTCTATTTACTAAATAGAATTTAAACTGTTATCCGAGTCATACACAGTAAGTACACAGCACAACATACCCAGAAAGGCATGCCTACGTGCCAGGTTAGATCCTTTAAGGGTGCTAACCGCCACTACCGTACATTCATGGTAATAAAGCAAAGATGTTTAATTTCCTGTACATTATATAATTTAATTTTAATAATTATAAAAAAAAAAATGTGTAAAATGAGTAGGAGTCAATTGCAAGCAGACCCCCTTTTTGGCTTCCTTGCTAACATTCCCAAGGGCTGGGCAAATGGGCCCCATTCTGGTTTGCTTTCTGGACTTTGTACTTCATTTCTTTTAACTGCTTCTAAAATTAAAAAATGTAAATAAAACTTTTTTACCTAAAAATTAAAAAAAACAAGGCAATCAATGAAAATTAGTAGTCAAGAGTGTGTTTAGCGAGGGGTGAACAGCTAACCCAAAATGTGTACACCGATTGTGAAAATCCACAATCTTTTGCTAAGATTGTGAGGGATTGTGGCAAGATTGTGAGGGGATTGGGGACGGCGTAGGGGGGCCGTCCCATCAAAATTCTTGTGACCAAAAAAAAAAAAACAAAAAGGTCATCATGTCTATAGCACAGATCACCTTGATCCGTGTCTATAGTTTCCTTTGCTGCCCTCTTAATTTACTGTTACCGGCCCTGCTACTTAATAACCGAGGGGTGACCAGCTAACCCCAAAATGTGTACACCGATTGTGAAAATCCACAATCTTTTGCTAAGATTGTGAGGGATTGTGTACAGATTGTGAGGGATTGTGGTGAGATTGTGAGGGATTGTGGTGAGATTGTGACTGATTGGGAGGGATTGTGTAAAGATTGTGAACAGATTGTGAGAAATGTGTACACCGATTGTGAGAGCTGTTCACCCCTTGGTGTTTAGTAAAAAACAGTCAAATCAGAATGTTCAAAAAAAAAATTGTGTTTCTTAATGACAAATTATGTCATGACACAATGTTTGAATCCATCAGATCAAAAAATATTTTTTTAATCTCTTGATTTGAATGACACTCTGTTTTTTTTTACTTTAAGTCAAGCGGCTTTAGTAGTCTGTTTATTTAGACTTACCTGATTCCAAGCAGAGTGCACCAGAGTCAATTGCCAGTACCAAGCACTATGAAAATTCTCCCCTTGCAATTACCAATTACTGAGAGTGTGTGGGGCCTCATTTAAAGAACTTGGACCAAGCTTGTATGTTGTCATGTTATTATATTTTTTGTATAAACAGCCTTACAGTTTCCTTCTGTAATGATATCTTATGTCATGCTATGTCTTATGATATGCTATGTTTCTGTATAAACACAGCTTAAGGGTTTCTGATGGCGATGGCCAATACAATGTTTTTTGCTTCCCACTGGTGGGGTACTGTGGTAGGGCACGTAATAACTTTATCTTCTAACGTTCGCACTATTTTTAATTGAAATATTTGTTTATTTTGTTGTTGTGACACCGCCCAAGATGAAAGATAACATCTGTGACTCTTCTTTTTTTTCCGTATTACCTATTGGGCCAATTGTTAGAAGGCAAGTTAGCTAGAAATCAACATTATTTAGGCTTAAATATTAAAAAATAGTTTGTCTAGAGGTAAACTGCTGAAACCAATGACACGGCCGAGGCGGCCATGATGGTTTTCCAATTTATTTTTCTTTAAATTTATGGACTAAAAAATATTAATTTGCAGGGAATCCCGGGCCTAAATAAATTCTAGAAAGTGCTAAATTCAATAAAATATGACTAAGAATTGATTTATCAGGCATTTAGAGGATAATTGTAATAAAATAATTTCTAACCTAAAAACAAACACCGAAAAAAAACGTTTATTATTCTGAATTTTCGAGGCGCTTGCGTTTTGACGAGCCATCTTGACCTGTTTCATCAGAAAAGTTAACCTGGCAAACATTTTGACGATGAAAACCGCCTTTTTTGCGCGATTATATCACAGTAGTGTAGAACATAACAAGTTTTTCTTCAGTCATTTTAGTAAAGTCTCTGTCCATTACAGGAAATAGTTATTTTGCAATAGTTGCCATTGTTTCTTGTTTATTTCTAGACAAAATTACTTTAATGTTAACGTGCTATATTTTGGAGCTCTTATGGACACCTTGAGAGCTAAACAAAGATTGCCTAATCAGCAACGACAACACTTTAGAAGCTGCTTAGCTGTGAAACGGCATACAGCTGTAATAGCTATTTTACATTCAGTTTTGCTCTTAAAGGGTTTTGGTAGCTGTTTTTCAGCAATTTGTGTTACTTGGGCAGGACCCGACAGTACTCGACAGGACCCAACAGTACTCAACAGGACCCAACAGTACCCAACAGGACCCAACAGTACTCGACAGGACACAAAAGTACTCGACAGTACACGACAGGACCCAACAGTACACGACAGTACTCAACAGGACCCGACAGGACCCAACAGTACTCGACAGTACTCGACAGTACACAACAGGACCCAACAGTACACGACAGTACTCAACAGTACACGACAGTACTCAACAGTACTCAACAGGACCCAACAGTACTCGACAGTACTCGACAGTACACGACAGGACCCAACAGTACACGACAGTACTCAACAGGACCCAACAGTACTCGACAGTACTCGACAGTACACAACAGGACCCAACAGTACACGACAGTACTCAACAGTACACGACAGTACTCAACAGTACTCAACAGGACCCAACAGTACTCGACAGTACTCGACAGTACACGACGGGACCCAACAGTACCTACACGACAGTACTCAACAGGACCCAACAGTACTCGACAGGACCCAACAGTACTCGACAGGACCCAACAGTACTCGACAGTACACGACAGGACCCAACAGTACACGACAGTACTCAACAGGACCCAACAGTACTCGACAGTACACGACAGGACCCAACAGTACACGACAGTACTCAACAGGACCCGACAGGACCCAACAGTACACGACAGTACTCGACAGGACCCAACAGTACACGACAGTACCTGACAGGACCCAACAGGACTGAATTATTTTGGTTCATACGAGGGTTCATATCATTCATTCATAAAAATATAAAAATAAACGGACTTTTTTTGTCCATACCAATAAAAATTTATTTTTGATAAAAGTCTCGATAAAAGTTCAATAAAAGAGGGACGAACGAGGGACGAAGAGGGATCAATTCCCTCGCAAAATACTCGATAAAGTATATTCAACTCGGTATTCAAAGGATTTTTTAGGGACACAAAGAAGTGCAAAGAAGACAAAAATACGCAAAAATATTTTACAATACCCTCGGTAATTGCACTATTAGCGAGACTATTAGTCTATGCTTCAGTTTAGATCTTGTAATGACCTACCCAGATTTTTATTTGTTTTTATATTCCAGATTGGATTATTTTTAAATATTACTGACGCAATCGAGATGTAGTTCAAAAAGATATTCTAGTTTAGGATATAGATAGCATAAAGTGTGGAGTGTTTGACTCATGATCCGCAGGTCATGGGTTCGAGGCCCACACCTAGCATTTTTTTTTCTTTTAAACAACTTTAATTAAAATTTATTAATTACCACTAGGTAGTTTTGGTTTAACAGCAATGTATATTTAGTATATTTTAAAGAATTTTGTTTTTGTATTGGACTCGATTGGAACCGATTAAAGATTAGCGCTTGAAAAGCAAACGATTTCAAATAGGTTAGGACGGGATAGCTTTCCGATCAATTGACCAAGGTTAGGTTTTGTTTCGGTTTGGTTTAACCTCGGGTTTAACAACGATTTCAACCTCCCAAAACGAGGACAGGAAAGTTTTAATTTTAAAAATTTCGCAAATTTTAATTTAAAGTTGTTTGAAAAAAAAGGAGTTTTATGTGAGAATCGAACTCACGGCCTTAGGATCTTCAGTCGAGCGTGCAACACCTTATACTATCCATACATACACACAAATTTATTTAGAACTGCATCCCGACTACTTCAGTAATATTATGAAAAAAAAAAACAGTTTTTGAAAGATAAAAAAAAAGTTAAAAACTGGGTAGGTCCTTACCAGATCTTAATAGTGTAATTACAATTACTCAATATAGTTTAAATAAAATCATAATTTCCACCTTCAAGTCGATTTTCGCAATTTTCGCTCCTCCAGCTTTGCACCCCACAGACCGCCACTAAACGATCCCAATGTAAAACTGTCTCTGCGGGAATTTCAAAATGAGAATATTAGATAACAGGCGAAATTTTTAAAATTAAAACCTCGAACTTTCCTGTCCTCGTTTTGGGAGGTTGAAATCGTTGTTAAACCAAACCGAAACCAAACCTAACCTTGGTCAATTGATCGGAAACCTATCCCGTCCTAACCTATTTGAAATCGTTTGCTTTTCAAGCGCTAATCTTTAATCGGTTCCAATCGAGTCCAATCTCGAGTTCAATACAAAAACAAAATTCTTTAAAATATACCAAATATACATTGCTGTTAAACCAAAAGTACCTAGTAGTAATTAATAAATTTTAATTAAAGTTGTTTAAAAGAAAAAAAATGCTAGGTGTGGGCCTCGAACCCATGACCTGCGGATCAAGAGTCAAACACTCCACACTTTAAGCTATCTATAACCATAGAGTAAGATAGCCTATGGCAGCAGAGGCACGGTCCCGGCTTACGGATCTTTTAGTTTACCTAGCCAGCGCTAGCTGCGGAATTATATTAAATTTAAAATTTTCTGGTAAATGCTCGCTCTTTGACTGTGCTTTGTTGTCCGATCTCTTGTCGTGGCTCAATCGACCCAAAAAGTACATAGATATGTGGCCTTGAAATAAAAATAAATGTGTATGAGTATATAATAGACTATATACCTACTTCGTGCTCGAGCCGCTTCACTTTTTCCCTTCCGCGAAGTCAAGAGGTCATTCTATCAATCTCAAGCAAGCGGTACACATCAATATCAGATCAATTCAGTATTTTGTTGTTGGCGTGATGCAAAATATCGCACACGTAAAACTAAAAAGACATAACTCAAAAATTTAAAAATGTGTCCCTGCAATAAAAATACTTACAACGTGTCTTTTTCGGTCTAGGACAACTGGGCGCCGCCACCTGGGATAAAATATGTAGATGAAAAATAAAATATATTATTTATATAAAAACATCTTTAAAAAATCCTTTACGCAATATTTTTTACAAGCTTTTATTTAGCTTCAGATGTTCTGTCTAACTAACTATCTATCAAATCTTGTGAAGCGTTTTTGACACACGTAGTGGTCCCATGACAATACAACATTAAGAAAAAAATATCCTCCCACCCTACCCCCACCCCTTCTATAGAAAAATGTGTTTTTGACACACTTCCCGTTATCCGATTTGGATAAAATTTGGTATACACATAGTGGTCCGATGATAATACAACACTAAGAAAAAAAATATCCTCCCACCCCTACCCCCACCCCCTTCTATAGAAAAATTTGTTTTTGACACACATCCCGTAATCCGATTTGGATGAAATTTGGTATACATATAGTGATCCGATGAGAATACAATAATAAGAAAAAATATTCTCGCACCTCTACCCCCACCCCCTTTCATAGAAAAATGAGTTTTTGACACACTTCCCATTATCCGGTTTGGATGAAATTTGGTATTCAAATAGTGGTCGGATGACAATACAACATTTAAAAAAATATCCTCCCACCCTACCCCCACCCCTTCCATAGAAAATGCGTTTTTGACACCCTTCCCATTATCCGATTTGGATGAAATTTGGTATACATATAGTGGTCCGATGACAAAACAACATTGATAAAAAAATCCTACCACCCTACCCCCACCCCTTCTATAGAAAAATGTGTTTTTGACACACTTCCCGTTATCCGATTTGGATAAAATTTGGTATACACATAGTGGTCCGATGATAATACAACAATAATAAAAAATATCCTCCCACCCCTACCCCCACCCCCTTCTATAGAAAAATTTGTTTTTGACAGACACACATCCCGTAATCCGATTTGGATGAAATTTGGTATACATATAGTGAGTGATCCGATGACAATACAATATTAAGAAAAAAATATCCTCCCACCTCTACCCCCACCCCCTTTCATAGAAAAATGAGTTTTTGACACACTTCCCATTATCCGGTTTGGATGAAATTTGGTATTCACATAGTGGTCCGATGACAAGACAACATTAAAAAAAAATATCCTCCCACCCTACCCCCACCCCTTCCATAGAAAATGCGTTTTTGACACCCTTCCCATTATCCGATTTGGATGAAATTTGGTATACATATAGTGGTCCGATAACAATACAACAATAATGAAAAAATGTCCTCCCACCCCTACCCCCACCCCCTTCCATAAAAAATGCGTTTTTGACACACTTCACTTCAAATGACTTTTATAAAATTTGGTATATGCATAAAGGTCCGATGGCAATACAGCCCAAACAAAAAATATATTTCTAACTCTACCCTCACCCTCTCCTTCCCCCAATAGAAAAATGAGTTTCCAAATAACTCACGATCAGCGATTTCATTATAATCTAGAATAAACTCTATTTATTTACTTCTGCATTTTTCTGCTAGATTGATTCTTGCAAATAGTGATATTTAATTGATACGGATATCTTATCGTAATAACATCATCAAAATTTCAATTTCTTTTACTAATTTATTTGAAATTTGTTTTTGTTAAGTAAAGTTAAATCCATTAAGTCGACTGTTGAATCTTGGTAGTTGTCGTGTTTGGTGACCTGGTAATACTACAATTTACGTTTTTTATTACAACAATGGCGGATCCAAAAATCAAAATGGCGGATCCAAAATGGCGGATTTTCTTATTTACCAACCGATTTGTCTCAAACTTGAAATATTACATTGCTTGAGGACATTTAACACAATTTTTAACTCAAACTTTAAAAAAACAAAATGGCGGATCCAAAATGGCGGACTTTTTTATTTATTAATCATTGTTTTTGAAATTATACGAAAATGTTTTATGAGACAGAATATTGCATTTTTTTGAGAACAATAAGTTGGTAATTTAAAAAAAAATTATACAAAGCTTTTAAAAAAATAGTAGGTAGGTACCATGTTTTTTAAAAATTATTAAGATTCAAAAGTATTTCGTTTGTTCAGAAATGACAAAAATTAAATTTTTTATAAACGTTAAGTTTAGTACTCGTGAATGAAGAAAACAAAAATTGTTCGTGGCTAAGCGGGTGTAGAAATATTTTGTTTCTCTTGTCTTTTTCCGTAGGCAGCTCGAAAGCTGTCCACTTACGGAGGTCCAAGATCACATCATTAGGTCGTGGACCCCTGTCGGTTTACAGCTTTCGAGTTGCCCACGGAAAATACAAGAGAAACAAAATCTTTCTATACCCGCTTAGCCACGAATTTATTTAAAAAAAATTTTACCTACTCTGTAGATCTTTTTAAATCTAAATCACCATATGTATACCAAATTTCATCCAAATCGGAAAACGCGATGTGTGTCAAAAACAAATTTTTCTATGGAAGGGGGTGGGGGTAGGGGTGGGAGGATATTTTTTTCTTATTGTATTATCATCGGACCACTATGTGTATACCAAAGTTTATCCAAATCGGATAACGGGAAATATGTCAAAAACACATTTTTCTATAGAAGGGGTGGGGGTAGGGGTGGTAGGATATTTTTTTCTTAATGTTGTATTGTCATGGGACCACTACGTGTGTACCAAATTTCATCCAAATCGGATAATGGGAAGTGTATAAAAAACTCATTTTTCTATGAAAGGGGGTGGGGATAGAGGTGGGAGGATATTTTTTTCTTAATATTGTATTGTCATCGGATCACTATATGTATACCAAATTTCATCCAAATCGGATAATGGGAAGTGTGTCAAAAACTCATTTTTCTATGAAAGGGGGTGGGGGTCGAGGTGAGAGGATATTTTTTTTTAATATTGTATTGTCATCGGATCACTATATGTATACCAAATTTCATCCAAATCGGATAATGGGAAGGGTGTCAAAAACGCATTTTCTATGGAAGGGGTGGTGGTAGAGGTGGGAGGATATTTTTTTTAATGTATTGTCATCGGACCACTATGTGAATACCAAATTTCATCCAAATCGGATAATGGGAAGTGTGTCAAAAACATTTTTGTATGAAAGGGGGTGGGGGTAGGGGTGGGAGGATATTTTTTTCTTAATATTATATTGTCATCGGATCACTCACTATATATATACATAATAAATCGGATAACGGGATGTGTATCAAAAACAAATTTTTCTATGGAAGGGGGTGGGGGTAGGGGTGGGAGGATATTTTTTTCTTATTATTGTATTCTCATCGGATCACTATATGTATACCAAATTTTATCCAAATCGGATAACGGGAAGTGTATCAAAAACACATTTTTCTATAGAAAGGGTGGGGCTAGGGGTGGGAGGATATTTTTTTCTTAGTGTTGTATTGTTATGGGACCACTACGTGTGTACCAAATTTCATCCAAATGATAATGGGAAGTGTGTCAAAAACGCTTCACAAGATTTGATAGATAGTTAGTTAGACAGAACATCTGAAGCTAAATATAAAGGGGCCTACAGACACGCGAGCATTTCTTGAGATTAGTACGCGAACTAATCTCTAGAGATTAGTACGCGCGAACTAATCTCTGGGAATCGCCTACACACACGAAGACAAAATTAAACGTTCTAAACATAAACACGATATTATCAATGCGTTTTGCCTAGACACCGAGAGATTTGCTCGCGTACTTTGTGCGCGCGAACTAATCTTCGAGAGATATTTTAGGCGGATATTGTCTACACACGAAGAGATTAGTATGCGCAAACTTGTACGCGCGTACTAATCTCTGGAAATGTTCGCGTGTCTGTAGGCCCCTTAAAAAGCTTGTAAAAAATTGCGTAAGGGATTTTTTAAAGATGTTATTATATAAATAATATATTTTATTTTTCATCAACACATTTTATCAAAAAAAAAATTTTAGTCCGGCGCCGAGTTGGCCGGCGCCCAGTTGGCGGCGCCGAGTTGGCCCGGCGCCGAGTTGGTCCGGCGCCCAGTTGGCGGCGCCGAGTTGGCGGCGCCCAGTTGTCCCATTCCGTGTCTTTTTAGCTCATATTTTAACTTTGTGCTTATAAACAAAAGTTTTCCATAATTTCCCGAAAAATTGTAAACAAAGTAAATTTTGGTGATCTTTAGTTAAAAAGCACATTTGAATGCATTTTTGTTACATAAACTCATTTTCAAAACTTTTGAGTTGCGTCTCTTTAGATTTAAGGGTGCGATATGGATAATATTAAATATTCCGGAAACAAATGTATGTATTTTAATTGTGGAAAGTCTAAATATGGTTGTTCTGCTGGTGTGAGGCAATTTACATTTCCCAGAAATGTGGAGCTGTGCAAGAAGTGGATAAGAAATTGTGGTAAATAAGAGAGTCCTTAATACCTTAAGTATTTTGACCTTACTAGCCCGCACAGCAATGGCTAATAAAGGTATTGTTTTCGACGAAAAAATTTTTTTTGTGATAACGCCGAAAATGTGTTATTTGGGTGTATTTTGACCTATCCTATTAATATCGTCGTGATGTCTGTCTATGTGAGTGTGTGTCTGTCCGTAACACGATAGCTCCTAAACTGCTGAACCGGTTTTCATAAAATTTTAAGGTAAAATCGTATTCGACACTCTAACGAGCTGATTAGTTTTTCAAAATCCAATAACGCTAATGACAGTTTTTTGACAATTAAAATTTTTAAAGGAGCATCGCATCAATATGCGGTTTTCAGAATATAGTAGACTAGATTTTGCTCAATAAAAAAAACTATGTAGGAGCATTACAAAAAAGTGCATTCAAAGCTGATTATCATAGCTTCACTTGTGCTAATAGGCTAGCTAGGAAGGTATCAGATCCGTCATGGATCGATTTATTTATTTTAATCAAACAAAAATAAAACTAAATAACTACTCTTTTGCAAATGTCAGGCATTTGTAAAAAATCGAGTGGTGGGTCGGTATTTCCTTTTGGTGTACAGGTTAGGGTAAATACCAGGAAATACTTGGGGAGTTCTGGGAAATATACTAGGAAATACCGGGAAGTGCTTGGGAAATACTAGAAAATACCATTGAAATTGGAGGAAATACTGTAAGTATTATACCGTAGGTATTTCCCTTTGGTGTACAAAAATCGGCGATCGACCCACCCCTTGCAAAAAACCTAAATTTGAGAAATACATTAAGCATTGAAAAAATATATTGTGGGAGGTTGTTAGTCCTTACAACTTTATACAGGGTGTCTCATAACTTAGGGGCCATAGTGCAGCAGGTGATAGAGGAGGTTATTTCCAAGAAAAAAGTTTATATAACATAAGGGTCACACATCTGTTTTTAAGATATAGGATTTTTAAAATTTGTCACAGCCAATGGGATTCAAAAATGTGGTATTTCTTTTTTTGATACAAAAACAAGTTGAGATTGAGATACAGGCTGTCAAAATAACCACATAAAAAAATAATAATTTTTTGAAAAAATTTATTTTTGCTTACTTATTCTTTTAAAAAATATTAATAATATTTTATTATTATGTCTCGCTAGAGACTTGTAGTTATTAACAAAAAATATTTTAAAAAAATTGCGTTTAATATTTTATTCATAAAAGTTTATACCAAAAAATAGTTTTTTCTAAAAAAAATTTACCGACTAATTTTGTTAAAAATAATTTGTATTTCAACTTATTGCTCTTGTTCTAATACACGACTTTACCCAATTTCATATTTTTACAGCGTTTTTTAAAAAGTTATTATCAAAAAAGTTTAAAAAATCGCCATCTTTGATGCTCTGTATCTCGACAAAGAAAGTGTTTTGACCCATGCATCATAGAAACTTTTTTATCAGGCATGATCTCCTCTATCACCTGTTGGCCTATGGCCCCTAAGTTATGGGACACCCTGTATAGTTCAGGCCCTACGGGGTGCGATACTGCGTTTAATGATAGAAGCAACACATTTGGTATGGATAGACTCGCCCGAACATTTTAAGAAAGGGAACCCCCCCAACCCTGGCAGGGGGGTGGTTCCCCCCTTAAAAGTGCTTTTTGACGGTTTTTGCTAATAACTCGAAAACGGTCAACTTTTCTAAAATTATTCTAAATATTATTTTGCAAGCGGATAAAATTTCCTTTTTGACCATGTAGGTACCTTAGTACCCTCTAAAGGCAGTGGTGCACGTTCTATAGACCTACGAAAAAAAGGAAAAATGTTTATATGTTTTTTTAAATTTTTCTTGTCGCATTTTGTATCCTTAACACATTGTTTTTTTCAAAAAAATATTTTTGTTCAAAAACCCATTGTATACAAATATTTAATAAGTTAGATATAACTTTTGAAAGTAGCCGCTTTAAAACAAAAATGTTGAACATTAATTTTTGTAATTAAGTAAACAATACTCAAGGTGAGTAAAGAAATATTTTTGATTAGTATTAACTTAAAACTTAATTTTTCAAGTTGAATTCATTTAAATTGGGGCGAGGGGGCATTTCTCCTAGTTCAGGCAAGATTCGGGCAAATCCACTTTCTAGAAGCATTTTATATTACTTTTTAGCAAATGGGCAAGTCCCCCAATTTTGACCCCGCTGAATCCGAATATCCCTGTTGCCAACTCGAAATATTGACAGGGGCTGAGATATTCAAGATGGCGGCGAAAATGGCGGTGGAATTTTAAATTGCCGCTGGAAAGCCCAAATTGTCACAGGTGTACATTCAAAACATATATTTGTATAATTAAAAAATAATAACATATTATTATTTTTTTAAATGGCTGCAAAAACCTCTAAAAACCCCCCCAGACCCCCCAAAATCTGAAAGTTTGAGGTTTTTTCAAATTTTCTTAAAAACTAAGCTTCTAAGAGAAAAATGTAAAATATACTTTATTATGGACAATCAAATTCCCGTGTCAACACGGTATAACTTAATAAAGTTAGACTAATAACAAGCTCTCCAGCGGCGTCCGTTAATTGAAGTAATTAAAAAAAGTTGAAAAAATATCTGTTTTTTTCCAAGATTTATTTAATTTTTAAAAAAAACTTATATCTACAGAAAACCGTGTAATACATTTTGGTATACTCAATAAAATTTCCTTCAAAATGACGTATAACATGATTAAATCGGTTTTATAAATAAAACTTCAGGGGCATCCGTAAATTAAATTAATTTTGAAAAAACAGAAAATAAACCATTTTTGTTACAAGTTTTATCTAATTTTCTCAAAAACTAAGATTAACATGAAAAAACTTGTTCTACACTTTTTTGTAGACAGGGAAATTCCCTTTTTAAAAATGTGAAACTTGGTGGGGTTTGACTTATAGCAAACTCTCCAGCGACGTCCGTCAATGGGGATGATTTCAACAAATCATTAAAAAAACATGTTTTTCATACGTTTTATTCAGTTTTCTTAAAAACCAAGGTCTTTATCAAAAAATGTGTTTTATACTTCGTCATAGCCAATAAATTTCTTTCAAACGATGTATAACAAACTGGAAGTTATTTTATATTTACCGCTCCAGTGGTGTTCTTAATTTAAAGAAATTATTTAAGATCAATCCAAACTAATCAATTTTGTGTCTTATTAGGTTTTCGGTGGATAATAAAGAGCCGCGGATAAAAGGTCGAAAGTACAAAAGGTCGAAAGTACAAAAGGTCGAAAATACAAAAGGTCAAAAGTACAAAAGGTCGAAGTACAAAAGATCAAAAAACAAAAGGTCGAAAGTTCAAAAGGTTGAAAGTACAAAAGGTCGAAAGTACAAAAGATCGAAAGTACAAAAGATCGAAAGTACGGCCGCGGGTCCAGATCGACTGGACAGGTCAATTCGACTTGATACGGTAAACTTGTATTTTTAATATTTTGTTTTGTCGATTTTTTTTCGACCTTTTGTACTTTCGACCTTTTATGGCTTCGGCGGCGGGCCCGATAATAAAATGTCCTTTTAAACAGTGTGTCACAAAATGTAAACCCATAGTATAGAAAACTCTCCAGGGGCGTCCGTAAATTGCAAAAATGACTAAAAAATATTATTTTTGTTACGGGTTTCATTCAATTTCCATCAAAATCTCAATTTCAATTTCAATTTCAATGAGTACATAATTATGATTATGCCCCCCCCCCCCCCAAACCGTTGCATAAGATTCACCACTTTATTTTTAGTTCCATATGCTTAAAAAAATATCCAAAAACACCTGTGTCAAAGTTACTACTGTTACTTTCTGCACAAAAATATTGCTTAGGGGGGGGGGGTGGCATGGCCCCTATGCCCCCTCCCCTTATAACCACCGCTGTTTTTTGCTTTAAAGAACTTTTTTAGATAAATCAAAATATCTAATCTAATCAAAAAACAGTTTATTTTAATTTGGAAACATTTTATTTTAGTAGGTATAAATTACGAACCTTTTTGAAGTATTTATCATAACATTAACCTCACTTTGTAATACATCATTTAAAAAGAAATTGTCTTATCCTCAATAAAGAATCAAGGCACATTCTTTTCTAAAAATCTTAGAAAAGATATTTAAATATGCAAGAGAAACTGATTATTTCAGTTATTTTTGAAACTAAGTTTATATTAGTACGCCCCTGAAGCCTTAAATATGGCAACAACCCGACATTTTAATAAAGTTTTTAAAAGAAAATGTTATGTTCTACAATAAAGTATACTACATATTTCTTCCTAAAAAGTGTAGATTTTGAGAAAATTTTGAAAAACCTATAATAAACATGTTTTTTCTAAATAATCTCAATTTACGTACGCCACTGAAGAGCTAGTTGCTTTTCCTAACCTTATTGACCAATACATCGTAGGAAAGGGAATTTTATTCTCCACAAAAAACTGTTCTTTGCAATTTTTGATAAAAAAAAAGTTTTCGAGAAAATTGCATAAAACTGAAAAAAAACAGGTTTTTGGGGGTTTGGGGGGGATTTTCTCCGTCTCTGTCGATTTTTCGAGTTGGCAACAGAGATATTCGGATTCAGCGGGGTCAAATTAGGGGGAAATGGTCTGTTGCCAAAAAGTAATATGATTCGCTTCTAGACAGAAAACGGAAAGCCTTTTAAAATAATATGCTGTGACTATCCTCTCGCCCACCTCAAAAGTGATCTTTTACACAATATTTCTAATTATTTGAAAACTTTTAACTTGGTCAAAAACAACTAAGTAATAGTTATTGAGGCTGACCAAAAGTCCTCTAACGATGTATAACACGACCCCTTACCTCAGTGGCGCACCTTTTATAGGCATTTAAATAAATAAGAGGTGTGGAAAAAACAATATTTTTTTAATTTTCTTAAATTTTATTGTCCTACATACTGGTTGTAAAACTTATTTTGAAAGCTGAAGAAATTTTCTTCCGACGATGTATATCACTCCCCCCTTAAGGCAGCGGTAAATCTAGCATAAACGCACCAAAAATGATCAAATTTGGTATACACTTTAATCTTTATTTAAGACAACCATGGTGGAACAGTACTAATACACACTGCGTTCAATGAGAAAAACAACACACTTGGTGGGGAAACCATCCGCCCACTGTTGGTGGGGGGTGGATCCCCCCCTAAATGTTTTTTTCGATATTTTTTAAGATCTACAGCTGCGTTGAAGGGAAAGTGATGTACATCGTTGGAAAGGAAATTTCTTTGGCTTTAAAAATGTTTTAAAACCAAATATGTAGGACAGTAAAATTTAAGAAAATTAAAAAAAAAGTTTTTTCCACACTTCTTATTTATTTAAATGCCTATAAAAGCGCCACTGATGTAAGGGCGGCGTGTTATACATCGTTAGAGAGTACTTTTTATCAGCCTTAATAATTGTTACTTAGTTGTTTTTTGCTAAGTTAAAAGTTGGGAAAATACTGTAAGAGAGCACTTTTCAGAGGGGTGAAAGGAGGGATGCCCCCCATACCTACTTTAAGAAAGGTCAGCTAGAAAAAGTCAGTTTAAAGTTATTACTAACCAAAAATAATTTTTTACTTAATCTCATATTTATTTACTGAGTTACAAAGATGACTGTTCAACATTTTTGTTTGATATAAGGATTTCTATAAACATATTTATTTTTATTTCAAGGCGGCTATTTAAAAAAACATATGTCTAGCTTAATAAGTATTTAACTGTATATAATGGGCTTTTAACCAAAAATATTTATTTGAAAAAAAATAGTGTTAAAGATAAAAAATGCCACAAAAAACAAGTTTTTTCTTCTTTTTTAATTTTCCCCTTTTTTTGTACGCTAATGGAACGTGCACCACTGCCGTACATTATTAAAAAGGAAATTGTATCTCCCAAAGATTTTTGAAAAAGTTGGCAAAAATCTATCAAAAAGTACGTTTGAGGTGGGGAACCACCCCCCTGCTAGGGTTGGGGGGGTGATTTCCTTTCGTAAAATGTTCGGGCGAGTCTTATGTCTATCCATACCAAGTGTGTTGCTTCTATCATTAAAAGCAGCATATCGCTTGAATCTGGGATGTAGTGCCTGAACTAATACGTCATATGGGACGGTAAAACAGAATTTAATAGATTTTTTTTGTTACACCAAGTTGATTTGCCTTTTCGACATTCCTGCATTTGCCCTTTTGATTTACATTAATGTTAGTTGGCAGAGTACGTGCATAGGCCGGTAAAAGAGGATCTAATAGAAAAATTAAAAAATCAATTTTTTTTTTAACTTTAAATTGTTACACCAAATCGATTCCCTTTATCGACACTCCCTTATTTGCTCTTCTGATTGACATAAAGGTTATTTGTCAGTATACCTGTATGGGCCGGTAAAACCGGATCTAACAAAAAAAATTAATAATCGATTTTTTTTTAACTTAAATTTGTTACCCAAATTGATGCGCTTTTTTGATACTCTCATGTTTGCTTTTTAAACTGACACTAAGGTTATTTGTCAGTACACCTGCATAGGCCGGTAAAACAGGATCTAATAAAAAAATCAAAAAATCGATTTTTTTTTAAACTTTAATTTGTTTGCTCTCTTCACCGACGCTGACGCACGGGGGAATGGCTCTGTGTTACATGTTGGACATTGGGTACAAAATTATAATCATTTTCCTGTGATAAGAATTATAGTGTTGCATTTGTAAATAGTTGCTTTATTTCGTTTTAAGAAAGTTTTTTGAAAATTTTTGTCCAGGCAATTATTATACAGGGTGAAAATAAAGAGTTCCTAAAAAACAGAAAAACAGAAAAGGAAAATTTATACTATATTATAACTTATGTAACACAAAACTTTATAGGCCTTTTATTATTTTTTTAAATACGTTATTGGGGTCAATGGTGCTTGGAAGATCCATTGCCTTCTATTTCACGATTATTTTTAAATTTATCTGATCGTCGTGAAAAGAAGAAAAACCGAGTACCTCACAGAATACCCGCAGGACCATATCAAATTTGTTGCAAAATAACCTTACATTAAAATTTGTCCATCATCTTGAATATTTATGAAATGTCAGTTGTAAAATTAAATTATTTGTTAAGTATTGTGGCTTCTCAAAATGACCACAATTATAAAAATTGGACAATATTTTTTTAAGAAATGATAAATTGTCAAAGACTCATTTTAAATTATAAAAAAATATTTTTTTCTAATAAAACTTAAAGCTCCTCCTTTCCAAAAAAACTAATAAGAAAAAATTAGGTGATAGTTAAGTAAAGTTATGGGCATTTTAAAAAAATATATTTTTGTAAAACACAATATATTTTTGAGCCGCCCTATATATGCTTTAAGTTATACAAAGCAACTAATTTTTTCAAATATAAGGCGTCACTTTTTGATTATCTTCTAGACCGAAAACGGAGAGCCTTTTTAAATTTTTTGCTCTAACTAATATATTAACACCACATCCTTAAAATAAAAACAAGCTTGGTTGGTTCTCACAAAATCTGATTTTGTTTTAACCATTGTTTTACAAATTATACGATTGCATGGCCAATCCTGTCTGCATTCAGTTCTTTATAAATTCATTATTACTAAGCCGATTTTAGTGAAATAAATAACATCATGGCGCAAACTGATTGATCTTTAAAGTTTGCAGCATGATGTTTTTTATTTCACTAAAATCGGTTCAGTAATAATGAATTTATAAAATGCAGACAAGTATAATTTGTAAAACAATGGTTTAAAAAAATCCGATTTTGTAAGAACCGCTACACCGATTTTATTAATTTGTACCTCTTTATGCGGGATGAAAATAGTGTTTTTCTATAAATAAAAAAAAAACTAAAACATTTTCGCAAAATAAGAATAAACACGCCATTTTGAAGAATCAAGTATGATTCTGGTCGACATCTTAATTTCCAAGATGGCGGAAAATTTCGATAAGAATCTTTAAAGAGCAATCAATTCTCACCACGATTTTTTTTTATTTCACTAAAATTGGTTTAGTAATAACGAATTTATAAGGAAATGAATGCAGAAGGATTGGCAATGCAATCGTAGAATCTGTAAAACAATGGTTGAAGCAAAAATAGATTTTTTGAGAACCACCACACAGATATTTTACTAATTTGTACGTCGTTGTGTGAGGGAAAAGTAGTGGTTTTCTACAAATTAAAAAAAAAACTAAAATATTTTCGGAAAATAAGAATCAACACGCCATTTTGAAGAATCAAGTATGATTCTGTCCGCAGTGTCCGCCATCTTAAATTTTAAGAAGGCAATAAATTTTGATCATGTTCTTTAAAAAGCAATCAATTCTCAACAGGATGTTTTTTACTTCATCAAAATCGGTTTAGTAGTAATGAAGTCATAAGGAAATAAATGCAGACATGATTGGCAAGGATATCGCATAATATGCAAAACAATGGTTGAAACAAAAATATATTTTTTTAGAACCACCGAACCGATTTTGCTAGTTCATACCTTGCTGTGCGTGGCAAGAATGCAGCCTTTTAACTAATTTAAAAAAGTGATTAAAACATGTTCGCAACACAAAAATAAACGAGCATCTTTGAAGGGTACATTTTAATTAAGTCCGCCATCTTGGATTTTGAGACATCGGACAAAAAAATATATGCAAGTGCAGTTTTATTCCGGAAAATAAATTTGTGTTTTATTTGCATCCAAAACTTTACCCTTCATTTTCTGAAAATAGCGATTTTGTTGAATACGTGGTTTTTTCTTGTGACGGCAGTATAGCGATGGCCTAACTGCAATATCCCGTATCTGAAAAAATGAAACTTTACAGGGGAAGCGAAAAACAGTTTAGGTAACACATATAGGTTCGGTTAGGGTTATTGGGTATAAAAAAATTTATTTGCTATATAGCGAAAAACAGTTTAGGTAACACATATAGGTTCGGTTAGGGTTATTGGGTATAAAAAAATATATTTGCTATATTTGTCATTTCCCACGCATATAATGTCTTATAGTATTATACACTATGAAAGTAGCCAGCTCATTTGGCCTAAATCACAAATAATCTAAAAATGATCAAAATGTTAGATACGGGGTATTGCAGTTAGACCATCGATAGGCTATTTACTTCGTGAGAGGAGAAAACTTTCATTGCCGCGCAAAGTCTTTTATAACAGATGTTATACCGCTGAAAGCCAGACGTCGACTGAATCAAGACTGAGTCTGAATCAAGGCGACGCGCGAAGGCTCGAGGCACAAAGTACGTAGCGTTATATACTTTCTGTTCAAGGTCACCAATCGATCGATGGACAGCATATTTTTACAGAGAAATACATCCTTCTTGGTAACACCGGCAACTTCCCGAGGGGAAACCCAATTTGATTTCAGAGTTTTGCGTGAAGACAAAAGCCTGTGATCAAACCGGTTCGCCTCGGGCTCCGTAAGCTTCGGACCTCTGTATGTATTACTTACTCTATGCTATAACCTTAAATAGAATATATTTTTGAACTACATCTCGATTGCGTCAGTAATATTTAAAAATAATCCAATCTGGAAAATATAAACAAATAAAAATCTGGGTAGGTCATTACAAGATCTACACTGAAGCATAGACTAATAGTCTCGCTAATAGTGCAATTACCGAGGGTATTGTAAAATATTTTTGCGTATTTTTGTCTTCTTTGCACTTCTTTGTGTCCCTAAAAAATACTTTGAATACCGAGTTGAATATACTTTATCGAGTATTTTGCGAGGGAATTGATCCCTCTTCGTCCCTCTTTTATTGAACTTTTATCAAAAATAAATTTTTATTGGTATGGACAAAAAACGAGACAAAAAAAGTCCGTTTATTTTTATATTTTTATGAATGAATGATATGAACCAAAATAATTCAGTCCTGTTGGGTCCTGTCAGGTACTGCCGTGGTCCTGTTGGGTCCCGTCGTGTACTGTTGGGTCCTGTCGGGTTCTGTTGAGTACTGTCGTGTCCTGTTGGGTCCTGTAGATTACTGTTAAGTACTGTCGTGTTCTGTTGGGTCCTGTCAAGTACTGTCGTGTCCTCTTGGGTCCTGTCGAGGGTCCTGTAGAGTACTGTTAAGTACTGTCCTGTTCTGTATGGAAAAAATTATAAAATTTTAATAATTAGAGACATAAAAAGGTCGTTTTGGTCGAGGTTTTGGTGCAAAAGCAGTGGCGGGATCGTTTGCTTTTCAACGCCTGCTGATTAAAGTGTATCCACCGTTGCCAATTTTTGTATAATTTCCATTTTTTGTTTTATTAATATGTTTTTTAATTTTAATAAACAAAAGTTAAAAATTTGATCGAGAATTTGATAGTTGTTATATCGTTATTTTTAATACGAATAAGGTTAATTCTAATGCAAATAAAGTGCAGAGAGATTTTGAGACCCTGTATAAATATTCATGACCATCACGTAAGCAACCCGTATTAATTAGTCATTAGCAAATTTTAATTTAAAGTTGTTTGAAAAAAAAAAGTTTTATGTGAGAATCGAACTCATGGCCTTTGGATCTGCAGTCGAGCGTGCAACACCTTATACTATCCATACATACACACAAATTTATTTAGAACTGCATCCCGACTACTTCAGTAATATTATGAAAAAAAAAACAGTTTTTGAAAGATAAAAAAAAAGTTAAAAACTGGGTAGGTCCTTACCAGATCTTAATAGTGTAATTACAATTACTCAATATAGTTTAAATAAAATCATAATTTCCACCTTCAAGTCGATTTTCGCTCCTCCAGCTTTGCACCCCACAGACCGCCACTGCTTTTGCACCAAAACGACCTTTTTATGTCTCTAATTATTAAAATTTTATAATTTTTTCCATACAGAACACGACAGTACTTAACAGTACTCTACAGGACCCAACAAGACACGACAGTACTTGACAGGACCCAACAGAACACGACAGTACTTAACAGTAATCTACAGGACCCAACAGGACACGACAGTACTTGACAGGACCCAACAGGACTCAACAGTACACGACAGGACCCAACAGGACTCAACAGTACTCCACAGGACACAACAGTACTCGACAGGCCCAACAGGACCCAACAGTACTCGACAGGACCCAACAGTACTCGACAGTACACGACAGGACCCAACAGTACACGACAGTACTCAACAGGACCCGACAGTACTCGACAGTACTCGACAGTACACGACAGGACCCAACAGTACACGACAGTACTCAACAGTACTCGACAGTACACGACAGGACCCAACAGTACACGACAGTACTCAACAGTACTCGACAGGACCCAACAGTACTCGACAGTACACGACAGGACCCAACAGTACACGACAGTACTCAACAGGACCCAACAGTACTCGACAGTACACGACAGGACCCAACAGTACACGACAGTACTCGACAGGACCCAACAGTACTCGACAGTACACGACAGTACTCAACAGTACTCGACAGGACCCAACAGTACTCGACAGTACACGACAGTACCCAACAGTACTCAAGTCCTGTTGGACGCTGTACAAAATTTTAGGGTGCCGATGACCCCTCGTTTTTAGTCCATTTTATAAAAGCTTGTTTTCAAAAAGTTTTTTTTTGTAAATTTATTTTTTAATTTTTAGATTTGTCTAAGTCTATGCATTTCAGCTAGAGCATCGATATTGCAGGGAGTCTTTCCTGTCAATCTTGAAATATCTAAGTCTTCGATGAGAAGGCCATCCAACGATCGATTTGATACGGCTCAAGGCGACATAAGCTTGACGGAGCAAAAAGCTTAGGTCCCAAGTAAATCACAGTATAGTCAACAGTACTACCCTGCATTTTATGAACAGTAGATGCCCAGCATAAGACTATCGAACAAACTAAAGCCTTACCTCTTCTACGCCCCCCCCCCCCCTTTTTAGTGGGAGGGCATGTGAATTTTGAAATCAATCAGATACCTACGGGGGAAGTTAGTTGAAAGTAATCAGAAAAACTCGTCATTAAATCGTCCATTTTGAATCCGCCATATTGAATTTTTGTAATCTGATCAAAAATTCGTAATCCTCATCCTCAAAAACCCCCAGATACCCATTTTGGTGGAAATCCAACAAACTAAAATTTTACCCCCCCTCCGCCCTCCAGGTTAGGGGTGAGGTAGGTAGTCAGTGATACGACATTATTGGATTGTCATCGGAACTATAACGGTATACGAAATTTGAAGTCAATCGGATACGTGGAAGTCAGTTGAAAGTAATCAGAAAAACTTGACATTAAATCGTCCATTTTGAATCCGCCATATTGAATTTTTGTAATCTGATTCTGATTGAATAAAAATTCGTAATTCTCATCCTCAAAAACCCCCAGATACCAATTTTGGTGGAAATCGGACAAACTAAAGTTTTACCCCCTCTCCACACCCCACGTTAGGGGGGGGTAGGTACCCGATAAAACCATATTATTGTATTGTCATCGGAACTAAGACGCTATGCGAAATTTGAAGTCAATCGGATGTTTGCAAGTTCTTCAAAAATGAGTTGCAAGATTTGATTACATACATACATACCCACATACATACAGGTGAAGTTAAATAAAAGCTTGTAAAAAGAAACCTCATATAACAACTTTAGAAGCAAAAGAAAAGAAAATTATTAACAGGACTTGAAGCATTGGAAATTGTAGAGCGGCGAAATACAAAGTTAAAAATAATAAATGCGTGAACAGGTTAGGCGTTGCTGGTTAGGTTTGGGGGAGGGCGGGTGAAAGGGGTTAGGGAATCGTATTATTGTGATTTCCGGTGAAAGTTGACGTTGTAGAAAAAAGGGACATACAGAAAAGTCATAGGCCATAAGAATGTCTAAAACTTTGGTAAATGTTTCTTTTTGTATAACCTCAAAATGTGTAAAAAATTAAACAAACCACAATTTTTTTTAATTTTTGTTTTTTATTTTTGCCAAAATAATGTCAGTTTAACAAAACTTGGTGAGAGTAGAGCTTTTTAAGTGTATATATCTACAATATTTTACAAACCAAAAAATTTAGAAGTTTCTAAGATATTTGTTTTTTTCGCTCAAAAACACGTTTTTTTCCAATTTTTTTCGCTCAAAAACACGTTTTTTTTTAAATGAAATTTCTCATTCACAAAATTATCGTTTACAATTGTGCTTATCCTCAGTTTTTGACATTGAGATATACTTTTTACAGAAACTAAGAAAATAAAATTATTTTATAACCGGTTTTCTGGCAGCAGCGTGCGAAAAACGTCAAATTTTTTTTATGCGTTTTAATTTGAAACGTCTGATTTTTCCGAACAGCTGTTTTTCAGCACGCCACGCCATGCAGCACAGTAAAAACTAGGAACAAATTCGTATTTTAAGTAAAAATAAAACAAAAGCAAATAAGAACCTTATAATTGAAAATGAATCACGTGGTAAGTCTACATCTAATTTCATTTAACGCCAGCAACAAAGCGCTCTTATAGAGCATACTTTCAGATTCAAGCATGGCTTGGAACCAATCTAACTGCAACCAAGTGGGCTGGAAAGAAGTGATTGGAAATACTTCAAAAATACTTATGCCTCGCTTTACTGAGGACCCAGTAATTCTTGAAGATTTATTGAAATCTATATCTTGCACCTTCGTCACCAATTGTGAGAGTCGATGCGGGTGCCGAAAACATAGATTGCGATGCACAGATTTGTGTACCTACAAACTGTCATGGTTTAGACGTTGAAAAAATTTCAGAAGATTTGTATAAATCTTACATCTCAAATGAACGGCGAGATCTTTGCCAAAATACAGGAAGGCAGTTACCCGAGAAGTTAAGTAATATAGAAGAAACTTTTGAAGATAGAGAAGCCCAGTGTGACCTAGATTTAGACCACGAAGAAGAAAAATCAGATTTTTTTCCAAAAAGACCAAGACTAGTTTAGTATTATTTAGTTATATTTTTACACCATATCTACAACGTTTATTTGACTAGCTATCAAAATATGATAAATACAAAAGTTTTATAAATTTTTTACGAAGTTTAAGAATCTTACGGTTGGAATGTCAAAAAAAAATTTAACTTGACAGGTCGATGGATTTTTTAAATTGAACACCCCATATACTATTTTATATTTTAATATACCTTTTCTTTCTGATTTGAAGAATATGTTGGGATTATTTCGTTTATTAGTTTTGGAGATATATGCGTTTAAAAGTTCAAAAAAATTAAGTTTCAGCCATGAAAAAGACAATCGCATTGACACAAACAGTGATGCTGCTGCTTTAGGTATATAATTTACTAATATTTACCATCTGTGGTGATTCTGCATAGTAATGTGTAGCGCCGCAAGCCAGTAAAAGCAAAGAATAAAGTATTGTTCATACTCGTCTTAGTCTTTTGTTTTTGATTAGTCTTTGTCCTTTAATTAGTCTTAGCTGTCTTAAACAAAATCGGCTGTTCATACTCGTCTTTTGTTTTTGATTAGTCTTAGTCATAACCCACTGAAAAAAAAATTCAATTTCAATAAAAAGGCCCCTTTTCAAAAGTCATTTTCTACACAAAACAATCTTATTTAACCACTCGCGGCTACAGACTAAAATGCACTCTGGCTCCTTCGATTTCGAGGTTATGTTTTTGTTTAAATAGCCTGGAGCATGGAATAAATAAATTTCTTCGATGGTGGAAGTGTTTGAAGTCCTTTCGAGTTTTAAAAATTAGTATTAAAAATATTTGTCGTGTCGTTAGTTCGGTCAAATTTAGTTCAAAATAGCGCTAGTAACGAAATAGGGTGTCTTTCTAACATATTAAAAAAAAAAAAAAACTTCCCTGACTTCTTTCGCGGGATCCTAGCGGGTGTGAAACAAAACCGAACCGAATCGAACTTAACCGAATCGAATTATCGGTTTAGTTCGGTTTGGTTTCACAACCTCTGGGATGCCGGTTCGGTTCAGTTCCGTTCCGTTCGGTTCGGTTCGGTTTTGTTTCACACCCGCTAGGATCCCGCGAAAGAAGCCAGGGAAGTTTTTTTTTTGAAAAAATATGTTAGAAAGACACCCTATTTCGTTACTAGCGCTATTTTGAACTAAATTTGACCGAACTAACGACACGACAAATATTTTTAATACTAATTTTTAAAACTCGAAAGGACTTCAAACACTTCCACCATCGAAGAAATTTATTTATTCCATGCTTCCAGGCTATTTAAACAAAAACAAAACAATTAAAACATAACCTCGAAATCGAAAGAGCCAGAGTGCATTTTAGTCTGTAGCCGCGAGTAATCTGTGCACGAAACACCGACACGAAAGAACAAAAGCGAAAAAGAAAATAAAAACAAATAAAATTTTGAGGTTAGGTTGATATTTTCTGTTAAAAACATGATTAATGGCGGTAAATTCAAAATTTCGGCCGCGCGCTTGCGCTCTTCGGACGCCCTGTAAAAAAAAACAACAAATATCAGCTGATGTCTGTCACTCGTCTTAGTCGTTGTCCTAAGGATTGAAAGTTGGCAACTCTTAAGACAAAGACTAATCAAAAACAAAAGTAAAAACATTGTATGAACACTCCCATAAGAAACAGTGGTTTTAACTTTCTTATGACAAGACATATGACTAAACCAAGACAAAAGACTAGACAAAAGCCGAGTATGAACGATCCATAATACAATTTCTTTTTAGAAAAATATAAATCTCTATTACTTCATTGATAATATTCTACATAGCCTCCTTTATTATTAATGCAATTCCCTATCTATTGGTGCGCAGAATTTCCATTGAGATCGACGAAGGTCTGTTCTATTTTCTCTTGTAGAATTTGAACAGGCTGGAAACACGATGATTTTCTGAAGAAGTTATTAATTAAAAAAAAAGTGTTCTTGAGCGGAAAAAACAAATATCTTAGAAACTTCTTAATTTTTTTATTTGTAAAATATTGTAGACATTTAGCGCTCAAAGAGCTCTTACGAAGTTTTGTTAAACTGACATTATTTTTGCAAAAAAAAAAGAATATACGGTTTTTTCAGTTTTCTCGAACATTTTGAGGTTATATAAAAAATGAGATTTACAAAAGTTTTTGATATTTTTATAACTTTTATGTATGTCCGAGGGGTCATCGGCACCCTAAAATTTTGTACAGCGTCCAACAGGACTTGGGTCCTGACGTGTACTGTTGGGTCCTGTTGAGTACTGTTGGGTACTGTCGTGTACTGTCGAGTACTGTTGGGTACTGTCGTGTATTGTCGAGTACTGTTGGGTCCTGTCGGTGTACTGTTGGGTACTGTCGTGTACTGTCGAGTACTGTTGGGTCCTGTTGAGTACTGTCGTCGTGCCTTGGGGGGGGGGTCCGACAGGGACAAAGCGCGCCCTCTCAAAAAACATGCGAGCAAAAAAAAAAAAAAAACAAAAAAAAAAAAACAAAAAAAAAAAAAAAGGTCATCATGACAGGGCCTTACCGCGTCCTCAAAACACTGGCGACCAAAAAAAAAAAAAAAAGGTCATCATCTTTGGGGACCCGCGCCGCGCTCACAAAAACAAAAAAGGTCATCCTGTTTGGGGAACGCCGACACGGCCTTAGCGCGCACTCGAAAAACTTGCGACCACAAAAAAAAAAAAGGTCATCCTGTCTTTTCGCATCTACGCCACTGTTTCGGGTAAGAGGGTTGTGTCGAGTACTGTCGAGTGCTGTTGGATTCTATCGTGTACTGTTGAGCTCTTACGTACTGTCGTGTACTGTTGGGTACTGTCGTGTACTGTCGGGTACTGTTGGGTCCTGTCGTGTACTGTTGGGTACTGTCGTGTACTGTCGGGTACTGTTGGATCCTGTCGTGTACTGTCGAGTACTGTTGGGTACTGTCGTGTACTGTTGGGTCCTGTCGTGGTACTGTCGAGTACTGTTGGGTACTGTCGTGTACTGTCGAGTACTGTTGGATCCTGTCGTGGTACTGTCGGGTACTGTTGTGAAATTTGTACAGTACTGTTGAAAGCTGATGACCCCTCGTGTATGTCACTTTTTTCTTCGACGTCAACTTTCATCGGAAATCGCAATAATACGATTCCCTGCCCCTTTTTACCCCCCAAACCTAACCCGCAACGCCCCTGGTCAAGCATTTATTTTTTTCTAACTGTGTTTTCCGCCGCTTTACAATTTTCAATGCTTCAGGTCCTGTTAATAATTTTTTCTCTCAAAGTGTAATTTGACTGGTCTACTTATTGATTAAACATTTAAAAGTAGAGTAAAAATGAGGGACGTCCTTTTAAAAAGTATTTTTTATTAACTTAATTATCCCAGCCGCGTTAAGGTCTAGCTATATTTAAATAAAGTTGCTGCCTTATTAATTTCCAACAAGTCTCTAATATTATTGAGGAATTACGTTAGATTTAATATAAAAACTGTCTGTGTAGGTACCAGGTACCTTCAAACCGGGTGGATCGGGACAGGATTACGTTAGATTTAATATAAAAACTGTCTGTGTAGGTACCAGGTACCTTCAAACCGGGTGGATCGGGACAGTCGGGTTCAATCGGGACAAGACCTGTTTTTTACTATTTAAATGGCCCCTGTATCTTAAGGTCAATGTTTTTAGGTTCAATAATATTCAAAATTCATAGGCGATATCTTAAAGTGGGTATTGACTTGCAACAAAACACTACAAACACTCCAAACATTTTCGCCGAAAATGTTCGCTCAGTGAGTACGTGTCTATGCAATGCTTATGTGATTTTGCAATCTGGGAACACAGCGCGCAACAAACACTACAAACAGGACAAACATTTTCGGCGAAAATGCGCGGAGTGTGTGTGAGTGAATACGTGTACTTCAAAAGGACAGACCGCGCTGCAACAAATTTTGCAAGTCAATACGTCACGGCGAACGCGCAAAACATTTTCCGAGGCTTGTCGGTAAATCGGAATACCACAAAGAGATTTATTCCTTCTTGTTTGTTCAGTGGGTATGGTCGTTTTTTTTTTCTACTTGGCAATTAAAAAATGGAATGGACCATCCATCTCCCGCACAACGCTCAAAAAGTATTGAACCTTCATATCCTTAATTTCAATACGCATCTGATTATTCAGCTGACAAAACATATGTAAACTACGACATTGAGGAAAATTTTTTAAATTAATTTATGCGGTTCGGTTCATTTAGTTTAGTTACTAAGTAAAAAAAACTTTACCACTAGTTAATATGTTTGAATAATAATAAATAAATATTAAACTTATTTATAAAAAAAATAAATAAAAAAATAAATAAAAAAAACACCAAACTTCTTCAAAGTTCTACTTGTGCCTACTATAGTCGCAGTTGAGTATAAAATTGATAGGTATCACAAACTGTAATAGATATACTTATAATGTACGATATGCTTCAATCTTTAGTTTTGATGCCCAAAGCGCACTTACAAAATTATAGTTTTGTATTTTCATGAATTAGGTTTTTGGGTAATTTTAGCAAGTAGATTTAGCAGTTGGGTGTTTTTTGTTAATTTATTTTTTACATCCATTTTTTAATTCTTATTCAGCGTTATAGAAAGAATGCATTTATCATTCATTTAGCATTACTCGTAGATAGGTGCGTTTCTACAAACCTTGAGTCAAGGTGGGGGAGGGAGAGGGAGAGGGAAGTAGTAAAATGCTGTTGAAAATTTCTTAAACCGTGTGCAGAAAGAAGTTTTGAAATCGCTCCATATTTGTGAAAGTTATGCGAATATGGTTTTTGAAGAGGGTGAGGGGGAATGACAGGCGGCGAGATGGCTAGGACATGACATATTTTAAATAGAGACCCTGTATGTATGACATATTTAAAATATGTCATAGATACAGGGTCTCTAGCTAGGACCAGGGAGGACTACAAAGTAATTACAGCAAATTTTGTATGCCTTAACTCCTACATCATGTGACAAAATATGTACCTCATATATATGTAAAAAGTGCCGTTTACAAACAATCAAAAGTTTTTTTAATTTTAGGGATTTGTGTCATATTGTTTTTGTATGTTTAAAGTTGTAGCTATTGACAGAACAAAAAAGAAAACAATTGAATCAGCTCAAGATTTTTTAGTAGCACATTTATAAAAAATGGGCAGTACCCGGTCTACCCTACCTTTGATTCTGTGTGCCATCTTGGAATTTGATAGCGGACAAAAAATATTTTTGGTCAAAACCCAGACCAATTCGTTCAAAAGTGATAATAAAAATCATTTCATGCCTTTTTTTTGGGGGCCACCCGGTATATTTACCTTTATTTCATGTTTCACTTTTTCAATAAGGGCATTGCAGGTCTCTATAACTATAAAACCAACTCGTTGTTTTGATACTTTAAATAGGTAGTGTAGACTAGTGAAAGAGTCCCCTGTTGCTAAAAAAACGTAGAGCAATAGCTAAGCGATCTTGAACAGGTATAGCATGTCGAACTTGAGTATCTTTCTTGAATATTTTAGGCCCACTAGACAAATTAAGTTTTCAAAATCCTCTGCAGATATTCTGGTAAAGTTTTTGAAATGTAATTAGTCCATATCTCTCAGTAAACTTAAATTTTGTCTTTGTAAATACAGACGTCTGGACCATTCTTTTCGCTGCTCTTTTTTATTTTTTCTTCTCAAACTCTCAATAAAACAGAAGAGCGCCGGCCGCTACAACCGTGTCGTCATCGTCCATCACGGTTGACGGTGATACTGACTTAAAATAGCGAGAAGACAGGACGCAGAGCAAATGCTATATACCAATTAAAACCGTAATTTCAGAAAAATGAGCCAATCACATTGCATCTGTACACCTGGTGCCTTGCAGATTTTCACTCCACGTGGACTACGATAACCTACTTGCTATTAGGGAAGTGTTGAATTGATTAATAATCACTTTTCCTAATTTCCACTAAATTTGACTCGTGCAGCGTTAAAAATCAATCGGTGTGTGGGTAAGTTGAAATATTGTTTGCCACCATGTCATTTAAGAAAAGTAAACTACTAATCCGATTATAATAAGAATTTTAAAAATAGTAAATAAAGAAAAATAATCAAAAATAATTTGCAAATAAAATACTCTCCCAATTTTTGGGCACCTAAGCTAACACAATTAATGTATGTATCATATAGGTAATTTTAACTAATTTTGGTCCACAAAAAAAACCTCTTTGCGACACCCGGGGACCCGACCAGTGGACCAGTGTAATACCAAGTATAATGTTTTAGCTCACACGTATACTATAAGTAGGGTGAGCTATGGTGTCTGTCTGTCCGTCTGTCCATCTGTCCATCTGTCCGTCTGTCCGACTGTCCGTCTGACCGTCTGTCCGTCCGTCTGTCCATCTGACATTTTATTTTGCAGTTGTTGTGTTATCTTTATTATTTAATATTGTTATTATCCTTTTACCAATACCTACAGTTTTATTCTAAATGACTCTAAATATTGAATAAACTTACTTAATTTAGATATATAGATATATATAATATATATATATATATATATATATATATATATATATATATATATATATATATATAAATATATATATATATATATATATATATATATATATGTCTGTATGTCTGTATGTCTGTATGTCTGTCTGTCTGTCTGTCTGTCTGTGTGTGTGTCTGTATGTCTGTATATGTGTATGTCTGTATGTCTGTCTGTCTGTCTGTCTGTCTGTGTGTCTGTATGTCTGTATATGTGTATGTCTGTATGTCTGTATGTCTGTATGTCTGTATGTCTGTATGTCTGTATGTCTGTATGTCTGTATGCCTGTATGTCTGTATGTCTGTATGTCTGTATGTCTGTATGTCTGTATGTCTGTATGTCTGTATGTCTGTATGTCTGTATGTCTGTATGTCTGTATGTCTGTATGTCCGTATGTCTGTATGTCTGTATGTCTGTATGTCTGTATGTCTGTATGTCTGTATGTCTGTATGTCTGTATGTCTGTATGTCTGTATGTCTGTATGTCTGTATGTCTGTATGTCTGTGGTTCGTCCCGCCTTCCTTTTTGTAAATATGTTCTTTTTACTATAATTTACCAAATTGGTTCGAATTAGGCTATTTGGTGATTCACTAGAGCATTTTCTATTTTTTGTTTATTTAGTATTAATTAACTAATTAAGTACTTAAAATTACTGGGTTATTTGCATTTGAAACTCCCGCGGTTTTAGAGGCAAATATTACAATTTGCTATAATTAATTTACTTTACATAAAATGCATTTTGAATTACTAAGGTTCCTAGTTCCTTTAATATGGACCTTCGTAATCTCATTCCTTCCTACTTATTCCTTTTCTCCTACGCCTATGGATTAACGACGCCACTGGGCGCCATGTGGGAGAATGAACGCAGTAGCGATATCTGCTGCAGCAAAGAGAGAACCGTTTCGCCTTCGAACGATAATACACGCGTGTTAGCGACTCTCCTACCACATGAATGTGGGTGCAAAGAATACGGTTAAACAGCGTGTCCTCCCATGAGTTCCGCTTCCTGTATAAAAATGGTAAGTGAAAATGCATTATTTTTACCTTACATACATTTGTTTATTGCTACACTAACCTAGAAGGTAAACTAGACCATTTCAGAATCCCTTGTACCAGCTTAGCCTATGACCTTATTCCCTTAAAATTACAGTCCACATCTGACACCGTTAAATTCCAGACAACTCTCCTATCTGGACCACCAGGGAGCCCCATTTTTGATCCTTAGCGACCCGGATTTCTGGAATCGTTTTTTTGCCTTTTTAGGTTAGTTTTTTTTTTACTGGTTTCAAATGCAAGAAAAACCCTTGTTTTTCCTAAATGCCTTTTTTACTGGTTTCAAATGCAAGAAAAACCCTTGTTTTTCTTACATGCCTACTTTAGAAAACCCCTAGGTTTCTAAAATACATTTAGCGATTTTTTTTTGTGTAAAAACAAATGCAAGAAAAACCCTTGTTTTTCTTACATGCCTACTTTAGAAAACCCCTAGGTTTCTAAAATACATTTTGCGATTTTTTTTGTGTAAAAATTAAATATTTTTAACAATAAATTTAGCCTTTTCATGCGAAAAACCAAACACAGATAAAATCTGTAAACTACTATGCTTTTTTTTGTTTCGAATAAATCAAGTTTTTTCGTTTCTTTTTTGTAAAAAAAAAAAAACCGTATGGAATTTGGGTGTTTTTTTGTTTGTCACTGGAAATAGTTTAAAATAGTGTCTGCAAAGTGCTATTATTTTAGCCGTTGTGCCTTCACATTTGTGGATTGCTATAATTATATCCAATTTGCTCGAAAAAAATCTCCAAATTGCCATATTCATTTTTGCTTATTGCAAATTGCTATGACTATATCCGATTGCGGATGCTTTACTATATTCGTTTTTGCGTAAAAATTGCTATGAATATATCTATTTCTAATTTACTATTATAATATCTGTCTGCAAATGGCTATGATTGTATCCATTTTTTGCGTGCATAATAAATTTTGAAGGAAATTTAATTCTTAACTTGAGAATTTGTTTTCGTGTAAAGGCAGATAAATAGTTTTACCAAATTAAATGCTTTTGATTTGTAGGTATTTATTTTTAAATTTAATACATAGTAGGTACCTACTTATTTGAATTCGCGAGGCGAAGATAAAAAAACTTATACACAAGTTTTTTTGTTATCATTAGTTTGCATCGGGTATTTTCTTTACTTTTGTGCGCTTATAGTTTGATTATTGTAATTAAACGTAGGACATTAATATTTATACAGGGTGTCCAAATTTTGATTTTTTTTTCAGTTTACCTAATTTTTGTCAATTATTTTTTGGATTTTTTTTTTAAATCATGTCTAGTTCGGATAAAATTTTAAAGGCTAAAGCCTTGCGCTATAGTGCGATTTCACAGCTAAATTTGATCATTGAATCCGCGACCCTCGCAAAAAATGACCCTGCCTATCACAGCGGCTTTAAAGTCAAATTTCGCACATTGTCAAAAATCAAAAAAGATTTTGAAAAGCACCATAATACTTTGTTGACGTTGGTAGCCTCTGATGAGGATCGCTTAGTAGTAGAAAACAAAGTGTTTATGGACTTTTGCAAACGCTGTGACGAGATTTCCACTATATTTTACGAACTTTTCGAACTACCCTTTGAAGATGGAGGGCTTTTGAGCAGTACGATAAATCCCATGGGCAGTCCCTGTGCCTCCACAGACCAGCATGGTTTACTGCCTAGGATAAAAATACCTCTTTTTCTAGGGGAATTTAAGGAGTTTCCAACCTTTTTGCAAGCCTTTAATGCTACCGTGCACAATAATAGGTCGCTGGGAAACTTTGAAAAATTCAATTTGCTTTTTTCTAATTTAAAGGGCCCTGCCCTGGATGTCATTTCTGACATTCCTATCCTTGCTGAAAATTATTTAAATGCCTACCACACCTTGGTGGATAGGTATACAAATAAACGATTACAAGCTTACCTTCACTGGAAGGCAATTGAAGGCTTCTCTCCTCTTACTAAAGAGAATGCTACGAATTTGAGGAATTTGCTTGATTGTTTTTCGAAAAACTTAAGTGCTTTAAAAGTCATGGGTTTTAAAACGGAGTTTTGGGATTATATTATGGCACAAATGCTCTTGGATAGGTTGGACCCAACCACGCGCAAGGCATTTGAGCATAATTATTGCTCCAATGAGATCCCCTCTTATGATAAAATTCGTGCTTTTGTTTCTAGCCATTGCATTGCGTTGGAACAAATACAACAAACTCAAGATTACTTAAAAAATAAAGATTTGTCAATTTCAAGTCAGAAAAATCAAGCAAAGTTTCAAAATCGATCTGCTTTGTTTGCTAATACTCAGAGAGCCTCCAAAAATGCCTCCCAGTCTCCAAATGGCCAAAGTGGCTTAAATAATACTCCAAACCCTCAAAATTTTTGTTTTCTCTGTAAAAGTGGCGATCATATAATATACAGATGTCCTAATTTTTTGGCGAAAACTCCCCAGCAACGTTTTGAGATTGTTAAACAACATAAAGCGTGTGTCAACTGTTTGGCCTCAAAGCATAATTTACCCCAGCAATGCAAATCAGAAAAAAGATGTTTACATTGTGGCCAATTTCATCACAGTCTCTTACATTTTTTTCCTATTAATTCTACACCTAGTTCTGCGAGTAGCCCCTCTACTTCTGCAGTGCAACCCCCGAGGAGCCCCGTGGCTACCGAATTTAATAGAACCACTAACACCATTGTTACTGGTATGTCTTTAAATGATCGCGAAGTACTTCTCTGTACCGCTTTAATACGGATACAGGATGTTTTTCAAAATTGGCACACAGTGCGCGCCATCTGTGACTCTGGTGCTCAATCTTCATTTATATCTAAGTCATGTGCTGATAGTTTGGGCCTTCCTAAATTTAATATCGCCATGACTCTACAAAGCTTAGATCGAATGACAACTTCGGCAAAATCTGGAATTAATTGCAATATATCCTCTTTGCGTGATAATAATTTTGTTTTTAATTTTGATGCGATAATACTCGATAAAATTTGTAGTGATTTACCTCATTCCTCATTTTCGATTAAAAGTTTTCCTTTTCTCGCCAACTTAGAACTAGCTGACCCAGGCTTTAATAAAAGCGATAAAATTGATTTATTGTTGGGCGGCGATGTGTACCCTTACATTTTGCTAGATGGTCGTTTGTCTACGGGACCCAACAACCCCGTCTGCATTAATACTATTTTTGGTTGGGGAATAATGGGCAATCTTTCACTTTCACCTTCAACTACAAATCAAATTAAAACATTTTTTACTACGTCAATGAACGATTCTTTTGTCAATTTAGATAAAAATCTACAACGATTTTGGCAAATAGATGACATACCTAATGTCAAGGCCATTGACCCCGAAGATGAGTTTTGCGAAAATTATTTTTTGAAAACTACCTCAAAAAATGAGGAGGGGAGATATATTGTATCTTTACCATTTAAAGTTACTGCTCCAGATTTTGGCGACACTCGATCCATTGCCGTACGTCGTTTTTTCTCCCTTGAGAAGAAATTGCTACAAAACCCTGATTTTTATGCTGCCTACAGCTCTGTTTTACAAGATTATTTAGATAATAATCATATGCAACCGGTTTCTGCACCTTTGCCGACCGAAATTTCAAATCATTTTTATATTGCACACCATGCGGTGTTTAAAAAAGATTCTACTAGCACCCCCCTGAGGGTGGTTTTTGATGCGAGCATGCACGCCCCTGGCAAAATCTCGCTCAACAACGCTGTTTATACTGGGCCCCCTTTACAAAGGGACTTACAAAAAATTTTATTACTTTATCGTTTGCATAAATTTTGCTTTTGTTGCGACATCCGTCAAATGTACAGGATGATTTTAGTTGACCCTAGTCAAACTAATTTTCAAAGAATAGTTTGGAGGTTTGATCCTAACCAGCCTATTCAAGACTTCGAAATAAATAGAGTTTTATTCGGGGTCTCTTGTAGCCCCTTTTTGGCTATCAGAACTTTGCTGCAACTTGCTAGAGAGCATGAGGACCTTCCTCTTGCCTCAAAAATCATTGAGGAGGCAGTTTTTGTCGATGATGTGATTTCGGGAAGTGATGACTTTTTTAAGGCCACTGAGATGAAAAATCAATTAATCGAGCTACTTAGCCGAGGTGGATTCGAATTGCGTAAATGGGCGAGCAATTGTCCCGAGTTACTATCCGATCTTCCTGAGTCACACATTTCGATGAAGGCTCTTTCTCTCGATTTAGATGCTGAAAATTCAACTTTGAAAATTCTCGGTTTAAATTGGAACCCTCATACTGATGAATTTTTTTATACTTTCGACTGTTCTCTCCAAACATGCACTAAAAGAACAATTTTAAGTAATTTGGCCCGCATTTACGACCCTCTGTCTTTTTTGGCGCCAATAGTTTTAATTTTAAAATTAATTGTTCAATACTGCTGGGCAGAAGACTTAAACTGGGACGACCCTGTCAGTCCGGAAATTGTTTTTAAATGGGAAAAATTTAAAAATGAATTAAAGTTTTTGCATTCTGTTAAAATTCCTCGTCAAATAATTTTGCCTAATGCTAGTCAAATCCAGCTAGTAGGATTTTGCGATAGTTCAGAACGGGCCTATTGTGCTGTCGCTTATATTCGAATTTTTTATTCTGATGGAAACATTAAAGTTTTTTTTGTTTGTAGTAAATCTAGAGTCGCACCGTTGCGTCGTAAACTAACTTTACCAAGACTAGAGCTTTTAGGAGCTGTTTTGTTGGCTAAATTAATGGATTTTTTACTAGGAACGTTCTCGGAAAAAATTAAATTTGATAAAATTCTTGCTTTTACTGATAGCACAGTGACCTTATCTTGGATTCAGGGATCTCCTCACAAATTTAAAACATTTGTTTCGAATAGAACTGCCTATATACAAGGAAGAATTAGCCCTGAGTTTTGGCATTATGTTCCTACTGAACAAAATCCTGCTGACTGCGGTACTAGGGAAATGTATCCCTCTGATTTACAAAGATTTTATTTTTGGTTAGAAGGGCCTTCTTTTCTAAACCAACCTACAAATACTTGGGATTTTATGACAGTTACTTACGATGGGAATGCAGTTTTGGAAGAACAGCGAAAAAATATTTTTAACGTTTTTACTTGCGAACAAACAGTTGAATATTATGTAAACAACTTGTTTGAAAAATACAGTTCTCTTTTTAAAATTAAGAGAATAGTTGCTTACTTTTTGCGAGGGTTACAAAAGTTTAAAAATCCCTCATACAATTTTGCTACTGATTACCTTACAAATCAGGATTACTACAAAGGCTTACTTTTTATTTCGAAATGCGTACAATCTTTTTCTTTCCAAAAAGAAATTGAATTACTAAAAGATAAGAAACAGCTTCCAAAAGCTTTTCAAAAATTATGTCCATTTTTGCATAATGAAAGCTACGATTTGCTTCGTGTTGGAGGCCGTTTATGCCATTCAAATTTATCATACGATAAAAAATTTCCAATTCTTTTGCCTTCTAGTGCAAAATTCACTGAATTACTGATTTTAGATTTGCATCGCAGCAATCTTCATTGTGGTATACAGACCACAACTTTTTTACTAATGCAAAACTTCTGGGTATTGTCTGCTAAAAAGGTAGTGAGAAAAGTTTTAAGTTCTTGCCATACTTGCTGGAAAACTAAACCTAACTCCCTTCAACCCCCTATGGGTAACCTACCGAAATTTAGAGTTTCCGAAGCAAAGGTGTTCGAAAATGTAGGTATAGATTTTTGTGGTCCGTTCACGATTACTCTTGGTCGGACCAGAGGTGCCAAAACCATGAAAGCATATGTCTGTTTATTTATCTGTTGCGCTGTTAAAGCCGTGCATTTAGAGTTAGTCTCTGATATGACATCAGAAGCCTTTCTGGCTGCTCTGCGCCGCTTCATAGCTAGAAGAGGACTATGCTCAAAGATCTCTTCAGACTGCGGGACCAACTTCGTGGCCTCTGAAAAATACTTGCGACAAATTTTTTCTGATTGCGTGAAGGGGGAAGGTATAGTTTGGTCTTTTAACCCACCTGCTGCTCCCCACATGGGAGGCATTTGGGAATCAAACATTAAATCTTTAAAGACTCATCTTCACAGGGTAGTTGGAAATCAAATACTCACCTATGAGGAATTAAATACGGTTTTAACCCAAGTTGAAGCCATAATGAACTCACGTCCTTTATGTGCCTTAAGCACCGATCCTACTGATCTGGCGGTCTTGACTCCTAATAATTTTTTAAATTTGAGGCCTCCAGGTACAATACCCGATCCAAACTACTGCGATATTGCATTAAACAGGCTGTCCAGGTGGCAACTGTTGCAAAGAATGCACCGCGATTTTTGGATTCGCTGGCATCGCGAATATTTGCACACTTTGCAACAGCGAGCCAAATGGCACCAACCTCTTGCTTCCATTGATATTGGTACTATGGTACTGATCAAAGATGAAAATTCCACTCCATTGGATTGGCCCCTAGGCCGCATTGAAGACCTTATTAAAGGTTCTGATAATGTTCCACGGGTTGCTATTGTAAAGACTACTAAAGGTACCTACAAACGGCCTTTGGTAAAACTATGCGCCCTGCCTACAAATTAAACTCTCTGAAATGCCCCTGGGCATTCTCAGGGGGGTGGGAAATGGTTCGTCCCGCCTTCCTTTTTGTAAATATGTTCTTTTTACTATAATTTACCAAATTGGTTCGAATTAGGCTATTTGGTGATTCACTAGAGCATTTTCTATTTTTTGTTTATTTAGTATTAATTAACTAATTAAGTACTTAAAATTACTGGGTTATTTGCATTTGAAACTCCCGCGGTTTTAGAGGCAAATATTACAATTTGCTATAATTAATTTACTTTACATAAAATGCATTTTGAATTACTAAGGTTCCTAGTTCCTTTAATATGGACCTTCGTAATCTCATTCCTTCCTACTTATTCCTTTTCTCCTACGCCTATGGATTAACGACGCCACTGGGCGCCATGTGGGAGAATGAACGCAGTAGCGATATCTGCTGCAGCAAAGAGAGAACCGTTTCGCCTTCGAACGATAATACACGCGTGTTAGCGACTCTCCTACTACATGAATGTGGGTGCAAAGAATACGGTTAAACAGCGTGTCCTCCCATGAGTTCCGCTTCCTGTATAAAAATGGTAAGTGAAAATGCATTATTTTTACCTTACATACATTTGTTTATTGCTACACTAACCTAGAAGGTAAACTAGACCATTTCAGAATCCCTTGTACCAGCTTAGCCTATGACCTTATTCCCTTAAAATTACAGTCCACATCTGACACCGTTAAATTCCAGACAACTCTCCTATCTGGACCACCAGGGAGCCCCAGTCTGTATGTCTGTATGTCTGTATGTCTGTATGTCTGTATGTCTGTATGTCTGTATGTCTGTATGTCTGTATGTCTGTATGTCTGTATGTCTGTATGTCTGTATGTCTGTATGTCTGTATGTCTGTATGTCTGTATGTCTGTATGTCTGTATGTCTGTATGTCTGTATGTCTGTATGTCTGTATGTCTGTATGTCTGTATGTCTGTATGTCTGTATGTCTGTATGCCTGTATGCCTGTATGTCTGTATGTCTGTATGTCTGTATGTCCGTATGTCCGTATGTCCGTATGTCCGTATGTCCGTATGTCCGTATGTCCGTATGTCTGTATGTCTGTATGTCTGTATGTCTGTATGTCTGTATGTCTGTATGTCTGTATGTCTGTATGTCTGTATGTCTGTATGTCTGTATGTCTGTATGTCTGTATGTCTGTATGTCTGTATGTCTGTATGTCTGTATGTCTGTATGTCTGTATGTTTGTATGTCTGTATGTCTGTATGTCTGTATGTCTGTATGTCTGTATGTCTGTATGTCTGTATGTCTGTATGTCTGTATGTCTGTATGTCTGTATGTCTGTATGTCTGTATGTCTGTATGTCTGTATGTCTGTATGTCTGTATGTCTGTATGTCTGTATGTCTGTATGTCTGTATGTCTGTATGTCTGTATGTCTGTATGTCTGTATGTCTGTATGTCTGTCTGTATGCATACATGTGAGCTAAAAATTAAAAAATATCAAAGTGCGAAAAATTATTTTTGAAATTTTACGCAATTTCAAAAATCATATCGAAAAAAGTTTATTAAAGATTAACTTTATGTAAATCATCATTTCATATTCTACAGAAGCGCACCTTTTGAGGATATGCCCACATACAAGGATCCTGGAATTTCTGTTCGATTTATATTTACCTGTAGTTTATGTGATTTCCGGGAGGGAAGTGTTGGAAGTCTTGTTTTCATTTCTTTTTAGTGACGTCGCGGCCTAAACTTTGGTCGGACCCGAAAAGAGCCGCGGCTGTTTGTGTCGGTAGGGTTGAAATTATACCAGGAAGATTTTATATGAATTTGGATAACTTTTGAAGGGCAGAATCAAGCAAAATTTCACGAAATCGTTAGAACCCCGTATTAGGAGGTATTTCAAATGACCTTGCAAACACGACGATCTTTTGCGCGCGAATGTTTGTTGCATTCGGAGGAAAAAGATCGGAATGTTCGTAGTGTTTTGCGCGTTTGGAGTGATTTGTTGCAAGTCAGTACGCACCTTTAAAGTGGGTATTGACTTGCAACAAAACACTACAAACACTCCAAACATTTTCGCCGAAAATGTTCGCTCAGTGAGTACGTGTCTATGCAAAGCTTATGTGTTTTTGCAATCTGGGAACACAGCGCGCATCAAACACTACAAACAGGACAAACATTTTCGGCGAAAATGCGCGGAGTGTGTGTGAGTGAATACGTGTACTTCAAAAGCACAGACCGCGCTGCAACAAATTTTGCAAGTCAATACGTCACGGCGAACGCGCAAAACATTTTCCGAGTCTTGTCGGTAAATCGGAATACCACAAAGAGATTTATTCCTTCTTGTTTGTTCAGTGGGTATGGTCGTTTTTTTTTACTTGGCAATTAAAAAATGGAATGGACCATCCATCTCCCGCACAACGCTCAAAAAGTATTGAACCTTCATATCCTTAATTTCAATACGCATCTGATTATTCAGCTGACAAAACATATGTAAACTACGACATTGAGGAAAATTTTTTAAATTAATTTATGCGGTTCGGTTCATTTAGTTTAGTTACTAAGTAAATTAGTTACTAAGTAAAAAAAACTTTACCACTAGTTAATATGTTTGAATAATAATAAATAAATATTAAACTTATTTATAAAAAAAATAAATAAAAAAATAAATAAAAAAAACACCAAACTTCTTCAAAGTTCTACTTGTGCCTACTATAGTCGCAGTTGAGTATAAAATTGATAGGTATCACAAACTGTAATAGATATACTTATAATGTACGATATGCTTCAATCTTTAGTTTTGATGCCCAAAGCGCACTTACAAAATTATAGTTTTGTATTTTCATGAATTAGGTTTTTGGGTAATTTTAGCAAGTAGATTTAGCAGTTGGGTGTTTTTTGTTAATTTATTTTTTACATCCATTTTTTAATTCTTATTCAGCGTTATAGAAAGAATGCATTTATCATTCATTTAGCATTACTCGTAGATAGGTGCGTTTCTACAAACATTGAGTCAAGGTGGGGGAGGGAGAGGGAGAGGGAAGTAGTAAAATGCTGTTGAAAATTTCTTAAACCGTGTGCAGAAAGAAGTTTTGAAATCGCTCCATATTTGTGAAAGTTATGCGAATATGGTTTTTGAAGAGGGTGAGGGGGAATGACAGGCGGCGAGATGGCTAGGACATGACATATTTTAAATAGAGACCCTGTATGTATGACATATTTAAAATATGTCATAGATACAGGGTCTCTAGCTAGGACCAGGGAGGACTACAAAGTAATTACAGCAAATTTTGTATGCCTTAACTCCTACATCATGTGACAAAATATGTACCTCATATATATGTAAAAAGTGCCGTTTACAAACAATCAAAAGTTTTTTTAATTTTAGGGATTTGTGTCATATTGTTTTTGTATGTCTAAAGTTGTAGCTATTGACAGAACAAAAAAGAAAACAATTGAATCAGCTCAAGATTTTTTAGTAGCACATTTATAAAAAATGGGCAGTACCCGGTCTACCCTACCTTTGATTCTGTGTGCCATCTTGGAATTTGATAGCGGACAAAAAATATTTTTGGTCAAAACCCAGACCAATTCGTTCAAAAGTGATAATAAAAATCATTTCATGCCTTTTTTTTGGGCCACCCGGTATATTTACCTTTATTTCATGTTTCAATTTTTCAATAAGGGCACTGCAGGTCTCTATAACTATAAAACCAACTCGTTGTTTTGATACTTTAAATAGGTAGTGTAGACTAGTGAAAGAGTCCCCTGTTGCTAAAAAACGTAGAGCAATAGCTAAGCGATCTTGAACAGGTATAGCATGTCGAACTTGAGTATCTTTCTTGAATATTTTAGGACCCACTAGACAAATTAAGTTTTCAAAATCCTCTGCAGATATTCTGGTAAAGTTTTTGAAATGTAATTAGTCCATATCTCTCAGTAAACTTAAATTTTGTCTTTGTAAATACAGACGTCTGGACCATTCTTTTCGCTGCTCTTTTTTATTTTTTCTTCTCAAACTCTCAATAATCAGAAGAGCGCCGGCCGCTACAACCGTGTCGTCATCGTCCATCACGGTTGACGGTGATACTGACTTAAAATAGCGAGAAGACAGGACGCAGAGCAAATGCTATATACCAATTAAAACCGTAATTTCAGAAAAATGAGCCAATCACATTGCATCTGTACACCTGGTGCATTGCAGATTTTCACTCCACGTGGACTACGATAACCTACTTGCTATTAGGGAAGTGTTGAATTGATTAATAATCACTTTTCCTAATTTCCACTAAATTTGACTTGTGCAGCGTTAAAAATCAATCGGTGTGTGGGTAAGTTGAAATATTGTTTGCCACCATGTCATTTAAGAAAAGTAAACTACTAATCCGATTATAATAAGAATTTTAAAAATAGTAAATAAAGAAAAATAATCAAAAATAATTTGCAAATAAAATACTCTCCCAATTTTTGGGCACCTAAGCTAACACAATTAATGTATGTATCATATAGGTAATTTTAACTAATTTTGGTCCACAAAAAAAACCTCTTTGCGACACCCGGGGACCCGACCAGTGGACCAGTGTAATACCAAGTATAATGTTTTAGCTCACACGTATACTATAAGTAGGGTGAGCTATGGTGTCTGTCTGTCCGTCTGTCCATCTGTCCATCTGTCCGTCTGTCCGACTGTCCGTCTGACCGTCTGTCCGTCCGTCTGTCCATCTGACATTTTATTTTGCAGTTGTTGTGTTATCTTTATTATTTAATATTGTTATTATCCTTTTACCAATACCTACAGTTTTATTCTAAATGACTCTAAATATTGAATAAACTTACTTAATTTAGATATATAGATATATATAATATATATATATATATATATATATATATATATATATATATATATATATATATATATATATATATATATGTCTGTATTTCTGTATGTCTGTAAGTCTGTCTGTCTGTCTGTATGTCTGTATGTCTGTATGTCTGTATGTCTGTATGTCTGTATGTCTGTATGTCTGTATGTCTGTATGTCTGTATGTCTGTATGTCTGTATGTCTGTATGTCTGTCTGTCTGTCTGTCTGTCTGTCTGTGTGTCTGTATGTCTGTATATGTGTATGTCTGTATGTCTGTATGTCTGTATGTCTGTGTATCTGTATGTCTGTATATGTGTATGTCTGTATGTCTGTAGGTCTGTATGTCTGTATGTCTGTATGTCTGTATGTCTGTATGTCGGTATGTCTGTATGTCTGTATGTCTGTATGTCTGTATGTCTGTATGTCTGTATGTCTGTATGTCTGTATGTCTGTATGTCTGTATGTCTGTATGTCTGTATGTCTGTATGTCTGTATGTCTGTATGTCTGTATGTCTGTATGTCTGTATGTCTGTATGTCTGTATGTCTGTATGTCTGTATGTCTGTATGTCTGTATGTCTGTATGTCTGTATGTCTGTATGTCTGTATGTCTGTATGTCTGTATGTCTGTATGTCTGTATGTCTGTATGTCTGTATGTCTGTATGTCTGTATGTCTGTATGTCTGTATGTCTGTATGTCTGTATGTCTGTATGTCTGTATGTCTGTATGTCTGTATGTCTGTATGTCTGTATGTCTGTATGTCTGTATGTCTGTATGTCTGTATGTCTGTATGTCTGTATGTCTGTATGTCTGTATGTCTGTATGTCTGTATGTCTGTATGTCTGTATGTCTGTATGTCTGTATGTCTGTTTCATTCAAGAATTTCATATTCAATTCCCCTATGGGGTCATAGTACTGCAGCATTGCCGGTTTTTAAATTGCAGAAAAAGGTTGTTAGAATTATATGCGGTGCACACTATCGCGCCCATTGTAGACCTTTGTTCCAAGAATACAAAATAATGCCCTTGCCTTGCTTGTACATATATTTTACCCTCATAGAAATTCATCACAAAAAAGTTAATTTACCATCTACCAATAAAAATCACTTACATAATCTAAGATCTGATTTAATTACCCTGCCATTCCACAAGTTAACAAAATCAAGTAAAAATTCGTTAAATTATAATTTATATAACAAACTACCTGAATCTATAAAAAGTAATTCGAACAAAAAATTTAAAACAGCAATAAAAAACTTTTTACTTGCTCATTGTTTTTATACTGTCCAAGAATACTTGGATCATGTTTTTGTTTAGAGTGAAAAGACCTGCAAACAACGCACTTTCGCTATTCTTTTTTTTTATACGCCTATTTATGTATGTTCAATGTTTGTGATTTTTTTTTGTAAGGATTTTATTTTGTTTTTATTTTTTTTTTTATTTGTTTATACAAAATATTATTAGTGTTACAATATTATGTATTTACGCTTACTATTTTACTATGGTTAGTTTTATGCTTTTTTGTTGCATTGTATTTTTTTTTTCAACTTTCTGACTTGCTATAATTGTATATTGTACAAAAATAGTCAAATAAACTCTACTCTACTCTACTCTACTCTACTCTACTCTGTATGTCTGTATGTCTGTATGTCTGTATGTCTGTATGTCTGTATGTCTGTATGTTTGTATGTCTGTATGTCTGTATGTCTGTATGTCCGTATGTCCGTATGTCCGTATGTCCGTATAATTGTATATTGTACAAAAATAGTCAAATAAACTCTACTCTACTCTACTCTACTCTACTCTACTCTGTATGTCTGTATGTCTGTATGTCTGTATGTCTGTATGTCTGTATGTTTGTATGTCTGTATGTCTGTATGTCTGTATGTCCGTATGTCCGTATGTCCGTATGTCCGTATGTCCGTATGTCCGTATGTCCGTATGTCCGTATGTCCGTATGTCCGTATGTCCGTATGTCCGTATGTCCGTATGTCCGTATGTCCGTATGTCCGTATGTCCGTATGTCTGTATGTCTGTATGTCTGTATGTCTGTATGTCTGTATGTCTGTATGTCTGTATTTCTGTATGTCTGTATGTCTGTATGTCTGTATGTCTGTATGTCTGTATGTCTGTATGTCTGTATGTCTGTATGTCTGTATGTCTGTATGTCTGTATGTCTGTATGTCTGTATGTCTGTATGTCTGTATGTCTGTATGTCTGTATGTCTGTATGTCTGTATGTCTGTATGTCTGTATGTCTGTATGTCTGTATGTCTGTATGTCTGTATGTCTGTATGTCTGTATGTCTGTATGTCTGTATGTCTGTATGTCTGTATGTCTGTATGTCTGTATGTCTGTATGTCTGTATGTCTGTATGTCTGTATGTCTGTATGTCTGTATGTCTGTATGTCTGTATGTCTGTATGTCTGTATGTCTGTATGTCTGTATGTCTGTATGTCTGTATGTCTGTATGTCTGTATGTCTGTATGTCTGTATGTCTGTATGTCTGTATGTCTGTATGTCTGTATGTCTGTATGTCTGTATGTCTGTATGTCTGTATGTCTGTATGTCTGTATGTCTGTATGTCTGTATGTCTGTATGTCTGTATGTCTGTATGTCTGTATGTCTGTATGTCTGTATGTCTGTATGTCTGTATGTCTGTATGTCTGTATGTCTGTATGTCTGTATGTCTGTATGTCTGTATGTCTGTATGTCTGTATGTCTGTATGTCTGTATGTCTGTATGTCTGTATGTCTGTATGTCTGTATGTCTGTATGTCTGTATGTCTGTATGTCTGTATGTCTGTATGTCTGTATGTCTGTATGTCTGTATGTCTGTATGTCTGTATGTCTGTATGTCTGTATGTCTGTATGTCTGTATGTCTGTATGTCTGTATGTCTGTATGTCTGTATGTCTGTATGTCTGTATGTCTGTATGTCTGTATGTCTGTATGTCTGTATGTCTGTATGTCTGTATGTCTGTATGTCTGTATGTCTGTATGTCTGTATGTCTGTATGTCTGTATGTCTGTATGTCTGTATGTCTGTATGTCTGTATGTCTGTATGTCTGTATGTCTGTATGTCTGTATGTCTGTATGTCTGAATGTCTGTATGTCTGTATGTCTGTATGTCTGTATGTCTGTATGTCTGTATGTCTGTATGTCTGTATGTCTGTATGTCTGTATGTCTGTATGTCTGTATGTCTGTATGTCTGTATGTCTGTATGTCTGTATGTCTGTATGTCTGTATGTCTGTATGTCTGTATGTCTGTATGTCTGTATGTCTGTATGTCTGTATGTCTGTATGTCTGTATGTCTGTATGTCTGTATGTCTGTATGTCTGTATGTCTGTATGTCTGTATGTCTGTATGTCTGTATGTCTGTATGTCTGTATGTCTGTATGTCTGTATGTCTGTATGTCTGTATGTCTGTATGTCTGTATGTCCGTATGTCCGTATGTCCGTATGTCCGTATGTCCGTATGTCCGTATGTCCGTATGTCCGTATGTCCGTATGTCCGTATGTCCGTATGTCCGTATGTCCGTATGTCCGTATGTCCGTATGTCCGTATGTCCGTATGTCCGTATGTCCGTATGTCCGTATGTCCGTATGTCCGTATGTCCGTATGTCCGTATGTCCGTATGTCCGTATGTCCGTATGTCCGTATGTCCGTATGTCCGTATGTCCGTATGTCCGTATGTCCGTATGTCCGTATGTCCGTATGTCCGTATGTCCGTATGTCCGTATGTCCGTATGTCCGTATGTCCGTATGTCTGTATGTCTGTATGTCTGTATGTCTGTATGTCTGTATGTCTGTATGTCTGTATGTCTGTATGTCTGTATGTCTGTATGTCTGTATGTCTGTATGTCTGTATGTCTGTATGTCTGTATGTCTGTATGTCTGTATGTCTGTATGTCTGTATGTCTGTATGTCTGTATGTCTGTATGTCTGTATGTCTGTATGTCTGTATGTCTGTATGTCTGTATGTCTGTATGTCTGTATGTCTGTATGTCTGTATGTCTGTATGTCTGTATGTCTGTATGTCTGTATGTCTGTATGTCTGTATGTCTGTATGTCTGTATGTCTGTATGTCTGTATGTCTGTATGTCTGTATGTCTGTATGTCTGTATGTCTGTATGTCTGTATGTCTGTACGTCTGTATGTCTGTATGTCTGTATGTCTGTATGTCTGTATGTTTGTATGTCTGTATGTCTGTATGTCTGTATGTCTGTATGTCTGTATGTCTGTATGTCTGTATGTCTGTCTGTCTGTATGCATACATGTGAGCTAAAAATTAAAAAATATCAAAGTGCGAAAAATTATTTTTGAAATTTTACGCAATTTCAAAAATCATATCGAAAAAAGTTTATTAAAGATTAACTTTATGTAAATCATCATTTCATATTCTACAGAAGCGCACCTTTTGAGGATATGCCCACATACAAGGATCCTGGAATTTCTGTTCGATTTATATTTACCTGTAGTTTATGTGATTTCCGCGAGGGAAGTGTTGGAAGTCTTGTTTTCATTTCTTTTTAGTGACGTCGCGGCCTAAACTTTGGTCGGACCCGAAAAGAGCCGCGGCTGTTTGTGTCGGTAGGGTTGAAATTATACCAGGAAGATTTTATATGAATTTGGATAACTTTTGAAGGGCAGAATCAAGCAAAATTTCACGAAATCGTTAGAACCCCGTATTAGGAGGTATTTCAAATAACCTTGCAAACACGACGATCTTTTGCGCGCGAATGTTTGTTGCATTCGGAGGAAAAAGATCGGAATGTTCGTAGTGTTTTGCGCGTTTGGAGTGATTTGTTGCAAGTCAGTACGCACCTTTAAGTGAACACAATCGCCAGCCAGTTCCACAGTACACGGACCGCAAAGCGGTAGTATAGACACTCGGACTTTCCCTCCAAAAACTATTGAAAAAAGGGCCAGCTATTAGAGGGCGTGCAAAATTACAGATTTCTGTACATTTTTGACAGGGTGTCAGCCGCCTAGCGACCTATCGCCATTTTCATTTTTTGTACTCTTTGTTCTTGTGTGGAAGTTCTCTTCGAAGCTTTTTTTGTTAATTTGTGTTTTTTCAGTGATTTTATAGACTTTTTTTGGACTTTTTTAGTTTTATAAGACTCTTTTGTTTAAGTATAACTGTTTATTCAAACAGAAGGTATGATGTAATGTCAACAATTTCTTTGTTACTTACAAAAGAAGTGTGATTTAAATCCCTTAACAAATTTTATATTTTTTTTGCATTGGGATCAAATGAGCACTACTTTTTACAGTGGCGTAGCTAGAAACTAGTAATGGGGGGTTTTGCCATGCCACCTCAACCATTTTCCGAGTTTTTCCAAAAATTTTCCTCGTTTTTCCCAGTTTTTAACTAGGTTTCCCAAACATCTCCCGAGTTTTCCTAAATTTTTTAAAAATTTTCCGATAAACACTTTTTCCTAGTTTTTCCGATTATTTCCCGAGTTTTTTCTGAATAATTCCAGAGTTCTCCGAATATTTTCCGAGTTTTCCCGATCATTTCCTGAGCCTTTTAAAAATTTTCCGGGCTTATCACGGGTTTTTCCGAATATTTCCAGAGTTTTTCCGAAGATTTTCCGAGTTTTCCGAAAATTTTCCGAGTTTTTCAGAACATTTTGTTATTTTTGTTATAACTTTTCATGAAAGGAAAAAGACAGATTTTATGTATTATTAAACTAATATTTTGGTAAAAAATTAAAAATAGTTAAATTGGCCTTTCTGTGAAAAGCTTTTCCTTATAACTTTCTTGCGCCTTCACCAATAGGTATAATAGGGTAAAACTTGGTAATTCAAATTGTCTTCAACCCAAGTTTTTTTCATAAATTGTATTGTATTGTATCTATATCTATAAGTACTTATATTATTTTCTCCATTTGAAAAGTTATATTTTTCTATTGCTATTAGTACTCTCATTGGCCAACAGGGGGAGTTTTGACCCCCCAAACCCCCCCCCCCCTGGCTACGCCACGGCTTTCTAGGTTATTTTAAATATCAAGATTATATTAATGTTTTAATATTATTTAATGACTCTTTTAAGTTAGTAAGTTTAATCACAGAATAACTAGGCTTGCACCCTTTATATTTTTGTTAGTAATCATTAATGTGTTTCATATATATCTTTTTATAATATACTTACTATGCTAAGATAAAATACTTTTTATTTAATCCTATTTTTAATGACAATCAGCTTACTGGTGGAAAAATTTCGGAACTGAAACCGGTTTTTTCAACTACGCATGTGCTACTCTCTTTTTTACTTTATTCTCTTTATTGTTCCTTTCGGCTCAAGAGAAACGAATTTCCAAAAGAAGCGAGTGACACATGCGCAGTTGATCGGTTTGAGTTCGTCCGCATTAGCTCACGCATAAATGCTGGTTGTCCATAGAGCGTATAAGCGGCGCGGATTTATCCTTTCCCAGGCTCTGGTTGGTTGATTTAAAAATTTCAACCAATCAAAGCCAGAGAAAAAAAAATCCGCGCGGATAATATGCTCTCTGGACAGCCGGTTTAAAAGACTCATAGAAATAACGCTCATCCCCTGCACTAAAAGTGCTCTAAAAAATTACGCTCAACTCCCGCACTAAGTGTAGTTCGACCGGCCAGCTCTTAGAGGGCGCTGACCAAAACTAAAAACAGTTTTTAAAATTTACAAGGCAGTTTCCGTACTAGCGACCTGCGGTCTGTTTACTGTGGCCAGTTCGCTTTAGCTTTTTGAATGGAGCAGCACGCAAAAAACCAACAAAATTTTCGTTTTCTGGCTTATTTTGAAAGTTTTTTTTTCCGGTTTTTTTTGGATTTTTTTTTAACCTTCTCTGTCCCGATTGACCCCATTACAGGGGCTAATTGAGCCTTAACACTGAAAAAAAAGGGAATCCCGATTGACACCATATGCGGGGTCAATCGGGACACCCACTAAAAAAGATATATAGAATCACCTGTCAAAGTAACATATTAAAGCTCCAACGGTAAGCTATTATTTGGCGGTCTATAGCTTTTTAAGAAAAAAAGTTATTTTAAAAAATTTATAAAAATCGTCCCGATTCACCCCATTTGACGGCATATAAAATGGCTAATTTTCTAATTTAGTGATTATGTTGAATTTAATCTATGGAAATAACAAAGCAGACGTTGTCATTGATGCGAACTTGTTAATATGCTAAATACTTTAAAAACACTCTTCGCAAGAAATATTTATTGTTATGACCTTTATCTATTTCGGGTTACCTCCAGTGTCGGACTGGCACATGGGTAACCAGGCAAATTTCCACTGGGCCCCCTTCTAAAAGCCTGGTAGACCCCTCGCATGATGTGGAAAGGGAGCATCTTTTTCTTCGGTCGTCAAATTTTTTCAGACAGTTCTCTTCAGATCAGTGGCAGCTTGTGACTTTCGCAATAGGTGATGCAGGATTTCCCTCTTCCTATTTTTTATACACATTATAATACCTATCATAACAAAAACATTTCATGTAAAAAAGTCAAGTACGCGAAAATGGTATTCCATAAAAAGAATTGAGATAAAAGTAAAACCAAGTTCTCCAATACAAATTTCAAAATGAAAGGTTCTTACTAGTTTGGAAATGTTTTTTAAAACTTTGCTATTACAGCCAAACTTCTTTATGTTCAATTTAGCACTGTGCCTAAGGGTCATTTGCAGCCGTAATGGCCAAGTTTAGAAAAACATTTCCAAACTAGTAATAACCTTTCATTTTGAAATTTTTAACGAACGAAAAAAAATAGCTTTGACAATGCTTGTCTGTACGCTTGGCCCGCATTTTGTGCAGTGTAGAATTCCATAGCGATATGTTTTGTTGCCTGCTATCCGCGGCGGGGAACGCTCACGGTTTTTTTTATCGGTTAATAGGTGATAAGGTGACCAACCGCTCGTTCGTTTTACTGGCATGGCGCGGCCCTGATTTTTTTTGTCCAAATTATTATATTTATTCTGGAAAAAAGAGGTGAAGCAGCTGCTCATTGGAGAGGCTTTCTTATATTTTGAGAGATAATTTGAACCAAAGCAAAGGTAAGCCTAACATGGCAACAAAAATGTATTTTAATTAAAACATTATTGGTAGGGGAGATCTGTGCTGGTTGTCTCAAGGGTTGGCTGTCACACCGGTGAAAACAACAAACTAGCTCAGTCAGTGAACTCACCGATTGGTTGCGCAGAAAAGAAACCAAATCACATTTGTAAAAAGTGTGATTTTGAAATAAAAAAAAACTTAATAAATTAAATTAATTTTGTTAGAACAGATTGTTATGAACATTTTTTTTAACCAGAGGTATTCAATTGATTCAAATCAGTTTTTTTTTTGTTTCTATACCCCTTTTAATTAATATGCGACTACCTACCCCCGGTACTGTGACAACTATCCCTGACACACTTTTTTTTCTTTGACAAAATTTCTAATATAGGTATACATATTTTTTTTACAATATTGAATAAATACATCATCAAGAATCATAAAAATGGAAGAGTTGACAGAGGCGGACAGTGATATCATAGAACAGTATAGTGTCTCCATTTGAAAATGCCACTTGTTTCCGAGCAAAGTACGGCTTATCGTTTTAGGCTAAACCTTAGAAAAAAAAGTATAAAAGGCAACTTTATAGGGGTATAGTCAACCACGGACACCGGTGTTTCGGAAAAAGGCATTTCCATCCTCAGCGTGGCTTGCCTGGCACAAAGTAGAACATAGTGACTACAAGATACAAGGTAAATCAAAAAGAAATGCCTTTTTCCGAAACACCGGTGTCCGTGGTTGACTATACCCCTATAAAGTTGCCTTTTATACTTTGTTAACTCACTGTTTTCGGTATCAAACCGATACCGTGGAGACGGTGATAGCATGGTCTGGTTGAACTGTGACAAAAATGTCTTTCTTCCTTATAGACCGGTGGATGTTTTCGTCCCGCCATGGACTTAGTTTCCTTGGTTCGCTGTCGTTTCACTCGTAGAATGAAAAATAGGTTTTACCTATTTTTTTCATTCTTTTTGATTTACCTTAAACCTTAGAAACCCAGCATTCATTTTGGGGTCTAGGGTTTGCCTTAAGTTAGCAGTGGCAACGTTGTGTTTGATAAATGCACGCGCTATCTAGTTTCATTTTCAAATCTAGACACTGTACCTCTTATAATAGACCACTTGCTGGTAGATACGGATGGGGATATTGGGTTGCAAGCGAGATATGCCTGTAAGTTGGGTATTTCTTTTTCTGTCTCATAAAATAATCACAAAAAAACGATGCAAAAAATAAAAAAATATGTTATAAAACACCTCCCCAAAAAACAAACATAGAATGCAAAATGGCTAGTTAAAAAAGTGACATCTCAGCTGAAAAATTTCGACAAACCGTCAAAATAAGGTCAAGATACGACATAAATACTGCATTACTTTATTTGGGCACTAATAAAGTCTATCACACTTTTTACTAAGGGCTGCCTTATTTTACGGCACAACTGAGCAAGCCTAGATGTCACTATAATACTGCTAGCATTATTACAAGGCGCATATAAGCGCCGGGGAACGTTCATGATTAACGCCGTGTGCACACCGAACGCGCCCGGTGTTACTTTTTGCCCGTTCACGATTGACGCCGCGCGCGTCCGGTTGGTTGAATTTTCCGTTCATGATTCGGTTGGTGGATTTGGTGCGCACACCGAAAGGCGAAATGACGTTCGCGATTAACACACGGTGAACAACCATTTATCTACCTCGATTAGTTGGGTAAAATTTAACTTGTCGCGCATGCGCATAGCGAAGATAAAACAGATGAGAGCAAACTCTAACCCAACTTTACTTCTTTTTTTTGTCAAAATAATTTTTTTTCAAATTTTATTTTTAAGTGTTTGGGCACTTAAAGCCCAGTTCCCACCTATGCGTGTCCACTCTGATTCAAAAAACACATCATGTGACGGGACAAGGATTTTCACCGGTTTTAAATGCAGCGTCACCTGATGCGTTGTTTGAATCAAGGTGGGCACGCATAGGTGGAAACCGGCTATAAAAACAATACAAAATTCTAGTACAATTTTTGGTGCCTTCAAAGAATAACATAAATTGGGTTCATCTTTATTGGCGGGAAAATCGTTTCAATTCAAATCCGCCAATAAACAAATAAAAAATTGACAAATGACAGACAGAAGACGTTCGGTGAACGCCCGGGTCTTGGTAAAATTCACACGGTAAATTTTAACCCGAATCGTGAACGCAACTCCGGACATAGTTCAACAAGCGATGGCGATGTTTTAAAGGCTCTGGTCTGAAAAAACAGCGTCGTTGAAAATAGCCCTGCTTTAAACAGCGTTGTCGAAAACAGCGCTATTGTTGGAGCACGGTTTAAAAATATTACGTAATGAAGTAGCGCTCTACTAAATAGCGTTGTTTTAAAATAGCCGTAGTAGTAAAACACCGCTAGTGTCAAAATAGCTCGTAACGAAATAGCGCCAGTAACAAAGTGGCGCTGGTTTAAATGCCCGTAAAGAAGTAGTGCTGTTTTAAAATAGCACCAACGTCCCCCCTGTATACACGGTAATCTCCACAACATGTTTTAATAACATAACATCATTTACAACGAGGTAATGTAACAGTTTGTTAATGTCACGTATCATGCACACTGGTCAGATGTTAGACCCTAGGTTAGGATGCATTTGCGATCCACACCAATTTCGACCTCCCGTTCTTTGGACCTCCTGGAAGAAGGACAGGGAAGTCAAATTAAGGAAAAATCTATATTACTTCCCAATTTAGAATTGCCCCCAAAACTTCCATGATACCGTGTTGCACGAGAAGGAGAGAGAGTTTAAATGAGAAAAAAAGAGGGAGAAGTGGCGAATGCGTAGTTGAAAAAATGGAATTTGGATTTGTCTTTTACCGCCCAGTGACGAAACGGACGAAGGGAGGTATCGGTGTCGATCTGTATCTAGAAATATATTTTACATGTAAAACAAGATTATCTTTTCTCAACTCTGGGAAAACACATTTGGATCAACGACCTTTTTTTTGGAAGGCAGTTTTATTGATAAATTATGGTTCCCTGCTGAAGGGAGGTATATGCCCGGTGGGCCCTTAGGGTTCCAGTCCGACGCTGCTTCCAGATCAAGTTTATTATCATTTTGACGCAATTTTATTAAATAATAAATTTATTATCAAAATATTACTGTTCTACCTAATAATTTATTCAAATATCCTATCCGTTAATTATTTAAATTATTATTTGGCTATTTTTCAGAGTTTCCAAATAAGCAAAGGATGTGCGCAAGTTTAACGTGGAATAGTACAAACTAATCCGTGAATGAAGTGATGAAATCTTAGTTTGTTTGTATTTTTAAATTCAAACCGTGTAATATTATAAACAAAATTATTATTGTGGTGTTCTAGTTATAAGCAAATTTATTTGTGCTTTGGATTACGTTTAAGGTAGAAAGGTACTTTATTATATGGTTATTTATTAGTTGAAAATATAGGCTTTAAGTGCGGTAAAGTCACTTAGCGCAAGGTTAGGAACAATAATTGTTTTTACCAACTGTCTTGAACAATTGACATAACATGTGGACACTTCTCTGCCCTTTATTACTTTGATATAAGTGCAAGTTGACAAGATTTGCCTGGCGGTGTGTCTATTAAATCTTGCGATTCAGTTTAGACACGCTTCTTTTAACCGATTTTAATGAAATAGCTTCGTAATGTAGGTCTGATGACAATACAATTTATGATTTGATCTGGTGACAATATAATTTTATGAAAAAAAAAACGGTGGTAGGCGTTAGATGAGGGGTATAAAAGAAATAAGATATACTGCGTGGTGGGTGAGGGTAGGGTGAAAAAGGGGGAAATTCAGAACTTTGGAACCAAAACAGATAGGAACATGCGGTTTTCAGATTTATGATTTGATCTAGTGGCAATATAGTTTTAGAAAAAAAACACTGGTAGGGGGTGGTAAGGGGTGTAAAGGGAATAATTTCATATTATTAGAATCATGATCTGATGAGAATACAATTTTATTTTTAAAAAAAGATGGTAGGGGAAAGAGGGGAGCATTCGACCAGGGGGAGCATTCAACCAACGCGTTTATTTACCAAGTGGCTTAAATTTCCCGTCAAAATCAAGCAATTTTTGGTTATGTTGTTAGTTGCACATAGTCTGAGTATAATTATACCCGTATACACATCGTTTCTGACTTTTTAACGACAAAAGTTAAAAAACACTTTTTGGTAAGATATTTTTTGCTGCAAACTTCAAGTAAAATTTTCCTAAAAAAGCTGGTTTTTGAATTTCAGTGGTTTGTGTAAGAAATATCTTGATATTGTAGTTTTGATAAATAAATATTGTTTTAACCTAAACAAATACATATTTTTTTGTGGAGCTAAGAAATTTGTTTCTGTACCGTGGGAAGCATTCGACCACCAAAAAATGGGGAGCATTCGACTGAAAATTACCCGTTATCTCTTCATGACGATTCAGATGAAGATTTGAGTGACGAGTTTAAAGATATTGAGGAAGTTGATCAAGACGATCTCAAAAAAGGAGATTTTGTTTTAGTAAGATTCAAGATTAAATCCAAACTGATTCATTTTGTTGGGCAAATTTTGGAAATTTTGGGAGAGCAACAATAATTTTTTGAAAGGAAGGGTTCATTCATCATACATATAAGTGAAGTGGACAATGGAGATATAATTAGCAAATTGAAAACTTTAATAAAAACTGGAACAATATTTTAAGTTTAGTTACAGTTTTAGCACCTTGCTTGTAAACTGATTTCGTTTAGGTAGGTAGGTAATATTATTTTTAGGCTTAGTTTTGTTTTTATTTCTTGTCAAGATGCCTAGTATTTTTGGTTTTTGTAGCGCAATACGATTAAACTACTTTGTCACTTGTACTTTACCGTACAAAGGTATTTTTAGGATTATTTGTTTATTTTTTCACTGCATTGCGTTTTTTTATAACTTTTTGTTTTTTCTTATTCATTTAAATATCCTTTTTATACCTACATGGTCGAATGCTCCCTAGGGTTGGGGAGCATTCGACCATTTTGCACAAGTTTTTTAAAATAAAATTTTTGTTGCTAAATGATTTTATTTTTTTTTTAAATTTTAGGTGAACTATTTGAACAACACTCCAATCCACCCATCAGTACTTTTTTGTTTTACAAATATTTATTTAACAAATTTTTATATGCAAAAAACCATTTTGTGGTCGAATGCTCCCCTCCTTCCCCTAAGGGGTGGGTGAGGGCTTTAAAGGGAGTAAATTCATAACTAAATTCATAACTTAATAACCAAAACAGAAAAGAACATGCGGTTTTCAGATTTATAATTTGATTTGGTGACAATATAGTTTTAGGAAAAAAAGAACGGCGGTAGGGGGTAGGTGAGGGGCGTAAAGGGGGAGAATTCCTAGCTTCAGTATCAAAACAGTTACGAGCACGCGGTTTTCAGATTTATGATTTGATCTGGTGACAATACAATTTTATGAACAAAAAACGGTGGTGGGAAGTGGGTAAGGGGTGTAGAGGTGGTAAATTCATAATTTTGGAACCAAATCAGGTACGAATATGCCGTTTTCAGATTTTCAAAAAAGGTGGTAGGGGTTGTCTGAGGGGTATAAAAGGGACAAATTCATAACTTTTAAAAAAACAATTACGAACATGTGGTTTTTAGATTTATGATTTGATCTGGTGCATTGACTTCTATACCCTACGGGTAGACCCGGCATGGGCCTAAATTGCCATTATATCAAGCTTTTATCGCAATTGACCAAATACAAGTAAGAATTTAATGAGCAAGATAGAGATGAAAATAGAATTTCGGTTTGGTGAGTCCGGACACATGCAACATCGCAAAAATATTCTATTTGCTTGTCTTGGATAAAAAAGGGCAGTGGCGGCGCAAAATAAAAATTTTGAATTCCACTAGAATTTTTTTATCAACAATTTTCTGTTTGAATAATAAATAATTCATGAATACTTACTTGTGTATACTGTGTTTACAAAATTCTCTTTAGTAAAAAAAAGTGTAAAAATAATTTCTAAGCATGCCAAGTGCAGTGGATGTATTAAAATTATTGTTTTCATCTTAGAACTTTACAAATGTTGTACCTTCCAGGTAAAATATTTTCTTTCTTTGAACTGACGTCTATCAGCTGTTAACAAAAACTTGAAATAACTAAGGTCACTGATCGAAATCGGGTCAGTTTTTTTGGTCCTTTTATGAAAATGCACAATTTTTAAAAAAGCATGAAATTCAAAACAAAATCAAGAAAATTATGATTCCTACATTTTTACAATTAAAAATTAGTTTAATTAAACATATCAATTTTTATTCCTTAAAACACTAAAAATTAATAATTATTTACTTTTTTTAAATTTATCGAAGGTCGAACCGAACAAAACCAAACTGAACCGATCCGTATCGAAATGAACCAAATCAAACCGAATCTAACGGTTCGGTTTGGTTCGATTCGATTTGGTTAAACTAAACCGTACCTAACTGAATGTAGCTAAACCTAACCGAAACAAACTGAACCTAGCGGAACCTAACCAAACATAATCAAACTGAACCAAACCTTGCCGAAGAAAACTGAACCTAACCGAACCGAACCAAACCAGACCGAATCTGGCTGAACCTAACCAAAACAAATTAAACCTAGCCGAACCTAGCCAAACATAATCAAACTGAACCAAACCTGCCCGAACCGAGTCGAACCAACCAAACCAAACCAAACTGAACCGTTAGATTCGGTTTGGTTCGGTTCGATTTGGTTAAACTAAACCGAACCTAACCGAATATAGCTAAACCTAACCTAAACAATCCTAGCGAAACCTAACAGAACATAATCAAACTGAACCAACCTAACCCACCTAACCCAACCTAACCCAACCTAACCCAACCTAACCCAACCTAACCCAACCTAACCCAACCTAACCCAACCTAACCCAACCTAACCTAACCCAACCGAACCCAACCTAACCCAACCTAACCCAACCCAACCTAACCAAACCTAACCTACCTATAGTTGATGTTGTATTAAAGTGGCACCAAACCTACCCGAACCGAGTCGAACCAACCAAACCAAACCAAACTGAACCGTTAGATTCGGTTTTGTTCGGTTCGATTTGGTTAAACTAAACCGAACCTAACCGAATATAGCTAAACCTAACCTAAACAATCCTAGCGAAACCTAACAGAACATAATCAAACTGAACCAACCTAACCCACCTAACCCAACCTAACCCAACCTAACCCAACCTAACCCAACCTAACCCAACATAACCCAACATAACCCAACCTAACCCAACATAACCCAACCTAACCCAACCTAACCTAACCCAACCTAACCAAACCTAACCTACCTATAGTTGATGTTGTATTAAAGTGGCACCGCGTCATAGCTATGGTAAACCAAATTTTGCGGCAAAATCTATGTAAAGAAGCCTTAAAAAATTAGTGTTTCACTTTGTACATACAATGTGCCGCTCGGGGTTTAATGTTCGGAGGATAAAACACTAATACATTTTAAAGGAGAGATGAAATAGGTACTTACCTAATAAATAAAGATCCGAAACAGAAAAGAGGATCCAAAATTATATTAAAATGTGCTCAAATATTGATTTAGTTGCAAAAACGCTAATTTGTTTTGTAAAAAGCTCCGTCGTAATTTGTTTGACATAAACCGTCAAAACAACAACGTATAGAAAACGTCAAAGCCCGGCTTAATCAATAATATGTTCGTAACAACCAGATAAGAGTATATATGTTCCTTTCTAATGAAATCGTTTAGAAGAAGACATCAATAAAAAGTAAGTAAAATGGTAAGCTAATGACTAATTATTGCAGTGCCTTATTTTGGGAATCAATATCAATAAAAAAATTAAAGGAAGTGCGTGCCACTGTATGTACCCCTCTACTCCCTTCCCGCCCATCAAGGTTTTGATGACGCGGTGTCACTTTAATAGAACATCAACTATAGTTGTTAATAAATATAGTAAAACTTGTTAGGTTTATGTCCAGGGGGTAACGATTGTCCATAATCGTCGGAAATCGAGTTAGGATTAGTGTATGCGACCCTAAACATTGAGTGGCGCGTGTGTGTTTGGTCTTCAAATTTTTTTAGGGAAATTTTTCAAAATCTTTTTTTTCGCACTCTGGGCACCCTAATAAACCGTAATCTGGTCACCCTAATCCATCGCAATCAAAGAAAATCGGTAATGAAGTGTCACAAATTTTTTGTTGGTTTCTATTCTTCTTTTATATTACGTAGGACAAAATTATTAATTAAACTAAGTGACCTTATTAAGTAAGACAGCATGATGGTCAAATGACATTAGAAGGACATACACATATGATACCGGCCTGTAGACCGGTCGCGGTGATCATATGATAATAAATATATACTTTCGCGATGAAAGACCAGAATGTAACTTAAAATTACTGTAAAGTCCGCAAAAAATATTAAATTTATCGAAATTTATAAAAACATAGATCAGTGTGTGTAACAAGTCATCAAGATGTATGAAACTCGACCGTGACATGTCAAAAGTTTGGTTCGAAGAAACAAAAACAACTGGATAAAAATCGGTATGTAAGCATTTAAAAAAAAATCATTTTTAAGAAAATCAAATACTTTTTGTTAATTTTCATGCAATGCAAAAAAAAGTGCGGGGAAGTGACACTTTCTGAATCAAAATGTGTGAGGGTAAAATCGCACGGTCGCAGAAAAAACTATCTATCGTGACGCTACTGAACTTTCTCGTGTTTTAGCAAAAACTATCCGTCAAGACGACTTACCCATGAAATGTTGTTTTTTTATGGATTTTTTTTCTTCATTTGCACAAAGAACGAATTTCGGACCATTTTGAACTCAAATAGTTACTTCTAAACTTGTTTTTAAACGTTTTAAGATTTCTTTTTGTAATATTCCCGCACAAAATTCAAAAAAATTCATTTCCGTACTTAGACAACATTGTCTATCAGTATCAGCAGGTAGAATCACTCAAAATACGGCAGGTGGATTAAAGGTAGCCAGCTGCTATTCTGTCGCACTTATGCCGTCAGTGTGAAAGAGATAAAAGTACCCAAAATCACCCTATCTTTGTCCGTTTCACATGTTCAATAATGTCTATCTCTGTTTTTATTGTAAAAGAAATACCCGCCCATAGGAACCAAATTGGATAGGGTCAATAAAAAATGCCTTGTCTTTCTGTCTCTAACGCCCTTTCAGGGCGTTATACAACTCCATGATCTGGTGGCAACACAATTTTATGAACAAAAACACGGAAGTCAAAGGTGGGTAAGGAGTGTAAAAGAAAACGGGGATTAAGGAATTGGATTTTACGAAATTGTCAGAAGACACCTGGTATCTAATAATTGCTATAAATCGAAAGGTTGCAAAAGCCATAATTATACATCCAGCATTTTGATACATTTTGATTAAGACTATATATGGAGGGCATTTCTGGAAAAGGAGCCAACAGCCATTTGTCTACAAAGAACCAACCGGTTGGATCTGTTTATATAAAAATCACGAAACCGTTTTGTCGGCTTGTCGTTTGGTTCGATAGTCAACAGAGGGAGCTAGAGTGCTTGTGTCGCCTGGATCTTTTACCAGCATCTAAATATATTTGATTGAAGGCGCTTGGCACTTATAATGCAAAATTTAGGTTTTGGCGCTTGGCTCCTTTTCCAGTAATGCTCTCCATATATATATATTTTTTTTAAAATTACATTAAATAGTAAAAAATAACTTTTTCCGTTCACTACAGTCTAGATTTAACAATAGCGTTAATGGCACATTATTCCCATCAATTTTAAATTCGATATAAAATCGTGCCGCTGGGTATTTTGAATAATCGGGCGACGATTTTATATCAAACGTAAAAATATATAATGTGCCATTAACGCTTGTTAAATCTAGACTGTAGGAAACCAAAATCTGCAAAATTATGTTTTGCTTTTTAATTCGTTTATTTAAATTAAAAAAACACTATTTATTTTATTTACATGACAAAACTTGCCAAAGTTTAAGAGAACCTATGAGCCAAAACAGTGGCGTACATATGGGGGGGGGGCTGGGGGGCCCGGGCCGCCCCCGAAGCTAAGATTTTTTAAATATTTTCCACACATTTCATGAATAAAACATAAAAATACATAAAATACGCCCCCCCCCCCCCGAAACTGTCTCGGCCCCCCGAAACTTTTTTCTATACACGCCACTGAGCCGAAATTTTTATAAAAGGTTTGTAAGGGACAGAATTTTTTGAAAGATTTTAAATGTCCAAATTTTATTTTTTTCCGTCAATGTTGAGGAAGGAATTAATTGAATAAAACAAATAGATGTTTTAACATCCTATATTATATATTATATAGATATTCTGCATTTGTAAAGCACAAGAAAGCGAATTCATTCGATATTGCTTGCTTTAATGAAAACGTGGTATTCAATGCAACTGTGTTTCAGTTTCTACAGGGATTACTAAACTTATGGAAATTTCGCCAGCTTTACGAATCTAAAGAAACCAGGTCCGGACTGGCCCTGGGGTCGCTGGGCTAGGAAATATTACTGAATACATTACTAAGATCATTACTTAAATGTATATTTATAATCTCTGTGACTGTTGATTAATCTAGTAAGTGGCTTTAAGAAAATTCCTACCTTTGGTGCTAATCGTTCAGTTGAACTGCAAAGATTGCTTTTGTAATAGCGTGAACAGTGATAAGTAATAAATAAATTGTTTTTACCAACACACCTTGTTTTTTTCCTAGGTACAAGTGGTAGGAGATCCTCCCTCCTCGAGATAAAGCCTATAATATTTAGTTCCAAATAAAAAAAAATAATGGATCCATGACGGATCGAATACCTTCCTAACCCACTAGCAGCAGTGGCGTAGCGTGGGGAAGCGCGGGGGGTTCGTCGACCCCCACGCCCCGAGGGTACTGGCGCCCCATTGGTGCCCGAAGCGCCCTAAGCGTTATTAAGTAGCAGGGCCGGTAACGGTAAAAGAAACCAGAGACATGATGACCTTTTTTTTTGTTTTTTGGTCGCAAGAATTTTTGATGGGCGCCCGTTTTAGCTGTCGACCCCCCCCCCCCCCCGCCCCTTCAGGCACGCTACGCCGCTGACTAGCAGGGCCAGACTGGGTACGTAGGGGCCCCGGCGGGAGAGCAGGGCCAAGGGCCCCGTAACTAGTGACGAATTCATGAACTCCGGGGGGAGGGGCCAATGAGGCAAAAAACAAAAAAAATCGGGTTTTCGTAGGTTTCAACTCAGAAGTTGGTCAATACATAAAACTTTAATGCGTCGCAGGCGAAATTTTTTAACAAATAAAATAATTTTTAGGTAAATTTAATAAAAAATTATTTTTTGTGAAAGTTAAAAAAATAATCATTTTTATTACCTTCCTAGTCCGCGCAGCAATAGCTAGAAAACGTAGCTATCGTTTTCCACGAAAAAATAAATATTTTTTTGAGACACCGAAATAGTGTTGGATGTAGTTTGTGTTCGTGTGTGTGTATATGTCTGTCCGGCCCACAATAGCTCCTAAACCGCTGAACCGATTTTCATGAAATTTTATGGTAAAATAGTGTAAAATACTGTAAATTAAATCCTTTAGTACTAAGGACAGTGTTGTGACAGTTTAAAACTTAAAAAAATGCTAACTTTTTAACGGAACATTGCATCAATATTCGGTTTTCGGAATATAGTAGAACTCATTTTGTTCAATAATTTGTGTTACAACCAATCAGAAGCTTTTGGTTTTAAGATATTTATAAAGAACTGTTTTCAAGGCTGATATGTGGACTCACTTGGAGTGTGTTAATGGGTTAGGAAGGTATCAGCCATTTATTTTTTTATTGGAACTAAACATTATAAGCTTTATCTCAAGGAGAGGAGAGGTTGGTAAAAACAATTTATTTATCATTTATCACTGTTCATACTATTACAAAAACAATTTTTGAATCTAAACGTTTAGCAAAACTTAGGCAGTTTTCTTAAGGCCACGCACTAGATCAATCACCAGCCACAGATATTTTAATTATAAATTAAAGTAACCATCTTAGTAAGGTATTCAGTAATATTATCGTCTTAATTTTGATCAAATAGGAGGCCCAACTTATACCAAAAAAATGCTATTCTCTCACCAGAACAGCGAAAGACCTAGGGGTTTACTTTTACATTCGTACATCCAGGCCCAAAGTAGCCCCGGGCTCTAAGTGGCCTAGGGCCAGCAACCCAAGGGCCCCTACCCGGTAGGGCCTACCGGACCGCCGCGCCGCTCGGACGTCTTTTTTGGCAATCTATGCGTGCAAAATGTCCATAATCGTATAAGTTTGTTTCGAAAAATAACTATCTATTCTGAATTACTATATACCCATGAGATAAAAAACATACTATAAACAAGCCGCCTCTGCATATTTTTTGCGTCAACAAACAAATTCAAACTTGTCACTCGAGCGAACTCACCCGCGACATCAGCCAGTCGAGCAGTTTGATTGAAATTGATCATATGTCATTTGTTTATAATATTTGAAGTGTTTCAATTATGGATTTTTTATTTGTAACTTTGGTTTTATTTATTATACGAAAAGTAACCTAAACCGACCTAAGAAAAAGCCACTTATATACTAAGAAAATTTAGTTATGGTTTCTATTTCCTGGACTAGAACTAGTGTTCTTGGTGGTCCTTTAAATAAAATAAGTTATCGCTGCCGCTTTTTGCCGTAACTTTTTGCAAGCTTTTATTTAACTTACAGTGTATGTTTGTATGTATATGTGAGGAATCTTGGAAGTCAATTTTGACCAACTTTTCAACATCGGATAAACTTCAAATTTAGAAATAAAATTTCGGACTTACCATTGTCTTTATTTATTTTAAACACGACGTTTCGGTTAGTAAGTATCTCTAACCGTTTTCAAGTGTAAACTAAACAATCTAGTCTCTAGGCTACTACTTATACTACTTGGTGTGCAGTCAGGTGTGACGTACCGCCCCCTTTTTTTAATCCTAAGACGCCTGTTTTCCTTAAGGAATGGTTTCCATATGTTTGGTATGTCCGTGCTTGGTTGACTGAAAACTTCTTTATTCTGCATGATAAATGCAGCTTCAATAAACTTTCGTTCTCGCCAATGCGACTCCTTATGCAAAACTTTAACTTCTGACCACTGAATCCTGTGATCATATGACCATGCATGGTCCGCTAAACCGGATTTTTCAATATATCCCCTAATTGGGTACTTTTTAGATGTTCATTTACTCTAACCTGAAGAGGGCGTTTCGTTTCACCCACATATGATTTACCACACTCTGACACTTTGTTTGTGAAGTTCAATCAAATCAAAACTTCAATCACATTTAACAAGTGATAATACCTACATACATAAATTTATCCCATGATTTAAAATTGTACTTCGACATTTGCACTTAAGTAGAAGAACGTAGCAAGGGGGGATATTCTTTGTTTGAAACTCGTAGACAATGATTGTGTAGAAATAAAATTTCGGACTTCCATTGTCTTTATTTATTTTAAAACACGACGTTTCGGTTAGTAAGTATCTCTAACCGTTATCAAGTGTAAACTGTTTACACTTGATAACGGTTAGAGATACTTACTAACCGAAACGTCGTGTTTTAAAATAAATAAAGACAATGGAAGTCCGAAATTTTATTTGGAGGATATTCTATTCTATTCTTTTATGAAACTGGGTTAAGCGGGTTAGGAGCTATTGTGGACCGGACAGACATACACACACGGACAGACGTCACGTCACAACGATATTGCCAAGATAGGTCAAACAAACACATTTTCGGCGCTTCAAAATTTTCAAAATTACGGAAAAACGACTTTATGTTTCAAAAATTTTCGCCTAAGGCGCATTTGAGTTTCATGTGGTGCCAAACTTTATAAAACCCACAATTCTTTTTATTGCCTCATTTGTCTCCCCCCCCCCCGCACATAATGGATCCTTCATTCGATTCATATTTGGATTTGCTCTCCCGCCGGGGCTCCTACGTACCCGGTCCGACCCTGAAGAAAACAATCCGAAAAACAAAATGATTTGAAATGAAACATCTAAAAACTTCTATAAACACTAGTATGAATACCGCAAAATCAAGTATAAAAATCCTTATCAGTATTCAGGTAATTCGTGGCTATTTGACTGAGTAACGATATCTTGACCGTAATAGTGTCAGTACGTGTCGTCCAAATCACCATACCAGTTCAGGGTTAATTGTAGTGTTTATATCAAAATAAGATAAGCCGGTATCAACTGCCTTTTTAAAATAAATTTCTAAATAGTATACTTATAACGGGTATTGTTAAACCAGTGCACTAACTAAGATTGTTTTTTTAAAGAGAATTTTTGTAAAAATGATTTTGTGATACAGTTTAAAGAGACTTAAAAATGCATTAATTAATTATTACGGTATTGCTGAAACTAATGCATGTACATATTTTTTATGTTTATACCTACCTATTTAAATTCAAGAGTTTTGTTGACGTTGTTTTTGTTTTAGTGAATGTTATCATTTGGTGAGTTGCGTATATTGTTTAGGTATTTTAAGGGCTATAACTTTTGGTCACAACTTCTTCCATTAATACATACTCCAGTAATTTTATAATTCACTATGATTAGAAATTATTTTATTTACTTATACATTTATAAAAAAAGACTACAGATTAAGGAGATACGTTCTATCTAAACAACTTCTGCAAAAGGCCCCGTTAGTTTTTTTTCAAACAAAGTACATTCATTTGGTAAGTTGCGGATATTGCTTAGATATTTTAAGGGGTATAACTTTTGGTCAAAACTTCTACATACTCCAATAACTTTATGATTCACTATGATCAGAAATTGTTTTATTTACTTATACATTAATAAAATACTCTGCCAATATATGGGCCCCTAAGCTCACGCTAGGTACTATAGTTATAGTGTACGTGTGAGCTAATATAACTAAAAACTGAAATATATTTTATTCAACTCCAGACCAAATTACCTTTTCTTTGATACCACACAAGCCATGTTTTGACTTAAACTCAAATTTTTGGAATCTACCCCCACCCTTAAGAAAAACAAAAAATTAAAATGTATTTTGTTAAACTCCGGACTCAATTACCTTTTGTTTGATATCACACACGCCATATTTTCACTTAAACTCTAATTTTTAAAATATACCCCCACCCTTTTTTTTAAATAAATTAAAATGTATTTTGTTTAACTGCAGACTCAATTACCTTTCGTTTGATATCACACACGCCATATTTTCACATAAACTCTAATTTTTGAAATCTACCCCCACCCTTTTATTTGGTTTGTGTTCGGTGGATTTTGTTCATTTTTAAATGGGACCATCTCGACGCAAGACCCAGCCTAGGTACCAAATTTCATTAAAATCGGCCAAGCGGTTTTTGAGTTGGTCGTTACAGACAGACATACAGACAGACAGACAGACAGACATACAGACAGACAGACAGACAGACAGACAGACAGACAGACGGCGCAACAAAAAAGTTTCAAAATCATCTAAAACGCAAAGATATATAAAAATTTTTGAAATCGGAGCAACTTTTTTTTTCTCGAAAAAATTAGGATCACCATAGCTCACACTACTATAGTATAGTATATGTGTGAGCTAAAAACAACTACAGATTAAGGAGATACGTTCTTCTATTTAAACAACTTCTGCAAAGGCCCCGTCAGTTTTTTCTAAAACTAAGTACATATAACATCAAAAAAGTTGTGTGACTAATCGGGCAAAAAGGAGTTTTTGTTTCTCTTATATTTTTCCGTGTGTAGCTTGAAAGCTTAACCTCACGGGGGTCCAAGATCTAATGGACACCTAATAAGTGTTGACAGTTAACTGTTTCGTCCTTATGGGACTCCTCAGAACACTGCTAGGTCAGTGTGACAATTCTTGCGAAGTTAATTAGCCGGTTTTGTCTCTAATCATAAGTAAATAGTAAGAAAACTATCGCAAGAAGCGCCATCTACTGAGATACGAGAGAAACAAAAAACAAAAGCAGGCGAAAAAATAAGAGAAACAAAAACTCCTTTTTGCCCGATTAGCCACGAAAGTTGTTTGATTTTTAAATGCACGGGTACGAAATTCCACGTTTGTTAGTACATATAACCCTACTTTTTTAAAAATGTTTAGTTATAAAAGAATATAAACAAAAAAGTTTCGTCCAAATATAGGTCCCTAATTAGTATTTTTCACTATTTGTAAGTTACCATCCCTATTGTATTAAACAAAGAATTTATTCATTGTCTTAGCCATCGAAAATTTTTGAATCAAATTAATATGTTTTTAAGACTTTTGAGGATTTAGTTCTTTTTAGTTTAAAATGTTTTTTATTTATTTAAATCAGCCGGGGATCATCATATTTTTACCTTCCTAGCCCGCGCAGCAATGGGTGTTGTTTTCGACGAAATTTTTTTTTTTGAGATAACGCCGAAAATCTGTTGTTTGGGTGTATTTTGAGCTATCCTAGCAATATCGTCCTGATGTCTGTCATGGTGTGTGTGTGTGTGTGTATTTTTTTTCGGGTAACGCGATAGCTCCTAAACCGCAGAACCGATTTTCATAAAATTTTCAGGTAAAATAATGTTCGACACTCTAACGAGCTGATTAGATTTTGGTCAAAATCCATTAATGCTAATGACAGCTTTTTGACAATTAAACATTTTAAAAATGCTATTTTTTTAACGGAGCATCGCATCAATATGCGGTTACCGGAATATAATAGAATACATTTTGCTCAATAATTTGCGTTATAACAAAAACTTCGTAGGAGCTTTGGTTTCCGTGATATTTACAAAAAAATGTTTTTAAGGCTGATTATTATAGCTAGAAAGGTGTAAGATTCGTCATGGATCAATTTATTTAGTCGATTCTATTTAAAAAAGTAAACTCGTAATGGTTTTTATTTAGTTACAGGCCCGGACTGGTCTGGGCGGGGATCCCCGCCGGGGCCCTGGGTCGCTGGCGCTAGGCCACTTAGAGCCCGGGGCTAATTTGGACCTGGATGTAATGATTTAAATGTAAGCATTAGGTATTTCCCTGTTCTGGTCAGAGAACGTTTATACTTGGAAAGTTGGGCAACTTCTTTGAACAAAATTAAGAAGATAATATTACTGACTATATAACTAAAATGATTACTTTGGCTTATGTTTAAAATTATTAAATTTATATTTAAAATATCTGTGTTGATTGATCTAGTAGGTGGCCTTAAGAAAACGGTCTAGGTTTTTTATCAACACACCTTGTTTTTCCTGGTTACGAGCAGTAGGGGATCCAAGAGGGAGAGAGGACCCCCTCCTTGAAATAAAGCTTATAATGTTTAGTTCCAATAAAAAAAATAAATGCATCCATGACGAAGCTGATACCTTCCTAGCTATCCTATTAGCACACTTCAAATGAAGCCATTATTATCAGCCTTAAAAACAGTTTTTTATAAATATCTTAGAAACCAAACACTAAACACAAATTATTGAGCAAAATCTACTATATTCCGAAAACTGCATATTGATACGATGCTCCTTTAAAAAGTTAGCTTTTTTTATTTTTTTTATTGTCGAAAAACTGTCATTAGCACTAATGGATTTGGCCAAAATCTAATCAGCTCGTTGAGTGTCGTACAATATTTTACCTGAAAATTTTATGAAAATCGGTTTAGCGGTTTATAAGCTATCGTGTTACGGACAGAAATAATATACACACACACAGACAGATATCACGACAATATTGCTAAGATAGGTCAAAATCCATCCAAATAACACATTTTCGGCGTTATCTGAAAAAAAAATTGCCGAAAATAATACTTTCTCTAGCCATTGCTACGCAGGCTAGGAAGGTAATAAATGGATCCATGATGGATCTGATAACTTAATAATCCATTAGCACACTCCAAGAGAACACGCTATATTAGCCTTGAAAACAATTTCCTATAAATATCTTAAGACCAAAAGCTCCTCCTTGGTTGTAACAAACCGCACATGGATGCAAACACTGTCGTCATCACCAATGGATTTTAACCAAAATTTAATCAGCTCGTTAAAATATGTTAAAATGTAATTTTTTTCGAAACTAATTCCTTCTCTAGCCATTGCTACACGGTGTAGGAAGGTAATAACGACACATTATTTTCACACTTCAGAACGTTTTTAGTTCTAACCGATCTCAAAAGAGTAATTAATTGGTATACTTAAGGACTTTAGAGCAAAATGAAAAATTCGCAATTTGGGTTAAAATTACCTATTTTAAAAATTATCTTAGACTTAAGATTTATCTAACTTGAAATTATAATTGTTAATATAAAAATCTTGGCTTTTGAAACTATAATAATAATACAGAAATTTGTAAAAGCATAATCAGGCGAAATTGTTGTTATTTTCAGTGATACTACATTAGAGTACTTTTCAAACAAAATTTAATTATTGCTTCACTGTGACGTGGAAATCAGTGCAATTTAGTATTCTTTTCAACAAATGTTTAATTTAGCAGGAGTGTAGTGACATTTTTTCTTTGTAGACACACAGTGTGTCTCACCGCACTTAAACCACGGATCACCACATTCACCTAGGAAAATGAGTTTCCAACCTATGCACAATTTTTTTTTATAGAATTTTAATTCGAAAAAACGATGAGTCCAAAAAGTCATGCTGTGCCTACTGGAAATGGTGTCGTTGCAAATGGTGTCGAAGGTACCAACTCTGCAAAAAAGTAAGTTTAAATTCTATAACCTATATTATACGTATTCTGCAAATGCGCAAATACACAGAAACCGATCCGCAATGTATGAACGCTGGTTCCTTACTTATACCACACAACTAGGAACATAGGGATTTTGTCGCTCAATTTATAATCGATTGATAAACATACGAGGGGCTATCTTATTCTTTTCAAAAATGCCGCGTCAAATCTCGTTAAAAAAATGGATTATAAAACACCACTTTCTAGTGAAATCTTATGAACTTTCACCAGTTTCAAATACATGTATTTAAATTGTTGAAAATTTATGATGTTACACCAGAAAGTAGTGTTTCATGATCCGCAAAAAATACTTACGAGATATTATGAAATTTTAGAAGTCTTTGTAAGCATATTATTACGGCCATATCCGTGTTAAATCTGTCAAAAGTTTACAAGATTTAACCAAAAATTTGTTGCATGCTACACATCAAATCCTTAGCAGATCTCACGAACTTTCATGAGTTTCTAAAAGCACTTTGATACGGACATATCCACAAATTGGTTTTATGATCCGCGTCAAATCCCTATGTATATTTAAATGGTGAAAGTTTATGAGATTACACCAAGAAGAGGTGTTTCATAATCTGCAGAAGATACTACGAGATTTTATGAACTTTCACGAGTTTTTGTCAGCATATTATTACGGGCATATCCGCGTCAAATCATGTCTCACAAACTTTCACGCGTCTGTCCATAAAGTCTCATAAAATGAATCAAAAAATTAGTAGTCAAATCTTTTAAATCCTTATCGAAAAACTTAGTTTCAAACTCCTTAAAACTGGATCTATTTAAAACATTATTCAAATATGAAATTTGCTATAGTAAAAACTTTTTTAACTCGGTGCTCATCAACTCTTTTAAATTATTATGAAAAAACTTCAATTGAAATAAATAAGATTTGCGACGAAAGCTGTAATTTTAAGAGAACACTAGTTTTGTAGTTTTTTGTAGAACTTTAAATTACCCTTCCACCGATTAGTTTCTAGAGGCTTCTCTAGGGTATAAAAAATCGGAAACATTGGTGTAAAATCGTAGGTCGGCCATATTTAAACCGTCATATTTGATAGAATATAAACTATCGAAAATAAAAAATTAGCTTACATTGTTTAGAATGGTAAAACCTTTTAATTTTTGAACCATTTTTTTCACTTTTAAAACTCTCATGAAATAGTAAAATTTTGGTGTCTAGGGGTACCCTCAGGCCAATTTCGTATTTTTTTTCAACATTACTCAAAAACTTTTATGTGTGAAACTCACAGTAAATACAAGCTGTCAATGCATATCTTTTTTGTAGCATATGACTTTTTTTTAAATTAGTAGTTTCTCTAAAAAACGCAAAAAACACGAAAAAAATTATTTTTCATTCGTATGATGCTTTTCCGATGGGTTCAAAAGGTCAGTAAATGATATGAGTCCATTTATTTTCTAAGTTCTATATCTTTTACAGAAGAAGAGATCATGAACATTATAAGGCTTATCTCAAGTGGTGGAAAATATACCTGACTGCTTTTCTTATCATGTTCATGATCTCTTCTCCTTTGTGTAAAAGATTTAAAACGAAGAAAATAAGTCGACTCCTATCATTTACTGACCTTTTAAACCCATTGGAAAATCATCATAAGAATGAAAAAGTGATGATTATTATAATTAACAGAACATACCCATTTATACACTGTGTCTAATTTAAAACTTTCCACCCGGGATGTCTCGAGAACTGCTAAAAATTTTTAAAAATGCCGAGACACGTCGATTTTGTGTGCGAGGGCGACCCTTTTTGGCTATCTTGAAATTTTTGTAGCACGCACCACCTACGAGGTGTATACTTTACCCCTATATTTTAAATAGGGAAAGTGGGTCTAGTGATACCTTGTTTTGAAGGCCTTTTGAATGTCCTTACAACCATGTAAAAATTTCAAAAATCTATCCATTAGTTTTTGAGATAATTGCCTTTAAACTTTCAAATTTAACATGGACTGGTAAAATAAAAATTTAATTAGAATTTTATTTTTTTTTCGGATTTAATTTTTATTTTATCATTCCGTGTTAAATTTGAAAATTTGAAAGCAAATATCTCAAAAACTAATCGATGGATTTTCGAAATTTTTACACGGTTGTAAAGATATTTAAGAGAGCTTCAAAAGAAGGTATCACTAAACCCACTTTCCCTATTCCAAATATAGGGGTAAAGTATACCACTCGAAGGGGGTTCGTGCTACAAAAACTTCAAGATAGTCAAAAAGTGTCCCCCTCACAAACAAAATCGATGTGTCTCGGCATTTTTAAAAATTTTCAGCAATTCTCGAGAAATCCCGGGTGGAAAGTTTTAAATTAGACATGTATACACCTACCAAGAAAATAAGTTCAAAAAATATTCACGGCCTCCCCTACTATTTGAGATTCACCAGAATATTTTTGTTAGTTAACTTAAGGAGGTATACTCTTTACTAGTACAGCTAGTTTTATTACTTCGTCATATTCATATTTTATTTTGCATTTTGCCCTTTGTGGCCCCGTGGTCCCAACACGGAACCACTATTTAAAAATTAATTTTCTAGCGGACGTGTAAGCATCGGCTGGAACCACCTATCTCTGCAGTTAGGGGGAAGACGGCTAATGCAATAATCAGTTAGAATCGTGAGTTATTTTGATTTTCTTGCTTGAGAGACACGTTTTATCTTGATTGTTTTTATTTTTTTTGTGTGAAATTGCTTGGCGATATATTATTTTCAATCGTTTTACAAAATGGTAGGTATTTTTACTGTAATATTATGCTGTTTATGTAGTGAAACTGCTTGTTTCATACTTGAGCAAAATTTTGAAAATTTTAATAATTGGTTTTTGATGAATTTTGGGTGGTTCCACATGGGACCACTAGTACGTATAGAAAATTTTTTGATTACTAGATCACACATAATATACAAAGTATAGTGTGAGCTAATTTTTTTAAGAAAAAAAGGTTGCTCCGATTTTTAAAAAAATTATATATTTTTTGTCGCGCCGTCTGTCTCTATGTCCGTCTGTATATCTGTATGTAACGACCAACGCGCATAACTCAAAAACGACTTGTTCGATTTTAATGAAATTTGGTACCTAGGTTGGATTTTGTATCTAGATGGTATTATTTCAAAATGAACAAAATTCACTGGACATAAGCCAAATAAGAGGGTGGGGATAGATTTCAATGTGTGAGCTTGGGTGCCCATAAATTGGCAGAGTATTTTTATTATTTCTTACCAACCATTGCCTTACAGCAATAAAAAATTGATTTTCAAAAAAAATAAATGTTGTTTTCTTTATAAAGTCTTACAGTTTAAAAAATGTTTTCTTGCTTTTAACTTTTATAAGAAATAAAGGATTTTTCCCCTTATTTTGTTAGTTTTTACACATAAAAAGTCATATAAGTATTTATATAATATAAACTGCTGTTGGCATTTTACTGGCCCAGTGGTTCCACAGTGGAATCACGGGATAACTCAAAAATTAGAGCCTCCTACCAGAAACTTAAAAAAAATAATCTTTCTTAGACCTAAAATATCTTGATTTTTTTAAAGTAAATCGTATTTTTTAAGAAATAATTAAATTGGTCCGCAAAGGGTTAAACCCATCGGAAAGCCGCCCACTATTCGTATAATAAAATTTGCCTAGAATTAATCAATGAACCATTATTATATCGATGTTGGCATGAGCATGAAGTTATCGAAGCACCTATCGAATCGTGACTAGGTGGATAATTTGCCGTTAATTAGTCGTGAATTAGTTGTGGAAAAATTAATTTTGTCGCTCTTATTTTTGATTGTTTTTGAGGGTGCTTCGCTGACTTCATATGAAGTTAGCGAAGCGCCCTCGTAAAAATGACTTTTATCAAAATCGAATTTGGTGGATAATTTGCCGCTAATTAGTCGTGAATTATCCACCTAGTAGCGGTTCGATTTGCGATGGGTGCCAAAATATGAAGTTAGCGAAGCACCCAAAAAAAGGGTAAAAAATAAGAGCGACAAAATAAATTTTTTCACAACTAATTCACGAATAATTAACGGCAAATTATCCACCTAGTCACAATTCGATCTGCGATGGGTGCTTCGCTAACTTCATGCTCATGATGTTTGCTGACTAAGAAAATAAGTTCCCAAAATGGTAATGGCCTCCCCCACTTGTTAAATGTTGTGCGCACAAAGACAACTTAAACTAGATATCTATTTAGATATTGAATGCGCTCATTATAATTACTATAATAAACTTAGTTTAAACCAGAGAATTATATATTAAATTTAAAACCGCAAGTTGAGAGTTGATTTACTGCCATTTCTTTTGCCATTTAAAAAAAGCATCTGCTTTTGTTTGAATATGGTTCAAACATTGTTTGGTTTCGTGTTTCTCTTAGGACCAATTTAGGTTGGTGTAGTTGAAGGGTTATCCCGTGGTTCAACTTATGCGCGCTTTAGTGGCGGGTTAAGGAGTTGACCTCTAGTTAAATTTCAAAATACGATTCATGCTCAGGAGACCAAGAACCTTCAGGGTAACTGTACTAAAAATTTGATTTTTTTGACAAAAAGTCCATCTTTATAAAAAAATGCTACTGGTTTTAAAAAGTCCGTTGCCACTCTTTAAATTTAAAAATAATATACTACGGGATCGGAAAATAAGAAGGATAGAATTCAGTGGCGTATATACGGGGGGGGCCTGGGGGCCCGGGGCCCCCCCCGAAGCTAAGATTTTTTTGGATATTTTCCACATATTTCATGAATACAAACATAAAATAGCATAAAATACAGCCTCTTATGAGGTCTCGGGCCCCCCCAAAACTGTCTCGGGTCCACCCCGAAACTTTTTTCTATATACGACACTGATAGAATTTTAAATGTTTTTTATTTGGACCTCCATTTTTGAACATACTGTATATTACTAGTTCATACTAAATATATCCCCAATTGAGAAGAAATGCAAAAAGGAGTTAATGTATGTATTGCAAGAAAATTAAAAAAAAAAGGAGAAACGTCGCCACCAAACAAATTACACAATCACTCTTAAGTTAACCAAATTATTTGTTTTTAGCAAAACACTGTCTTCCCTGCCAGAAAAAACATTTAAAATTAGAGCGTCGCTTCTCACAGACCTCTTCGAAAATCCACACATAAGAACAGTGAAACATGTTTTTGCTGCTTCACTGGTTGCTTTGATGGTATCCAGTGTGGCACAAGACTATTTTAAAAATGGCGAGTAAGTTTAAAATATATTTTTATGTGTTATGTTTTATATTAAGAATTATAAATTAAAACATTTGAAACTAAAGCTAAAATACTTTCAAAAAAGTTTACGAGATTCGAACTCACATCAATGGGATTTGCTGGGTTCATACAGAAACATAGCATAACATAAGACATACGTAATTACGTATATGGATAGGAGTTTGGGGACGTTTTTATGAAGTCCAATGACCTGATGAAACAGCACTATTAACAAAGATGTTTTAGACAAAAAATATTGAGGTATTGTAATCCAGCCTCTTTTTTACCCAACTGCAGCACGGCGAAAGGAAGGGTAATGTTTTTGTTTTCAATTTAATTATGCTGGTCAGGCGTTATAGTCCACTTTTGACTTATGCCACACTGAGGAGATCACAATAAGTTCGAAACACGTGTCTGTGGCTAGTCAGTTTTTTGCTCCTTGTTGCACATGCGAGGCCCCCCTGCTGATGAAGCTTTTTAGGTTCGATGCATAAAGAGAGGGTGGAGTACTAGTGGAGAAGACGATTTTTTATTTTTTGTATTTTTCTTACAATATCTATATTTTATACTACTACTACTATGTCAGTTTAGAACGTTTTTCTACGTTGTCCGACGCCTATTCTCCACCTCCTTCGATCCTGACAATCAACTCCTGTTTTTTTTTGACTCATTGATCTTTGGATTGACTGTTGCCATTCTAGTTTAGGACGCCCTCTTTTTCTGCGCCCTATTGGTTGCCATCCTAGGACTTGCTTTGGTAATCTTTTGTCGTTCATCCGTTGTACATGGCCGTACCATATCAGTTGCCTTTTAGTGATGTCATCCGTTATGCTTCCCTCGATTCCCATTCTTTCTTTTATGATGTCATTTCTTATGTGATCTATTCTAGATATTCTCATTGATCTTCTTATTGCATCCATTTCGACACTTTCCATTTTAGTTTTGTATTTTTCTGTTACGCGACAAGTCTGAATTCCATACAACAGCGTGCTTTTCACCATTGTTTCATATATGTTACATTCCTTTTTATTTCTCTGCTCCATAAAATACTGTTAAGACATCCAATAACCTTTTTTGCTTTTACTATTCTTTGTTCAGTTTTTTACAGTCTGTTCCTGTCTTATCCAATGTGACACCCAAGTAAACGTACTCATTGCATGGAGATATTGTTTGTCCATTGTCTAGTTCTAACTCACTGGATTCGTTTCCAATACATAAGTACTGTGTCTTGTCCACGTTCACTGTTAATCCCCACTTTTGGTATTCTCCCATTAACTTTCTCATCATATACTCCATGTCTTCTTTATCATTAGCTACAATTACTTGGTCGTCAGCAAACTGTAGTGTGTATATGGTAAATCGGTCGTTAAGTTGTATTCCCATGCCGTGCACTTTAGGTTTCCAGTTTTTTAGAGCTACTGCGATATATATTTTAAAAAGTGTTGGAGAGATACAACATCCCTGTCTTAAGCCTTTTGTTACCAGGAATTCTTTTGAAAGTCTATTTCCAATTTTAACTTTAGATTTTGACCCTTTGTATAGTTCTTTTATCGCTTTTATGTATGTATGATTGATATTAGTTTGCTCTAACACTGTCCATAATTTTTCTACTGGAACGGTATCATATGCTTTTTGTAGGTCCACAAAAGTAACATGAGTCTCTATATTTCTGGCGCTCCTTTTCTCAATTACTTGACAAAGACAAAAAACATTATCACTACAAGATCTGCCTGCACGAAACCCACTTTGATCTTCTACTTCTTGTTCATGAAAATCAATCTCTATTAGATCTCTAAGAATCCTACCGTACAATCTACTTAGAGTACTGCTTACTGAAATTCCTCTGTAATTGTTGCGATCCAGCTTGTTTCCTTTTTTATGTATTGAGGATATGAATGCAATTTTCCAAACATTAGGTACTGGATGTCCGTTTATGCATTGATTGATAATATATGTGAGATTTTCGAGTAGTTTCTCTGATCCATATTTGAGCATTTCAGCATATATTCCCTCAGGTCCGCTAGCTTTTCCGGATTTAAGCTTTTTAATACTATTCTTTATCATTTCTTTTTCGATGATTACTTCCTCTCCATGTATTTCTATGTCTTTCCTCGGAGAGGCTGCCAGATATTCGGGTCTCGTCTCCTGCAGCAGTCCCTTGTAGTGTTCTGTCCATTGTTCTGGTTTGACGATCTGGATGTTCACTTTTTCTTTTGTTGGGTTTTTTACTGCCGAAATGAATTTCCATACTTCAGAACTCGTAAGCAGAGTTCTCTCCTACGTGTGTATTTATATCGTGGCATTTGCGCTCGAACATTTTATGCTTTTCTGTACGTATCAAATTTCTTAGCTGTCTTCTGGTTTCCCTGTAGATTTCTAGGTCTCTTTGTTCTTTAGTACTGAGCCATTTCAAGTATGTGCGTTTTTTCTCTTTAACCATTTCCTGTATTTTCTCCATCCACCACATCTTCCTGTTATTTCTATTATCTTGGTATCCAACAGCTTCGTTACTTGCTTCCTTCAAGCTTTTTATTATGTTTGTATATATCTCTTCAAATTAGTGATTTGTGTTTATTAATTTTTCATCTAATCGGTCCTAATACAATCTTTGGGTACTTTCGATTTCTAGACTTCTAAAGTTGTATTTTTGATTATCTTCGATGCATTCTAGGTTTTCAATTTCTCTAATACTTTCGTCCTTATTTCTTTTTCTTAAAGGGAATAATATTTTTGCTTTTACCAGATGGTGGTCAGATCCACAGGTAACACCACGAAGTGCTCGCACATCATACCACTTTAATTGCGAGTGTTGTCCACCTATAGCATAACAATGATATATTTTATATTGTGGGCATAATAAATTTTTTAAAACTATTTATCCAACTTTTTTGGCATACCTACATCATCATTAATTTTTTATTATTTAACATTTTAATTTAAATAAAACCTAGATTAAAAAGTGAGTATATTAATATCTTTTTCCCAGTTTAACAAGAAATACTTAATCAATTTATTAAAATTATTATCTAAGTATGCGTAAACAAACATGAATGCGTAAGTGCCTTTTAAAAACACATTCAGTACAACTGCACCAACAACGTAAATACAGGGTGATTTCTTGTCATTGCAAAATCCAAGGGCGGTGTTTCTGTAGCCAAATTCTGGGGGGATGGTAATGGTCAAGCAGTGACTGTAGATAAGGGCATAAGAAAACAGCGCTTAGACAAAAGCTCACAGGAAATATCCGTACTAGATAAGAGCGCACACATAAAAAAGCCCAAGTGGAAAAAAGCACACACCGAAAAAGAGCTTACACGGAATATAGCGCACATAGTAAAACAGCGCACAGGGAAATCATACAATAAAAACTTTTTGACTAATGGAAAAATCATGCAATGAAATAAAGTTAGACTTCTAGAATTCGAATATTTCATGAAAAAAAGTAACAGGTTAGGTTATTTGACCATTTCACATTTGGCCACAAAAAGCCAAGGGTATTTATATCAAAAACATCAAAAAATTTTGATATTTCAAAAAAAGTTGAATTGTATGTGTTTGAATTTTAGAAAAGTTAAAATTTTGAAAATATATGTAAATTTACACCGGCACAAAAAAAATGGTCTGTACATAGGACCTACCTTTTATATAAGTTCTTTGGTGCGCTAAGTCCAAATCTGGGGTCTTTTTGACCGTACACCATAAAATTTCGAGTAAATTAAATAAATAAACTTTGCAATTTTTTGCGGACATACAAAAAAATTTGCGAAACATTGCAAAACATTGCAGTTATAAAAACGTTTAAAAAATAAATGGATCCCTGGCGGATCTGATACGGAATATTATGAATATGTTCCTAGCTAGCCGATTCACACTTCAAGTAGAGCCATGATATTTCACCTCTATAAACTTAGCATTACCACTTAAGAATTGGATATTCGCAATATATGCATTAATTGTCGTAAATTTGTCGTAAATTTGTCGTGAAAGAAAAAAAATTGTCGCGCCACCCGTCTTCCTGAAAAGGGTATGTAATGCTAAGTTGAGTCTCAACTTAGCATTACCACCACAGAAAAAATTAAAATTTTTAAAAACTAATCTATGGAATAATTGTCGTAAATTTGTCGTGAAAGAAAAAAATTTGTCGCGCCACCCGTTTTCCTGAAAAGGGTATGTAATGTTCACTTTTTTTCATAATTTCTAAAACAACGCAAAATCCTTGCGATCAATGAATATTTACACAAACACCACAAAAGGTTATATTGAAAAGTAAAAGCGGAACGTAATATAATGATTGTTTCACCAAAAATTTACAATTGCGCGACAAGGTTAAATATACTACATCTTCGTATTGTGAAAAAGCTTAAAGATCACTAAGATTTAGCTGGGAAATCTCAAAATTGCTCACTGCCCGTTTTCGGGAAAACGGATGACGTGTCAATTGTATTTCTTTTACGACAAATTTACGACAAATTCACGACAATTAATGCATTTAATAGTTTTTGAAATACACGAATAAAATAATATGCATGTGTAAAAATATCCAATCAGGACATTTTATTTTAAGGACCGCATAAAGGATAGACTTATGCCGATTGATATTGCTATTCCAAATATGTTTGCATCTTGCATCGTAAGGTACCGTGGGCATTGGAATAATACGTACTATATGGCAATATTATGCATATGTTATTGAAAGCAACCAATCAGGTCATTTTTTCTTAATTTAAGGACCGCGAAAACTTTTTTCTGGAAGTTTGCATGAGGCGTTGGCAATTATATGGTGCTAAGTGCTAAGTTGAGTCCGAACCCAAACGAACTTAGCATTACCACTTTAGGATTGGATATTGGCAATATATGCATTATTTGTCGTAAATTTATCGTCAAATAAAAAAATTATCGCGTTCTCCGTTCTTCACGAAACGGGCTTTTTTTAATTTCAGTATAAATATCACTGGTCTTTAAGTTATTTCATAAAAATGCGACCTGGTGAAAATACAATTATTGCATAGATTACGAATATCCAATTCTTAAGTGGTAACGCTACGTTTAAGAAAATTACAGCAGCTGATTGTGAGAAAAGAGTCTTATCTTACGGAGAGAAAGAAAAAAGTAGCCTATAATATCTCATTCCATTAAAAACTGCTTTTTCGTTAATAATAAGGAAGGGGTTAGACTTTAATTATTTCATAATCCTTTTGAGTTTTAAAAATATTTAAAACAGGAAATGGGGCACTACCACATATACGTAATATTTACGTATTATTAACCAGAACACAAAATAAAAGCTTTTTTTAGGGTCAACTTTGGTTTCTCTCTGATCTCACTAGGATTTCGTGGAATCCACATAGCATTTCTGTTTTGGATACTAATGCACTTCGCTACGATTTTGGTGTACTATTGTTTTAAGATATGGGTCAACATAAGGATAAATTTAACCCCAAAATGTAAGTAAACAAGATGTTATTCGGAAAGCTGTGGAATATGCCTAAATTTTTTTTAATTTCTCTTTAAAAAATACTTAAGTCCTGTTGGGTCCTGTTATGTCCTGTTGGGTCATGTCATGTCCTGGCGTGTCCTGTTGGGTCCTTCCTGACAAGTGTCCTGTTGGGTCTTGTCGCGTCCTGTCGGGTCTTGTCGCGTCCTGTCGGATCTTAATAGTCCCCTCAAAATGTAGAAAATTTAATTTGTAGAAATGTAAAACCTAAAAAACATAATTTGTAAACATCGAAATTAATAAAAACAAAATTTGAAGAAAACTGAATTTGTCAAAAAATAATAACAAACGTGGAATTTCGTACCCGTGAATTTAAAACAACAAGTTTCGTGGCTAATCGGGCAAAAAAGAATTTTTTGTTTCTCTCATATTTTTTCGTGTGTAATTAACTAATTAACTTCGCAAGAATTGTCACATCGACCTAGCAGTGTTCTGAGGAGTCCCATAAGGACGAAACAGTTAACTGTCAACACTTATTAGGTGTCCATTAGATCTTGGACCCCCGTGAGGTTAAGCTTTCAAGCTACCCACGGAAAAATATGAGAGAAACAAAAAATTCTTTTTTGCCCGATTAGCCACGAAACTTGTTTGATTTCAAAAAATAATTCATAGAAAAGTAAAGCGCAAAAACCGTAGAGTGTAGAAATGTTTTACTGTTCTCCCGGTAGAGGCCACCGTCGCACAGTGGGGCAGAAGCACAAAAAAGTGCGATAAAGTCCCACAGTGTAATGGAGGTATTCCTTTGTAGTCAGGAATATTTAAAATAAATTACTTAATGTTCCAAAATAAAAAAAAATTGACCCCGAGCTGTTAGTCGAGGTATAAGTGGTCGAATAAACTTCAAAAAATTATATTATATTGTCGACCCTACAGAAACGGAAACGCCAAGTTTGCCCCCTCCCCAATAACTAATCGTCCCCCTGAAAAATTAAAACACCTAAACCCCCCCCCCCCCCCCCCAAAAACTTGACAGAACCGACATTAAATTTTTACATACTTTTCTTCTGTCTGACTTTTGCCATTTTTAAAACGACTTGACGGAAGCTTTCAGTGGCATATATAAGGGGGGCCTAGGGGGCCCGGGCACTCCCCGAAGCTAAGATTTTTCTAGATATTTTCCACATATTTCATGAATACAAACATAAAACAGCATAAAATACGGCCACATGGGGTCTCGACCCCCCCTTCCCCCAAAACTGTCTCAGGCCCACCCCGAGACATTTTTCTATATACGCCACACTTTCTTTGTTTATAAATAATCATGTTTATATATTATACTAAACAGAACAAAAAATAATTTAACTATATTAATAAATCAAATAATAAGTTAAAAGAAAAGATCGGTCTAATAGTGTAAAATTAACGTATAACCCTCGTTATAAAAGAGTATTTTTATCCTTTAACAAATTGTAGCTTTCGCTACGCTCGTGCTGAAAACTTTTTACCTTGAAATAAAAAGTGTTACTTTTATCCCTTGGTATATATTATAAGAACAGGGCCCTCTTTAATCCTTATTTTAGGGATAAAACTGTCACTTTTTATCCTTAAAATTAAAAAAAAAGGCTCTGTCAGACATTATGTTTTTAGTATAGTAGCTGAAAACCACATAAATATAATTATAATTTAATTTTAGGGCAGAAAAATCCAAAAGTTTAAAAAATATCTCCTAAAATTCGTAATTAGTGTCTTGTTACAGGCTACAAACTTTTTGCCTCGGGATAAGGAGTGACTTTTATCCTTAATATATATTGAGTATAATAATAGTATGTGTAGATGTATATGTATTTAGTACGTTATATTTTAAATATCTATACTACAATTTTAACACACATTTCGCTAAGTTTGGAGAAAAATGTTAATATTTAAAAATTAATTCCGGCCTTATTAGCAAAAACTAGCAGCTAAATGTGGCATCATTTTAAAAAGGAAGGTTCAATAAAGAATGATTGGCGACAAGTTACTTTGTGTCCACGTATATTTTTAAAAATTAAAGAAAATAAAAAAATATTGAAAGATTTTACAAAAATGGCAGTTTCAAGAAAAACAACAAAAAATTTTGCATTTTTTTTATACGAGAATAATGTACTCACCATGGTGATTATCTGACATAATTAAAATTATTTTAACCAAACTTGATCAACATTAAAAATTGTGGCAAAGTTGATTCATTTGTGTTCTTAAAACAACTACGCAACGTCAGTTTTCAAAACACGCTAACTTTGACAAGGTGTTTTATGCATTTGTTTGACGTTTGACTATCCGAAGCTAACTTGCTATGGTAAAGCGATTATTAATAAATAGTTTTCAGTAAAAATATCTCCCATATTAGATAAATGAGTTCTGCACTAAATCGTATGTTTTCTTGATTTTGCCCCTCTGTGCGTCGCGTCAACTGCGTCAGCTATAACCATAAATGAAGCAGCGAATGAGATACTCTTTCATCACGTAGCGCTGTGGAGGGGGATGCAACAATTCGCCGCGGGGACAATTCGCCGCTGGCCGATTCGCCGCGGGGACAATTCGCCGCGGGATTTTTTCTTTTATGATATTACCATTGGCAATTGTTTAAATATTTTTATTTAGCTTGACTTCATATAATATATTTGTTTATTTGTTTGGTTATAACTTTTTTCAAACTTTTCCAACTAGGTATTTGGTGGTAATATATGGTATAAATAATATGGTGGATTCAAAATGGCGGATGTTCCCATTTATGAACCGATTTGCATTAAACTCGGAACTTAAAGATCTTTCAGGTCGCTTAAATTTATCAAAATTAAAATGGCGGATCCAAAATGGCGGATTTTCCCATTTGTGAACCGATTTGCATCAAATTCGGAACTTTAAGATCTTTCAGGTCGCTGATTATGATTTCTAACTTAAACTTTCAAAAAATTTATAACGGCGGTTCCAAAATGGCGGTTCCAAAATGGGGGATTTTCCCATTTATGTACCGATTTGCATCAAACTCGAAACTTTGAAATCTTTCAGGTCGCTTAATATTATTTGTAACTTAAACTTTAAAAAAGTCAAAATGGCGGTTTCAAAATGGCTCAAACTTGAAGCATCGCGGCGCTTAAGGTAACTCCATATAATTTTTGACTCAAATTTAAAAACCTGAAAATGGCGGATCCAAAATAGCGGATTTTCCTATTTATGAACCAATGTGCATAAAACTCGGAACTGTGGATATTTAAGGTCTCTGATTTCTAACTTAGATTAAGAAAAAACTAAATGACGGATCCAAAATGGCGGACTTTTTAATTTTTGAACCGATATGCCCCAAACTTGAAACTATGCGGTGCTTAAGGTCAAACAATACATATTTTGACTCAAACTTAAAACAATCTGCATAGCGCATTAAAAAATTAAAATAATGACACAATTATTCAAAATTCGGTTTAATTCCTTATTATTTAAAAGATTTTAGTACATCTTACGATTAAAAATAAAATTGGAGAATTTTTTTATTAGATTTAGTAGCTACCCAACAAACATTAACTTGACGGAACTGTACTAATTTTGTTCATTCTGCTGGCAAACGGTAAACGCACACGCTATTTTCATGTTATTAAATTTAGGTCAAAAATCGTATTGAGCTACCTTAAACGCCGCGATGGTTCAAGTATGAGGCAAATCGATTAATAAATAAGAAAATGCGCCATTTTGGAATCGCCATTTTGATTTTTTTAAAGTATAATTTAGAAATCATAATCAGCGACCTGAAAGATCTCAAAGTTCCGAATTTGATGCATGTTGGTTCATAAATGGGAAAGTCCGCCATTTTGGATCCGCCATTTTGGATTTTTATAAATTTAGGTTAAAAATAATAATAAGCGCCCTGAAAGATCTTAAAATTCAGAGTTTGATGCAAATCGGTTCATAATTGGGGAAATCTGTCATTTTGAAACCGCCATTTTGATTTTTTAAAGTTTTAAAGTTAAAAATTGTAATCAGCGACCTGAAAGATCTCAAAGTTCTAAATTTGATGCATATTGGTTCATAAATGGGAAAATCCGCCATTTTGGAATCGCCGTTTTGATTTTTTTAAAGTTTAGGTTAGAAATCATAATTTTATATACTTTTTTAATAAAAAAATATTCAATTGCAATCCGCCATTTTCAGGCGTCATTGTGGAACCGCCATTTTAATTTTATAGAAGTTGAAGTTAGAAATTATAATCAGGGACCTGAAACACCCCAAAGTTCCGAATTTGGTGCATATAGGTTCATAAATGGCAAATTCCGCCATTTTGGATCCGCCATTTGGATTTTTTAAAATTTAAGTTTAAAATAATAATCAGCGACCTGAAAGATCCGCCATTTTGGAATCGCCATTTTGATTTTTTTAAAGTTTAAGTAAGAAATCATAATTTTATTTACTCTTTTATTAAAAAAAATATTCAATTGTATACTAATACCTAGTTGGAAAAGTTTGAAAAAAGTTATAACCAAACAAATAAACAAATATATTTTATGAAGTCAAGCTAAATAAAAATATTTAAACAATTGCCAATGGTAATATCATAAAACAAAAAATCTCACGGCGAATCGTCCCGCGGCGAATCGGTCGGCGGCGAATCGTCTTCTGCCCCTGTGGAGAGGGTCGGCTCTTTATTGTTGCCAGGTCTACGTAGTATAAAATTATAGGATGTAAACAATAAAAATATTTAGGCGGGATTTATAAATTGTATCTCACCTGTCCTCCAATCGGTGTTAACATAATCTAAGTGTAATCTAAAAGTGGTCAATTGATCGCAAAGGCAGGTTAGGATCCGTTTGCGATCCTTTCACAGTTAGGCTACAACCATTTTCAACCTCCCGAAAAGAGGAAAAGGGAGCTATAAATACAAAAAACACGAAAAAAATAATTGCCAAAAAAATATAAGAGTGGAGTCACTTCGGTATATGAGGGTACTGCTCACCCCCCCCCCTCCCGAAGCCAACAGTTTTTTAGATATTTTCCACATATTTCTCTCATAGAGTCGCTCATAGTCACCCCGAATCTTTTAGCTCACACATATACTATACTATAGTAGTGTGAGCTATGGTGATCCTAATTTTTTCGAGAAAAAAAAAGTTGCTATGATTTCAAATATCTTTGCGTTTCAGACGATTTTGAAACTTTTTTGTTGCGCCGTCTGTCTGTCTGTATGTCTGTCTGTCTGTCTGTCTGTATGTCTGTCTGTCTGTATGTCTGTATGTCTGTCGGTAACGACCAACGCACATAAGTCAAAAACCGCTTGGCCGATTTTATTGAAGTTTGGTACCAAGGCTGGGTCTTGGGTCGAGATGGTCCCATTTAAAAATCCACCGAACACAAACCAAATAAAAGGGTGGGGGTAGATTTCAAAAATTAGAGTTTATGTGAAAATATGGCGTGGGTGATATCAAACGAAAGGTAATTGAGTCTGCAGTTAAACAAAATACATTTTAATTTATTTAAAAAAATGGGTGGGGTGTATTTTAAAAATTAGAGTTTAAGTGAAAATATGGCGTGTGTGATATCAAACGAAAGGTAATTGAGTCCGGAGTTTAACAAAATGCATTTTAGTTTTTGTTTTTTTAAGGGTGGGGGTAGATTTCAAAAATTTGAGTTTAAGTCAAAACATGGCTTGTGTGGTACTAAACAAAAGGTAATTTAGTCTGGAGTTGAATAAAATATATTTCAGTTTTTAGTTATATTAGCTCACACTATAACTATAGTACCTAGTGTGAGCTTAGGGGCCCATATATTGGCAGAGTATTTTCTATAAACGCCACTGTGTGAGCTGATGATTCCTAGATAATATGAGCTACCCTAACCCCCTTTTGAGGAGCTGCCCAGAAACTTGTTTTTGTTAAGTCGTTTGACCATTTCCTCGCAATATCACTTTTATTTTATTGTATGATACTACTTGGTAAAAAAATAAGGGGACTATAAGCAATGGACCACTAAACTTGCAAATAAATGAACTCCTCCCCCTATTATAGTGACTAAGTTTTTGATTTTTTATTTTATTTAGAAAAAAAATTTGAAAATGGCGTTTCTTTTTCCTCATTTGTGAGTCTCACATCTTGGCCCACATACTTGAATGTGCTGCATTATTTGGAGTATTTTGTGCAGTGGCGTATACAGAGGCACTAAATATTACCAATACCAAAAACCAATTCCTCGGATTCCTCCCATTTTAAATTTAGGTGCTCCTCTAAACCTTTGTCTGCAGCACGTGCATATTTTCGTAAGGCGATGGAACGCATCAATATTTATTAATTAATATTTTAAACTTACATTTTTAGCTCACCAGAAAATTCTTGTTGATGTCGGAGGAATCGTTTTACTTTTGGGATTTTACGTGTGTATGTTCCGCTTAATGGAAAAGTGTAACTCTTTCTTTAATTTCCCGATGGGAACTGGTCTTGCTTGTTGCATGGAACAGGTAATAGTCGAAGCATATTGTTACAAATTTAAGTTATTTAAATTTTATAGTTAGAATTTATTTAGGTTTAGTGTAGTATTAGGTTAACATATTTTATGGTTGTATTCTTAATCTAGGTTTTAGTTGCGTTATCTGTGACAAACTGGTATGCGAACGGTCCGTGTTCTAGAAAAGGTTGGAATAATTCCGAATCGAACAAGGATGGAATATTCTCGAATAGTAGGCAGCCCGTTATATATAGGGCCGGACGTCGTGCATCGGGCAGTCAGAGATAACCAATGGTAGTGATCGCTAGATGTTAACGCGAAGTTAATAGGCGTATTAAAGTATTGAATTATTAGCAAGTTATTAGTAAGTTTAAGTGCGTGTTTTTGTACATAATTTGTCGAAATAAATTGACGTATCGTTTTCAACAATTGCAAGTTTTAATTTGTCGTTGTGAACCCGTAAAAATTGGTGTCAGAAGTGAGATTAAAATAAATAAATAGTGCAAAGACTATCCTTACATAGTACCACCGGCTAGGACAATTGAAAAGAAGAACAGTAAGTGATTTTGCCAGAATATTCAGAACTGAATAGTGCAAAGACTATCCTTACATAGTACCACCGGCTAGGACAATTGGACAGAAGAACAGTAAGTTATTTTTCCAGAATATTCGAAGAAGTTCGATATTGATTTATTCAAAAACCAAAAGAGATATTTAAGAATCGACTTCGATATTAGCTTAGTTAGTTAAAAAGTAAGAATTAGAAAGAATTTCTAGAATATCCCATCACTTTCTACGACGCTCTATTCGAAAACCAGAAGAAATATCCAAAAAGCGACTTCCACATTAGCTTAGTAATTTCAAAAGTAAGAACTAAAAAGAATTTCTAGAAGATTCCATAACATTCTACGACGTTCTATTCAAAAACTAGAAGAGATATACAAATACCGATTTCGACATTAGTTTAGTTATTTCAAAAGTAAGAATTAGAAAGAATTTCTAGAAGATTCCATAACATTCTACGACGTTCTATTCAAAAACTAGAAGAGATATACAAATACCGATTTCGACATTAGTTGAGTTATTTCAAAAGTAAGAATTAGAAATTATTTGTAGAAGATTCCATAAGATTCTACGACGGTCTATTCGAGAACCAAAAGAGATAATCAAAAAGTGACTTCTACATTTGCCTAGTAGCAGAAAGAGTAGCATTTACCAGTATATTCCAGAACATTCCATTAGGTTCTATTTAAGAATTGGAAGAGATATTGAAAAACCGACTTCGACATTCGCTTTGTAGCCCTAAAATACACGTTTTAAGTGATTTATCACGGAGTTGATGCTTACTAGACAAAGATCGGCCAAGATGGAAGATTTAACTAAAATGATGCAGGCTCTAGCAGCTCAAATGGCTCAAAACCAGAACGACATGAAACAGACCATTGAACAAAACCAGGGCGATATGAAACACACCATGGACGACATGAAACACACTATTGAACAAAATCAGAATGATATGAGACAGACCATCGAACAAAACCAGAACGACATGCAGGAAAACTTTGACCAAATAAAGAGCAACTCCGAACAGCTGAGAGAAGAGTTTAAGACTGCAACCGAAGATCTTAAGGAAGAAATAACTCAAAGAATGCATAGTGTGGAACAAAAGGTACAAAATAAATTGCAGATTGTAGAAGAAAAGGTTCATAATGTTGAAGAAAAGGTACAGAATGTTAGGGAAGAAGTTTTTCAAACCTTGGAAGAAAAATTCCAGGACGTGTCAAAACAGCTTATACAGCTCCAAAAAGAACACAACAAAATGAAAGCTCAGGGATGTGTTGTGAATTCCAAGCAAAACATTAAGCCTCCAAATTTCGATGGTACGTCTTCTTGGTCTACTTACAAACAACAGTTTGAAGCTGCCGCTGCTGCAAATGGTTGGGATGATGAGGAAAAAGCTTGAGCATTGTTAGTAGCTCTACGAGAACCTGCTCTGGGACTTTTACGGTCCATTCCAGTCGAACAAAAACAGAATTATAACGCTTTAGTGGCAGCGTTCGAAAGAAGGTATGGAGACGAACACTTGCGAAATTTACATTGGTCAGAATTAAATATTCGTCAGCAAAGACCAGGAGAATCATTGCAAGAGTATGAAGCAGATATCAGGAGGCTGATGTACTTGGCTTACCCAGAGATGCCAGAAAATTACAGAGATCCCTTCACGGTAGATCGCTTTATTAATGGCTTGCGAGACACAGACTTAGCAAAGTTACTTCGCCGAGAACGCTTCCATAGCAGCAGTGAAGCGTTGATTCGAGCCCTTGAAATTGAGTCATCAAATAATATGTCCAGGCCAAACGTAAGGGCTGTTTCAATTCACGAGCGTGAAGAAATGAGCAAGGAACAAGAGGTTCCCTGAAAGACGCTAAGCCAAATTCTTCAATCACTGAAAGAGAAGATTGACTCTTCAAAAGAAAGCAGACGATCCCCTCCAAATGTAAAGTGTTTTAAATGCGGACTTACAGGGCACATTCAACGCAATTGTCGTGTCCAAATGAGGTCTCGCCTACCATCTAGCGGGACAAAGTACAGAAGAGGAGATCAGGAAAAACTAAAACTTTTCAACACGGAAAGGCGGGTGTTAACTAATGGAAGGGTAGCCCCCAAAATTTATTCAATTAAGAGCTTAAAACATACTGCTGACAGTCTTAACATCGACGGACTTATAAATGGAAGACAAGTTAACATAACAGTAGACACTGGTGCTGCCATATCATTTCTTAAGTTCAAAATTGCAACGAGATATAAAATTCGACCAACAGAAAAGAAAATAACACTTAAGACTGTGACTGGAGAATCCGCCGACGTGTTGGGGCAGACAGACATAGACCTACAGCTGGGAAGATTGAAGATTCGCTACACTGTATTGGTTGCTGAAATAGAAGACGAATTTATTTTGGGAATGGACTTGATAAGTAAACATGGATTTGCGTTTGATAATAAACTTAATACCCTGAGATTTGGGAATGAAGAGTTCATTTTGTCAAATAGTCACTTCAATAAAGAACCAATAAAGGTCGTGGCAGTATGTACAACAAGACTGGTCGGTAACAGTGGGACCATAATTTTTGGGAGGCTAGAAAGTAAAACATCAAGCTGTGTCGGACTCATAAGCCAACAGAAATTATCCAACACCTACCTCGTTGCAAAGTCACTAGTTAAAACCGATAAAGACATCCCGATTAGAGTCGCCAATATTTTCCCAATTAGTGTCAAAATTAATAAGGGGGAGGTGGTAGCATTATTTGAGCCAGTCCAGAAAGTAACAAGATGTGAAGAGCCAACTTCGGAGGATAAAAGTAAGTTACCAACGGAGGTACTTCAGCAATTTCAGTCAACTTGGCAACATCTCACTCCAGAAGAATTTCGTAAAGCGAGAGAGTTTATAGAAGAACAAAATAATATCTTTGAAACTAAGAGTAGTTCGGGACGCACAAACCTTATTCAACATTCCATCAACACTGGCGATGCCCAACCGATAAGACAGCCCCCAAGAAGACTACCATTGGCCAAACAAGAAGAAGTTCACAATCTCATTATTAAAATGCTCAGCGACGGTGTTATTGAAGTCATCAAGTCCTTGGTCATCTCCTGTGGTGTTGGTCACTAAAAAGGATGGAAGTACTAGATTTTGTGTCGATTACAGGAAACTTAACGATGTGGCCAAGAAAGATAGTTACCCACTGCCAAGAATAGACGACACATTAACAACATTGGCAGGATCATGTTGGTTTTCTACTCTTGACCTAAAAAGTGGGTATTGGCAAGTAGGAATCTTTGAAAAGGATAAAGAGAAGACTGCATTCTCTGCTGGAAGTGAACTTTATCAGTTTAATGTGATGCCATTTGGCCTTTGCAATGCTCCAGCTACATTTGAAAGACTAATGGAAGTCGTTCTACGAGGCCTTACTTGGAAAACCTGTCTAGTATATTTGGATGATGTCATAGTAATGGGGAAATCATTTCAAGATCATCTAGACAATTTACGAGAAGTATTTTCAAGAATCAGAAATGCCAATCGCAAATTAAACTCAAAGAAATGTTTTCTATTCCAAGAAAAAGTTGAATTCCTGGGTCACGTCGTTTCCCGAGAAGGCATCCATACTGACGAAAAGAAGTTACAAGCAATAAAAGAATGGCCTCAACCTCGTGACAAACATGAATTGAGAAGCTTTTTGGGTCTGTGTACATACTACAGACGATTTGTAGAAGGATTCGCCAAAATAGCGTCTCCATTACATAGATTTACAGAAGATAAAGCTTCTTACAGATGGAATACTGAATGTGACCAAGCATTTAGAAAACTGAAGGCAGCATTATGTTCTAGTCCAATTCTCGCATATCCTATTCCAAAAGGTAAATTCATATTAGATACTGATGCGAGCAACGATGGCATAGGAGCAGTACTCTCCCAAGTACAAGATGGAGAAGAACGGGTCATCGAATTTTTCAGCAAAAAGCTATCCAAACCAGAGAGAAATTATTGTGTTACCAGAAAGGAGCTCCTAGCCATCATTAAATCCGTAGATCACTTTCACAAATATCTCTATGGGCAAGAGTTTCTGATTAGAACGGATCATGCTGCGTTACAGTGGCTCATGAAAATGAAACAACCTGAGGGGCAAGTCGCGAGATGGATAGAAAAGCTACAACAATACCATTATCAAATTAAGCACCGAGCGGGAAGGGTGCATAATAATGCGGATGCATTGTCCAGAAGACCTTGCCCTGAGGATTGTAAACATTGCAGGAAAATTGACCAGAAAGAAGGAATTACCTACGTGCGCCAGATAAAGTTAGAACCAGATGAAGAATGAATGGCGGCTTCGATTAGAATCACACAACTTAACGACAAAGATGTAGGACCTATCTTGCGATTGAAAGAAGAGAACAAGCCACGACCATCATGGCAAGATATCGCAAACCAAGGGGTGATATTCAAATCACTGTGGGCACAATGGGATTCACTGATAGTAGAAGAAAACATCCTTAAACGTGCCTGGGAAAGTGCCGATGGCCTTACTGTGATTAATCAAGTAGTGGTTCCTAGGAGCATGGTAGACAATATAATGGCCAAATGCCATGGTGGAAAATCAGGCGCGCACCTAGGCATAAATAAAACCATGGACAAAATTCGAAACCGATTTTATTGGGTCAATTACTTTCAAGATGTGAAAAACTGGTGCCGCCGATGTTCGACTTGTGCAGCCAGCCAAGGTCCCAAAACAAGGTCCAGAGGTCAAATGAAACAATATAACGTAGGTCTACCATTCGAACGCATTGCTATTGATGTGGCCGGACCATTTCCAGAAACTAAAAAGGGCAACAAATACATCCTTGTTGTCATGGATTACTTTAGCAAATGGCCAGAAGTTTTTGCTTTGTCTAACCAAGAGGCCGCTACAGTTGCAGAAGTTCTGGTAAATGATGTTTTCAGCCGATTTGGCATTCCTTTGGAACTACATTCAGATCAAGGAAGAAACTTTGAATCAAAGCTCTTCCAGAATCTCTGTGACCTTTTAGGAATACATAAGACACGGACTACTGCTTTACATCCGCAGTCAGATGGCATGGTTGAAAGATTTAATAAAACAATAGAAGAACATCTTTGCAAAGTTGTTGATGAGCACCAAACAGATTGGGACCAATATATTCCAATGTTTTTGATGGCCTATAGAACCGCCATTCACAATACGACAGGAGCTACTCCATCTAGTATTCTGTTTGGTGAGAACTGCGTTTACCATGTGATATCATGTTTGGTTCACCTGAAGAAGCACACTTAGAGGTTAATGACTATGTCGAACGTTTAAGGCAAAAGCTGCACGATATCCATGAAGTGGTTAGAGAGCGAATAAAAATAGCCAGTGATCGCATGAAAGCGAGATATGACCTGAAAGCAAACTCTTCAGGGTTCAAAGAGAATGATCAAGTCTGGCTATACAATCCTCAACGCAAGAAAGGAAGATCACCTAAGTTGACACCATCATGGGAAGGGCCTTATAAAGTTGTAAAGGGAATTAATGATGTAGTCTACCGAATCCAGAAAAGCCCGAAGTCCAAGATGAAAGTTGTTCATCTAGACAGACTAAAACCTTACCTGGGAAATGTTGATCGAGACGATCAAACCTGAAGAGGAGGATAGTGTTACAAATTTAAGTTATTTAAATTTTATAGTTAGAATTTATTTAGGTTTAGTGTAGTATTAGGTTGACGTATTTTATGATTGTATTCTTAATCTAGGTTTTAGTTGCGTTATCTGTGACAAACTGGTATGCGAACGGTCCGTGTTCTAGAAAAGGTTGGAATAATTCCGAATCGAACAAGGATGGAAAATTCTCGAATAGTAGGCAGCCCGTTATATATAGGGCCGGACGTCGTGCATCAGGCAGTCAGAGATAACCAATGGTAGTGATCGCTAGATGTTAACGCGAAGTTAATAGGCGTATTAAAGTAGTGAATTATTAGTAAGTTATTAGTAAGTTTAAGTGCGTGTTTTTGTACATAATTTGTCGAAATAAATTGACGTATCGTTTTCAACAATTGCGAGTTTTAATTTGTCGTTGTGAACCCGTAACAATATAAATAAGGTCGTTAGCACAAGCACCGACCGAGGGTGTTCACATTCTTCGGGGCGTCAAATCAAACGCTTGAGCCTGTGAACGTCCTCGGGTGGGGGCTTCTGCTAACTATCTTATTCATATGGCCGAAGCTAAAATTCCGTTACCAAAATGCGCAGGTACCAATGCGCGTATGTTTGCATACCTCGCACTTTTGTATCACAACCTCAACCAAGGCCAACAAAAAAATACAGGCCACCACCCTGAAAAAATCAGGTGTTCTCCGGGGGCTGACTTTTACATTGAGTCTTTTGGGATGTCAGATGTTTTTTTATGATATTTTCAAAATGGCACTACAGATTTCCGCAAAATTTCAGTGAAATATTCTCAGACACCATCCTCATATTCCACCAAACTTTTGTAAGGATGCAAAATGGCTAAAAGGTTAAAATGTTTAAGGTTTAGCCAAGGCCAACACAAAAATAGAGGCCACGACCCTGAAAAAATCAGCTGTTCTCCCGGGGCTGAATTTTACATTGGGTCTTATGAGAGGTCAGATGTTTTTTTATGATATTTTCAAAATGGCACTACAGATTTCCGCAAAATTTCAGTGAAATATTCTCAGACACCATCCCGATATTCCACCAAAGGTTTGTAAGGAAGCAACATGATTAAAAGGTTAAAATCTTCAAGATTTAGCATTCCTTATTTTGAATTCAAATTACCCGCCATGTACCACATGCCAACTGTTATATTTGACATGTATTTGACTTTGTCATATGTGATTGTCACATTCGCTTCTGCTTTAAACTTAATTTTTGTGTGAGCTAATGAAGCGGCTATGAAAAATTAAGGCTTACTATACATTTAAAAAAAATTGTTCTGCCAGAATAAAGTAAAAACAATCTCAAAAACGGCTTTATTTAACAAAAAATCAAATATCCATGAACCGTTATCCAACTTCAAAATTTTAAAGACAATCAGCTGTGTCGTAACGTGACCATCAAAAAAAAATCAGCCCCGGATGTGACGTCAACAAAGTGGAGGATCGTGGCCCGTCTATTTTGATAGCCCTGGTTTAGCATTCCTTATTTTGAATTCAAATTACCCGCCATCTACCGCATGCGAACTGTTATATTTGACATGTATTTGACTTTGTCATCTGTGCTTGTCACATTCGCTTCTGTTTTAAATTTAATTTTAGTGTGAGCTAATGAAGCGGCTCTGAAAAATTATGGACTACCTTACATTTATCAAAAATTGTTCTGCAAGAATATAGTAAAAACCGGCTTTATTTAAAAAAACACAAATATTTATGAACCGTCATTCTAACTGCAATATTTTAAAGACAATTAGCTGTGTCGTGACGTGACCATCAAAAAAAAATCAGCCCCCGATGTGATTTTGATAGCCCTGCCTCAACTAACCAATAAACACAATAAAGTCGAATTGCCCTATCTAAGGACAAAATTGGTGTTACCATTTTTAAAACGTTTTTTTGGACTTTGGATGAAAGGCAATACCTTCCTTTTAGTAAATTTTAGATAACCACGTATTTTGCGTGGCCTGCGTCCATACTATTACATATTTTTAAAAAGAGAAAGAAAAGTAATCGGGTAATAATATGTACGAGGTGTGACAATAAAATTATAAGACTGGTGTAAAAAATCTACTTTATTTAAATACTAATACAGCTTAATGAGGTTCCCCATCAATATAGTCCCCTTCTCTATCGACGCAGCGTTGCATGCGTTTTTTCCTATGTTGGAAGCAATTTTGGAAATCATCAAAAGAGAGGCTGTTAAGAAGTCTTGCCGTTTTTCCCCTGACATGTTCTAATATTTTAAAACGGGTTCCTTTTAACGATTTCTTCACTTTTGGAAACAGGTAGAAATCGCAAGAAGCATTGTCCTGGTAGAGCAGCCACGTCAATACTTCCAAATATAAATGTTGGTTAACTGTTTGACCCTCACGCGCCCATTTAATAAGAATAACATCCCTAACATCGAAAATGAAAACATTCAGCATCGCTGTTTTAGATGTGTTGGAGCGCCCCTCTCGTTCATTATCTTTAACTTCTTCACGACCCTCGTAAAAGCTTTTATGCCACATAAAAATCAATGCACGAGACATACACTGCTCCCCGTATACATGCTTTAGCATTCGAAAGCATTCAGTAGTAGTTTTTTTGAGTCTTACTTTAAATTAATACGTTGCTCAATTTTTTCGATTGTCGTAATTCCGCTTCAAACCACTGGGTAAGCCAAACTAGCAGAGGAAAGACGACACGATTGCGCGCGGTAGTAGAACGCACATCAAGGTGAATAACTCCAACCGCCCGAGGCGTAGAGATTTAAAACCTGTTAGTGCGGGGGCCAGTCTTAAAATTTAATTGTCACACCTCGTATATGTAGTATGTTTTTATTAAAATGAGTAGAGTAGAAACCGCAAACCTTCTTTTTTACCAGTATATAAATTGGGTCCCTTGCGGTAGCGCCTGGTGCGGTGGCACCGGTGCACTACACTAGATACGCCACTGGAGCCAACTTTCGTAGGTCACGGTGGATAGAATAGACCGGTATATGTATATATGTCGAATTTTTCACGTCACTGGTGGTCCAGCTGATTTTTGTAAACAAAAGTTAGATATGATATGAACAACGGAACTACTAATATTGTTCAATAATACTGAGGCAATTTTCGCACTGTTTTCTAGTACATCCTTATAAAATATAATTTTCTAGACTTATTTTCGTTATTTTTTTTTAGCCCGCTTTATTTTTTATTACACAAAACTTAAACTACAAATCAAACTGAATGTGATCGTTTAGTATCAAAGGTGAACCGAGGACTTGGGATCTTTGTTTACTTCCCAACTTGAGAAGTAAACAAAGATGTAGGTCAGCGGATTATTTTTGAAGCTGACACGAACACATTATTTTCTTCGAATTTTAATTTTTGTGTAAAGAGAAATGAAGCGGGCTAAAAAAAATAACGACTGGTATATCTGAAAAATATTGTTTTATAAGAATGTACTACAAAAAAATATGAAAACTGCCTTAGTTTTTAAAAAAATCAAAAAATATTAGTTGTTAATATCATATCTAACTTTTGTTTACAAAAATCAGCTGGACCACCAGTGTCGTGAAAATTCGACATATATTTATAAGATCCGAACACCGGTATATTCTATTCACCGTGTTCGTAGGTAACTGCATTTGTACGTGCGTGGAGTTTCACAAAAGCCTATTATTTTGCTTGAAATTTCTTATGATTTGTGCTTATTCAAATGAATAACTAAAAAATTACTATGCATAAATTTGTTTTAAAAAAATCAAGGGGAAAACACTTACGACATTTTTTCCCAAAAGTTTCCTTTTGTAATTGGGATGCTAGTAACTTTCTTATTATTTATTTTTTAGGTGGATAATTAAAGAATAATCGATTTGGTAAAATGCATACCATGTAAACAAATAATAGTTAATACATTGAATGTCGCTTATAACGATATCGGATATTACGACATATCGGTTATAGCGACGACATATTAAGGTCCCGACTGAGTTCTATATATAACCCATTTTGTTACCTTTTTTCTCTATAACGACGCTCGGTTATAACGTCCGAAATTAAGCGGTCCGTTCAATGTCGTAATAACAGATATTCACTGTATTTTCAAAAAACTGTTGAACAAGGGTCTTGTCTTAGTCTTATCTTAGCCTTATTTGGCAAGACTTTTGTTTTACCGCTAAGTGCAGCTCGCTATAAACTGAAATACCCTAATTCCGCTAAAAAAAAACTTAACGGCTTAAGAATTGATTCAAGAATATTCCTTTCTTCACATTAGTTAATATAGCTTATTGCGTTGTATTACTTATTTCAAGAATAATTCAATAAGAATGGCCTAGGGACTGTTTTTAAATTACGCAACGCAAAAACTCCCTCCTTGAGCATTACGTAATTTAAGACTAGTCCCCTGTGATTTCAAAGTCATATCAATTTGTAATAACTTTTTGTTTGTCTTGTAGACCAGACTTGTAATGAAGGTGCATGCTTTTATCAGAACCAACCTGAAGAAAATATGGAAATATAAGCCACACTCTGAACAGGAATTGAAAATTGCCCCAGTTTCTCATTTTGTTTACTTTTTATTTGCCCCGACGCTGATTTACAGAGATGAATATCCACGGTAAGAATAGTTATTTATTTACCTAACAACTGTGGAAGGAGATACTTGCTCGTACGCCGAGTTGTCAGGTACTTCAAGTACAATACTTGAAATTGTACTTCAAGTACTTACGAGTACTTCAAGTACTGTACTTGAAGTACATCTACAATCCGGTTATTGTACTTGGTAGGCGAAGTACTTTTAACAATGTAAAGAAAAAGTAAAATACTTGAAGTACATTATAAGTACTGCAAGTACATTAAAAGTACTTCAAGTACATTAAAAGTATTTCAAGTACATAAAAATACATTAAACGTACTTCAAGTACAATAAAATATTCTTGAAGTACAATGTAGATATAGGTGAGATGTAACTTTAATGCGCCGATGACAAGTGGTAGGCTCAGGGTTGCCACATGTCCGGTTTTTTTATTAACTTGGCAGGGAAGTCCAGTATTTTACCAACCTTGATAGGTACGTCTTAATTAATCGCCCAAAAAATCGTAATATTATTATTAAACTGGTACATCCTATGAGTGATTTAAAAATTATTGACGGGAAGAACAGTGCCCCAAATGCACGACCAAAAAAGAAATAAGGCAAACATTTTTTTGTAGGTCTCATTACAAAGTCAAATATATTTGGATTTACACAAATGTGATCTAACCGCGTATACAATTTGAGATAGAAAGACTTAATAAATTTTAAAATTGTTGCCTTTTCGGGTAAGTCCCATGTACCCCGAAGCTCGAGGTAACTGTAACACCCCTATTGCAAAACTATAAAACATTAAAAATATTTTGATGAGTCTGGGTTAATTTTGCAAAATTATTTCTTTCCATTATTTTTCTATGGCATTTGTATGTAAAATGATTTGAAATTATTGAAAAGTTTTTGACACTTTTTTAAATGTTTTTGGCATTTTTTAAATTTTTTGACATATTTAAAGTACTTGAAGTACTTAAGTACTTGAAGTACTTCTATTGTACTTCAAGTACTTCTATTGTACTTCATGTACAAGACTTGAGGAAAATCAAGTACTTTTATAATGTACTTGGTACTTGAAGTACATTTGAAAAGAAAATGTACTTAGTACTTCAAGTACTTTTAGAAATCTTAATGTAATTGGTACTTGTAATTGAAGTACATTCTGTAAATATGTAAAAAAATTAGAAAAATGCCAAAAATATCACCAAAGATGTCAAAAATTGAAAAAAAATACAAAAAAGTAACAAATGTCAAAAGATGTAAAATATCTAAGATGTAAAAAAATGTAAAACATACCAAAAAATTTTCAACCTGAAAGGTTTTATTTTTTGGAATATTGTTGTATTTAAATATGTACGTATTGCTTATATACCCAAACTACATTTATTTATTTTTCCTGAACTCAACAGTTTACATGCAAAGAAATAGAGAGGTAATGGAATGAGATAATTTTATTAAAGAAAAAGCTGCAAAATTGACCCAGTCGCATCAAAATGTTTTTAACGCTTTATAATTTTGCAATAAGAGTGTCACAGTTACCCCGAACTCCGGGGTAAATGAGACCTAACTCCAAAAGCCAAAAATTTTAAAATTTATTAAGTTTTTCTGTCTCTGTATACGCGGTTAGATCACATTTGTGTAAATCCAAATATATTTGACTTTGCAATGAAACCTACAAAAAGATCTTGTAAAACCGCTATGCATGTACCCGACCTGGCCTTATTTCTTTTCTGGCGGTGCATTTGAAGCACTGTTCTTCCCGTCAATAACTTCTAAATCACTCATAGAAAGTATTTATTTACTATTTTTATAATAGCCCACAAAACTGGGTAAAAACTTGTTTAAATCAAACATAATTAACAAGCAAAACAAACGTAAATGTCCAAGAAATTTTTTTGAGGTGTATCTAGTCAGACTAAATATAATTCGGGTTCTTTAAACCAACCTCCATCAAACGTAGAAATTACGTCTGCTGCAAGGTGAGTAGGTGGATCCCCAAAAATCGAGCTGCAAGTGCAACATACCTGCACTACCCACACTGCTCAATAGATGGCATGAACGTCTGTAGTAGTTAGGGTCACTGCATCCTGGGATTCCAGGATGCAGTGACCCTAGTAGTAGTTTCTCACACTGAATTTCACGTACCACGAAATAATGAAGGTGCGTGCAAATAATTAAGCCTACAGGCATTATTCTTTGGATAAGTGTGTACCTAATATTACTATTTTTTGGGCGATTAATTAAGACGTACCTATCAAGGTTGCTAAAATACCGGACTTCCCTGCCAAGTTAATAAAAAAACCGGACAGATGGCAACCCTGAGGCTACCACTTGTCTTCGGCGCATTAAAGTTATTCTATATTGTACTTCAAGAATATTTTATTGTGCTTGAAGTACTTTTAATGTACTTGAAGTGCTTTAAATGTACTTAAAGTACTTTTAATGTACTTGAAGTACTTTTAATTTACTTGAAGTACTTTTAATGTATTTGAAGTGTTTTTAATGTACTTGAAGTACTTTTAATGTACTTAAAGTACTTTTAATGTACTTGAATTACTTTAAATGTACTTCAAGTACTTTGAATATACTTGAAGTACTTTGAATGTACTTGAAGAACTTATAATGTACTTGAAGTACAATTTCAAGTACTGTACTTGAAATACCTGATAACTCTGGGTACAGGAGTGCATTTTTCTGGACAGTGTCGTATGTTGTTTCTCACTTATCCAAATGCATTAAGAAAAGGAGAGGATTAGTAACCACGGTTAGACATACTATCAGTGGCGGCTGGTGACGCTTTCAATTGGGGGGGCAGAAATTTATATTGCATGGAAAAGGAGATAAAAAAACTACTTAATTTTATTTTAGCATTTTACAAACAAGCAGCTACTTAGTGTAGTTTCTAGTTTATTTGTTTATAGATAAAGTCTATTCGTCCTTCTTTTACATGCGGAAAGTGCTCAGATTAGCACCAGTTTCAGAGTCATCATGGCCCTGTAGAGTAACCTCGAAAGTCCCACAGAATTTTAAACAGTCTATTAACCTACTAAGTATATATCTATTTCTTGCCATATTTCGGTGTGTCCTTAAATATTGTAACGCTCTAGGGGGGGAAGGGGGTTTGGCCTTGCGTTATACTCAATGTTTTTTTAATGTGTATTTCTTGAAAATTCGTTACGAGTGGTGATAGGTGGTCAAAAATCCTGAATTTTTGCGTTACGTAATTTAAGGACGTTCCCTTTTCATTATGTTCGGTAATGTTTTGCCTATATGCACTATTCAATTGGCACCTATTATCAGTCTTGCCTAGCATAGAAAATGCTATGTGGTTATTTAAATAAGTAGCACTTACTTTGTGTCTTTAACTTTTCACTAAAGTGATTAATATCACACATTCCCTTTGCCACCCACGCAGGATCACTTCGTGGGATTGTTCATAATAAGACAAATAAAGCAAAAGAAAAGCATTTCGTTTTTCACAACCGCATAACCAATTTTTAGCATCGTATAATTTTTTATTACTTGCACTAAGATTTTGGTTAATATTTAGGATTCTTATGTCCGGTCTATGTGGCGCTAAAGATTTTATTTGTAATCGAAGTTCATATGTCAACGTATTTAAATTTGCACAGTTAATTATATAATCGACTGTATTTATTTCCGTTTTGAAAACAAACAAAATAACTACTGACCTATCCCAAATCAAAACAAGCTCATACGTCTTTACTAAGCATAGAACCGGCAACACGTAGGAAGGGCAACAAACGTCAACTAAAACAAACATTCGTCCCGCCCCCGCGCGAAAACATCCACCCATAAACCGCTGAAAAATAGGTGAAATTAAAATCTTGTCTCGCACGGTGCTGCCGGCTTGTAATTATTTACGCTAAAAAGGTTTACCCAATTGATCGCCTTTTGTTAACCACAGACTAAAAAAAAGGGGGGAAGGGCACTGCCCCGTTGCCCTCCTTGTAGCAGCCGCCACTGCATACTATGCACGAAAAAAAACAACTTTTGTTTTTTGTAATTTCAGGTCCAAGCTAATCAGATGGAAGTTTGCCTTCGAACGCTTTATAGAACTAGTCGGCGTTATATTTTACTACTCCTTTGTCTTGAACAAATTTTTTGTGCAGCCCTTTAAAGACATCGGAGTTAAAAAGTATACCTGGGGAGAAGTTATTTTGATCATTTTGGATAACCAACTTGCTGGAATTTTGTGTTTCCTATGCGGGTTCTACGTTATCCTCCACTCTACACAAAATTTGGTAGGAGAACTACTTCGATTTGGAGACCGACTTACTTATGAAGATTGGTGGACGTCCACCAACTATTCTCGCTATTTTAGAACATGGAACACTTTAGTCGGTGACTGGCTTTACGAATACGTATATCGAGATTTCTATGAATATATTGTACCTGGTAATAAGACTTTTGCCAAAATCATGGTTTTTGTTGTTTCAGCAGTAGTGCACGAATGGATTTTGACACACATGTGTGGGTTCTTCTTTCCATTACTTTTAATTGTATTTTTATTTACCGGTATAATCTGCAGTATGTTTAAACCCCCAAATCTGGCTGTATTTAATGTGTTAGTATGGTATAGTATTATCCTCGGAACTGGATTAATAATTAGCTTATATGCCATGGAAGCTTTTGCTAGGTTCAATTTGCCACTACAAAATGCAAGCTTTAGAGATAAGTTGATGCCTAGAATATTTTCTTGTAATTGCATAGGATAGACTAACCTAGTAACATACGTTTTAAAGACGTCGATTTGAGACCTAGGGGACATTTAAAAACGTACGCCTAGGTCCCTCAGGATCCGATAAAGGTAGCTGAAAGGTCCCTGGAACGTTTTTGTGGGTGTTTAAAAAACTTTTCAAGGGACGTCTAAAAAACGTTCCAGACACCCCATAAAATCAAGGCCTCTGGGCCCCTTTTATGGGCCTTTACATACTGGGTCCTTTCATATTGAGCCTTATTAAAAGTTTACTCCACTCCAATTTAAGTACCGCAAAAAAGTTTGAAATCATTTTTTTTCTGATCACCCTAGATACAGGGTGTCCCAAAAGTCCGAGTCTATCAGAAATATTTTCTGAAGTATTGAAGATGACTGAACCATTTTTGGCAGTGATCGATAACATCAAGAGATGTATTTTATGGAGGGGCGGGTCTCTTGCCCCTACATTAGGAGGCAGCATAGGGGCGGTCAACTTAAATTTTTTAAATTCAAACCCCTATCGAGTGACACCTCGTTTTAAATGTCTTTGAAAAACTAACATTTTGACATTGTCGATTGTCTACGTCAAACCCGTTAAAAGCTGTGGACTGCCAAGCTTAATTTTTTAGTTTTTGTCAAAATTAACAAGTTTGTTGTTTTTAAAAAAAAAACCCTATTTAGTTATATTTTGTTTCAAAGGCCTTTGAAAAACCAACATTTTGGCCTAACTGCTCCTTGTCTACGTCAAACGTATCAGAATCTATCGACTGTCATACTTATTATTATACTATTTTGGACAAACAAGTTTTGCTCGAAAGGTCTTTCAGAAACTAACAAATTGAAGCAACTGTCACTTGTTTACGTCAAACTTTTTTTCTAAATTTTTTGAGATACTTCAGTTTGAATTGTTAAAAATGAAGATAAAGCCAAAATTATTTTTTAAGGGCGAACAAGATATTATAGGGAAAATAAATCCATCCATAATCAGCTCGTAAGAGTGTCGAACGCTATGTTATCTGTAAATTTTATGAAAATCGGTTTAACGGTTTAGGAGCTATCGTGTTATGGACAGAAATAATATACACAGGCACAGACAGACATCACGACGATATTGCTAGGATAGGTCAAAATATATCCAAATAACACATTTTTGGCGTTATCTCAAAAAAAAATTTTCGTTGAAAATAAAACCTTGTTAAGCCATTGCTACGCGGGCTAGGAAGGTAATAAATTCAACTTTATGTTCATTTGATCGTGGTATATATTTTAAGGAGTATCAGATTTTAACATTAGGGACTTATTGGAATAAAACGTGACCTTATTTTAAAATCGGCCCTATGGTGACAGATTGACATATAAAAAGCAGCTGCTCTCTTTCAAAATTCGGCCTTTGTGTATTTAAAAACCGGATTTATTAGTGTCGATATTTATTAAATGAAAGTTAGGGTCTGTATTATTAAATTTGGCTTTGGTATGTCAATTTTGAGAGGTCAGCTGTTAGTTTTCTGTGCAAAAGTCGACTCTAAAATAAAGTCAGGTTTTATTACAATAAGTCTCTATTATTTGGATTCTTTATTTTGGAAATATGCATGTATACAAATCTTAAAGTAGGTTTAACCAAGCCTTAAAAATACACAACTAAGAGACAAGGAATAGAGACCTCTTCCCTGTACCATATGCAAAGTATGACATCTCAAGTACATAGAGCAAAATTAATAATATTCCTGAATATATAAAAACTAGCAAATCCCTGTCAATATTCAAGGATAGGCTTAAATCAGTGGCGCACCCAGGAATATGAGGGGGCCCGAGGCCTCTTGTGGGGGGCCCGAGGGCTCTTGGGGGGACCGAAGCCTCTTGGGGGGGGGGGGGGCGAGGCCTCTTGGGGGGGGGCCTGAAGCCTCATGATGTCCAATTTTAAGCAATTTTTTGTGTTTTTTCATGAAAAATGTGGAAAATGTGTAAAAAAATCTAAGGCTTGGTAGGTAGGTATAATTTTATACTTTATTTATGTTTGGTTTTTTTTAAGTGCCCTTTTTTGTTTTTATTTTTATTTTATTTAGGTTAAGTTTTTTTTTACCATGACGATTCCTATACAAATTGTAATTTTTCTTGAAAAATAAAGAAATTCAATTCAATTCAATAAAGGTGCGTTTAGACTTTAGCAGGTACGAGTTAAACATATTCGGTTACATTTGCTATTCTGGGTCTTGAACGATTTTGATAGTTCCCATCACATGCTTTCGTTAATGGCAAGCTTTAAATTAGCTCTGAGCCGTCACGTGCTATGCGAAAAGACCGCCATGCGCAAGCTTCTCCTACGATCCGACCGAGAAACGTTCAGTCGGTACGGGGCAGGAGAACAAAGATTTCAATTCAAACGCGTAAAATTCACTAACTGTGAAATCGCGCGACCAGGCCATTGGTCGAGAGTATTGACCAAAGGATGTGATGGGAATGATCGTTTAAGTACGAGAATAGAGCTACTGGGTAGCTATTCTGGGTCTTGAACGATGTTCCCATCACATGCTTTAGCCAATGGCAAGCTTTAAATTAGCTCCATGCCGTCACGTGCTATGCGACAAGACCTCCATTAATAATAATAATAATAAGTTTATTTATCAAAAAAGAAAACATACAGCTTTTACAATACTTATTAATGAATATTATGATAAATAAACTATTTAGCACTGAAGCAATGAAGAATTGCTTGTTAGCGCTTTTGTAAATTGCGCAAGCTTCTTCTTCGATCCGGCCGCAGAATGTTCAGTCGGAGGAGAACAAATTTCACTTCAAACGCGTAACATTCACTAACTTTGAAGAGCGGACGACTATGCCATTGGTCGTGACAAGTCATTTCGCACAACACTCGACCGTTCAGAGTTTGCTATTTGTCAAAGCGTGTGATGCGGAAGGTCACATGGTTCAAGACCCAGAATAGCTAACCCGGAGAGTTAGTCATAAGATTTATCACATTCTATGATATACCGTTTAAAAGGAAATTTTACTGTACAACCGTAAAGTAAAAAACCACACTAAAAAAAGTGTTTTGTAAAAGTCCAGTAAAAAACGTTGGCAACTTTGTAACGAACGTTTTTTACTTTAATTTTACAGAGCCATAAAACGAACACTTACCATCACATTACAGGATAAGTAAAAGTACATGATATATTTTGTAAACTTTTTATGGAAAATGAAAATTCACAAGAAAATTGCTTTTTTTCAAATCCAGTTGTGTAAAAACCCAATGTACACTGAAAAAAGTGTTTTGTAAAATTACACTTACTATAATATTATAGGATAAATAAAATTACATGATATATTTTGCAAATTTTTTATAGAAAATGAAAATTTACAATGTACCCTGTAAAAATGGAAAAATACATCTTGATTACTGAAAAAAACACATTTACAGTATATGTTATGTAAAAAACTACATGATATATTATGGATACTTACAAAAAATTTTATCAGTGATACTCTGTAGAAATGGAAAAATACATCTATAATACTAAAAAAAACACATTTATGTGTAATCTTTGGTGGCATAATGAAAAAGCGTTTGGGTACAGAGCAAGAGATCCAGGTTCGATTCCCAGCCGAAGAGAAACTTTTTTATAATTTTTCTTTCTTTAATTTTAATTGTTGTACATTTACCGCATATGTTATGTAAAAAATGGAAAATTACCAAAATTTTTTTCAATGCACTGGAGCTTTAATTATATAATAACTTTCACTATACAGTACAAGCTCGGTAACGTGAACACAAAAAAACCTTGGGGAAATTAGACCATAATTATAAGCTTAGAAGTTTATTGTTCCGTTAGCTCCACATTATAATGTATCTACTTAGAAAATATCAACTTAAGAAGAAAATACGTATGTACCTACTTAAAAAAGTACGTAATTTTTAATTGTTTTGTTTTGGATTTTGGGTTTATAAATAATGATTTTTTGTAAAGTTTTTAATGCATAGAATATCTTCAATATCGATTGAATTTTCTTGAGCCCATTGCATGGACACCCGCAATGCTTCAATAGCTTCAGTATGTATTTTGGGTATATTGCTGTTTTTCCCAAATTTTAGATTAATCCAATTCCAGACTCCAGAAAAAAAGAATATTACTCCCTGAAGTTTTCAATCAATACGACTAAACATATACTACACACCACGCATAGAAGAATATCGAATTAAACGATTACTTGCGTCGCCTATCAGCTCAGACACGCTGAAACAAGCTTAAAAATAGAGGAACAATCAAATATTTGGGGTATATTTTTCGGGAATTACGTAATTTCCCGAAAAAATCTGCTTTGAATAAATTGTTTTGAGTATTCACATTATCGAGCGCGGCCGACTTGTTCACGTTATAGAGTATCCAATACAAACAATATTTTGTTCACAAAACCGCGTTGTTCGCATAAGCTAGTGTTCACATTACCGAGCTTGCACTGGAATATACATTGCTTAAAAGGAAATTTTATTATCTACGACAAAGAATAAAAACGCCGGAAGTATGGAAGGAATAGTTTGTGTTCTAACCAAAAACTTCAACAAAAAGAGCTTTAGTTTCTGAGATATTTACAAAAATTGTTTTCAAGGTTGATATATCAAGGCTTCACTTGAAATGTAATTTGTATCAAATTTAGTTTTTATAAACTATATTTTCGTCAAATGCAGTTTACCAATTTGTTTTTCGCAAAACTTCTTTGTTTAAAAGAAAATTTTCTTTCGTGGTCATCGGCGCCGGCGTCACATCTTATTTTTGACAAAAACGGTGGGTTGCAGTTTTTTAATATCAGGGTCATTTAACGCATTTTAACGTATTTTTTATAGCGCAATATGCTTCTGGCAGCTGGTTTCTGGTCTTTCCATGTTTGCAAACTCAAAACAGCAATATACAAAACTAATAGTGATTTTTTGTACAATCGTTGTTAAGAATAATGTTACATAACAAAAACATTTCATGTAAAAAAAGCCAAGTTCGCGAAAATGGCTTTCCGTAAAAAGAATTGAGATAAAAGTACAGCCAAGTTATCCATACAAAGTTCAAAATGAAAATATCCTACTAGTTTGGAAATATGTTTTTAAACTATGCTATCACAGCCAAACTTGTTTATGTTTAATTTAAGAATACTATCTGTCCCTGACTGTGTCTAAGAGTCAATATGCAGCCGTAATAGACAAGTTTAAACAAATTGGTAAATTTTTTTTTAAGTCACAAACTTTTATAAAATGCACTAAAAATTAAAAAATAATTTTCTAAAATTCTAATATTATCATAATAATAAAAGCGATGGCCGACTGATGGAAATTTTGACGATGTTAGCACGATAAGATATCCGTATCAATTAAATATCACTATTTGCAAGAATCAATCTAGCAGAAAAATGCAGAGGTACCAAACCCACCCAACCCGACCCAAGATACCCCAGAATTTCTCTGATATAGGTATGGCAATGGCATAACATTGCGGCACATCAAACATATCTTTGATGACCTGCTATGTTGAATATTCTTTAAGTGTTTAGATCACAAATTTAGATTAACTTATGCTTTGATTTGCGGCCATCGCTTTTATTATTATGATAATATTAGAATGTTAGAAAATTATTTTTTAATTTTTAGTGCATTTTATAAAAGCTTGTGACTTAAATTTTTTTTTTAACCAATTTATTTTCTACTTTTTAGTCTCAGCTATCTACTCTATTAAATGAAAATATTTGTTCAATAACAGAACAGAAGAGTTTATTCTAGATTATAATGAAATCGCTGATCGTGAGTTGTTTGGAAACTCATTTTTCTATTGGGGGAAGGAGAGGGTGGGGGTAGAGGTAGAAATATATTTTTGTTTGGGTTGTATTGCCATCGGACCTTTATGCATATACCAAATTTTATAAAAGTCATTTGAAGTGAAGTGTGTTAAAAACGCATTTTTTATGGAAGGGGGTGGGGGGTATGGCTGGGAGGATATTTTTTCATTATTGTTGTATTGTCATCGGACCACTATATGTATACCAAATTTCATCCAAATCGGATAATGGGAAGTGTGTCAAAAACGCATTTTTCTATAGATGGGGGTGGGGGTAGGAGTGGTAGGATTTTTTTACCAATTTATTTTCTACTTTTTAGTCTCAGCTATCTACTCTATTAAATGAAGATATTTGTTCATTAACAGAACAGAAAAGTTTATTCTAGATTATAATGAAATCGCTGATCGTGAATTGTTTGGAAACTCATTTTTCTATTGGGGGAAGGAGAGGGTGGGGGTAGAGGTAGAAATACATTTTTGTTTGGGTTGTATTGCCATCGGACCTTTATGCATATACCAAATTTTATAAAAGTCATTTGAAGTGAAGTGTGTCATAAATGCATTTTTTATGGAAGGGGGTGGGGGGTATAGCTGGGAGTATATTTTTTTCTTCTTGTGGTATTATCATCGGACCACTATGTGTATACCAAATTTTATCCAAATCGGATAACGGGAAGTGTGTCAAAAACATATTTTTCTATAGAAGGGGTGGGGGTAGGGGTGGGAGGATATTTTTTCTTAATGTTGTATTGTCATGGGACCATTATGTGTGTACCAAATTTTATCCAAATCGGATAATGGGAAAAGTGTCAAAAACGCTTCACAAGATTTGATAGATAGTTAGATAGTTAGTTAGATAGTTAGTTAGACAGAACATCTGAAGCTAAATAAAAGCTTGTAATAAAAACATTGCCAAACCACTAAGAACTTTTCACTTTGAACTTTGTATTGTATAACTTTGCTGTACCTTAAATTATTTTTACGGAATACCATTTTTACGTACTTAGCTTTTTTCACATTTTTTTTATTTAAAGGATTTGGATAATATTAAAATTTTAAAGTAGTATAATATTCTGTAGAATATTGTTCAAAACTTTTGCGATGCCTTATTCCGATAGCATTTCTATCTATCTATTTCGCCTTCTTAAATCCATCTTTGGACATAGGCCTCCCCCAATATCTTCCACTCTTCTCTGTCTGTCGCCGTGTTCATTCATCTCGTTCCCGCGGGTTTCTTCAAATCCTCCGCCCATCTCATTTGGGGTCTTCCCCTACTTCTTTTATTTTCCCAAGGTCCCCAATTTACAATATATTTGTTCCATCGATCGTCTTTCTGTCTGATATTATGACCGGCAAATTGCCATTTTAATTTTGCTACTTCTCCTCTGACATCTCTTACTTTTGTTTTATTTCTTAGACATTCACTCCTTTTTCTATCTGTTAGCTTTACATGTAACATTTGTCTTTCCATTAACCTTTGGGCTTTGAGACGACATTATTTTTATAATCGAGTTTACAGTCGTGCATCTTGTGTTAGTATATTGCAAAAAAAAACCTTTTGAATACATAACAAAAAAGTAAATGCCAAAGCCTCCACATAAAAACCCACATAAAAATAACTGGATATAAATTGAGAAATGGCTTTTGGTTAACTGATTTTGGTTTTGTGCATACCTACCTATTTAATTTACTAACGAATTTTACTTTTACTAATAGAAATTATCATTTTATTATAACCCGATCTGTAGAAGCCCTATTTCCCCAACTACGTGGAAAATTGGGGTAAAAGCATGAAAATTTATACACAAATTTTGTGGAAAAATACAACATTTTCGACCCGCAGCACTCTTATTTTGGTTCACCGTGGAAGAGATGGTGGAAATTTTTTAAAAAATGGCAGAAAAAAATTGTGAAAAATTAGGTTATACCCATATAATCAAGATTAGACTCGTTTTTATATAATTTGTATTCAGTGATTTAAAAATAATGGTTTCAAAGGCATTTGACCTTACTCGACCTTGAAAAGTTAAGATTTATTCGAAAAAACACGATTCTTGAGTATTTTGAATAAAAAAATCACCAAAATTCGCCAGTTATCAAAAGCAAAGCAAAAAAACATTTTAAATTATAAACAAGTCCTGTAAAAATTGATCTTAATTGATTTTTCATTTCCAGGGTGGAGGGGAAGAATTTTTTAATGGCCTATTTTAATTAGGTGTGAAAAAATATATAGAAGATTAATATTGTAATATAGGTTCTTAATAATATTTTTTAAATACTATTTGACCTAGAATGACATTGAAAAAATTTAATTGCTATATACTGTATACCTACTCGTTTCGATACAATTCGATATTAAGCACTTCAAAAAAAGAGTTTCGAGTTCATTGGACCTCAAATTACCTCGAAAAACAAGATTTATGCATAAAAACACAATTATTGACTTTTCTATTTTAAAATATCACTTCAATTTGAGGTTTTGCCGCAGAAACATGATACATTTCACTGTTTATGTTGCTTAAGCCCGACGAAATCACGAAAATTGGTGCTAGCATAAACTTGACCAGACTGTTAAAGTTGTCATTTTTATAAATTTTCGGTCGCCATTTAAAAAACTGGCAGTCACAGTGTTCCCAGCGCCGGTTTATCCTATGGGCACTCTAGGCACTTGCCTAGGGCCTGGTCCAAAAGCTCAATTTAACTTCAATGGAAAAAATGCAAGAACAAACTGGAAAAAAATATTTTTTGTTAGTTTTGGGTTTTTTTTAAAACTACTATTCAAATCTAGGTATTGCATTGTAACAGGCGGTTTGTGACAGTGGTACTGTCAACTCAAGTGGCCAAGGCTTAAAAGTTGCACGCTACCAATTTGTGCAACTATTTGAAAATTGATAAAAGTAAAAGTATATTAAACATTATTAAATATATATGATCTCGAAGGGGAATTTGGCGGTTATTAGAGAAAGATTATGCTATAAACCTTTTTCTTAAATATATAAGCAAAAGGAAAATCATACATACCTTTTTAATTTTCTTCTTGAAACTTTTTATTATATATATTTAATTTTGTTGCTATTAAACTATTTTGCTTTTGTGCAAGTATTCAAAATCTTTAAACTTTTAGGTTTTAGGAACCTTTTTTTATGTTTCTTGTAAACATATTTATTTAGCAACATTTTAAACGTTGATTGAATAGGCGAAGCTATTCAATCAAGTGTTTAATTTACTTAATACTACTGTTTAGGTTTGGGATGTTATATACTGATTAAAAACGCCGATTTTAGGGCAACGAGTGGTTTGTATTTTGATGTTCAAAAAAACTAGAAATAGATAAAAACAGTATTTTGAAACACTGGAAAGAGTAATAAAATTAAAAGCTTTAAAGTCAAAGTTAAAATAAACACTAAAAGAAAAGACCAAAATAATTATGGATAATAAAGGTAACAGCTTTATACAAAGCTAAAATAATTGATAAATTTTCCGTTGAAAAAAACGGGTCGCGGTTCGTTTGTCGAAAACACGTTTATCGAAAACATCTTTATCGAAGACATTTTGATCGAAAATCTTAATTTCGAATGACATTTTGATCGAATAATGCTTTAATCAAAAACTTTTTTATCGAATACAACTTTTTCGAACGACTTTTTAATCGAAAACATTTTTAAAATATCTGAAAGTTATCCAAATATGCCGGAGGCCCGCGTTATGCGGCCGCATATTTGTAAACGACGTCCATGATTGCGATTCGGTTGTAGCCCGAACGCTGCCGTAACCGTGTCAATGAAGCCCTATTCTACATTGACACGGTTCGGTTACGTTGGCGATCGATTGACAACGGTTAGGTTTCACATTCTCTAGGATCCCGGGAAAGAGGTCAGGAGAGTATGTTTTAAAAAAATATATGATTTTCGATTAAATTGCTATTCGATAAAAGTGCCATTCGAAATTAAGATTTTCGATCAAAATGTCATTCGAAGTTAAGATTTTCGATCAAAATGTCATTCGAAATTAAGATTTTCGATCAAAATGTCTTCGATAAAGATGTTTTCGATAAACGTGTTTTCGACAAACGAACCGCGACCCGAAAAAAACCCACTTAAGAAGTGGTGTGAACGAAACCAAACCCAACTAAAGAATGTTTTCTCTAACGGTTTTCTTGTCCAAGGCAAGCCACCCTGCTCTATAGGCATTCTTGGCTTGCCGCTGATTGGTTTGAAACTTAAGCTCTGTCGCTTTGGCGAGAAAGACAAAGAGACAAAATACCAGGGTTATCCAAAGATGCGTGGACTTAAGACTGGAGAAAATCGATAGTAGTTAAAATTGTACAGTGTGTTTTTAAAAATTGAAAATAATTTGGCAAATTTGTTTCCAGTTACAGAATATAAATTATTGTGATGTTAGTGGCTCAAAGGACATATTAGCCGAATACAACTTTTATTAAAATACAGCGAACCTGAAAATATGTCAAAAAACAAGACGCTGGTTTTGCAATAAATTTTACTTCTTCTTAACCTAGTCTTGCATGTAATTAATGCTTGTTGATGTCAAAAACAATATTTAATACCATTTATATTTAAATCCCGTTTTGTTACAGCATGAACTACATTATTCTATGTAAATCTGAATTTATTTTAGTACCTACATGTGCCCCTTGTGCCCCCTGGGGTCAAAATATATAATTTTTTTGACAGCCCAAAAATAAGTACGTGAAGGCCGATGTGCGTGCCACTTTTCATTACTCTAGCTTAAACCTCGGCTCAAACAGTTCAGAATTGAAAAAATATTTTGACACCCTAACCTTACTTTTTGATTTTGGGTCTATTAACAGGTCAGGCAGTGTTGGTGGGATCATTAGTAATCGAATAAAACAGGTGTAAAATCTTCATCAAAAGGCCCACGGAGGCCAAATTTTGATGAGCTATGTCCCCGGACTATAAGTAAATACCTATTATTTTTTTAATCCACATCTATACCACATCAGAAAAATGTATTAAACTACTTAGAAAAATATCTATTTCCTTAGTTGTTAGGAAAATAGCTATATTAAAAATTAAATATGGTAAACCTAAAAACCAAGTAAAAAATTCATAATATTCTTTATTGTTTGTTTGTCTTAGACATACAAGTGTTACCTGGATTATTCGTTATTGCTTAACTTATTTAAGTACTTTTTATGAATTCCAAGTAGGTACCAATGCCGGATGAATACGTATGTTTATATTAAAAAATGAAGTAACTACGGCAAAAGTAACCTCTAAAAGGTCATTTTGCAAAAGTTATTCAGTTATTAATTCTTATTGATTTTTTTTGGTAGTTGGCCTAGGGAAACCCGGGTCATAACGGGATTGTTAAGAAAAAATATTTTTTTATTATCTACTAAAACTTACTGTAAAGATTTAAAAATTATAAATAAAAAAAAAGAACCCAAAATATATGTTGGTGTTTTTCTAAATAAATATACTTAAAACAGTGCATTTTGTCCCTTTTGCATAGTTGTGGTATAATAGGCAGGTGAGTGTGGCATAATGGGCAGTATCATTATTTGTAACATTTATAAATAAAGGTCCTATTTATTGATTTATTTATTTATGAATCTATCTATCTATCTATTTGGCCTTCTTCGATCCATCTTTGGACAAAGGCCTCCCCCAATATCTTCCACTCGTCCCTATCTGTCGCTGTGTTCATCCATCTAGTTTCCGCACGTTTCTTCAAATCTTATTTATGAATACGACATAATAAAATACAAAAAAAAACAATAAGACACACAACAGCAATGGGAGTATGAAAACGGCTTTAATAATTATTCGACAAATTAGATCACATCGTCGCCTTTCTTACGAAGTGAACTAACTAGCATTTTGTAAATTCGTCAGAAGAGCTAAAAAACGAAAAAGGGGTAGGTCGGTTTCTACAGCTAGACCAAAAGTTATTTTATTAATCAAAGCTGAACTATTTGTAATGAAGATATGCCGCGGGGTGAAGGCGTCCGTTGGTTGTCATGACAACATCACATGCTTTAGCAGGGCAAATAATTAGGTGTTGTGTGCTATTGAAATAGTATCCGGTTATGGGCGTATTGTTTACATATTTGGTACTGATTCGGTTTTTGGTTTATAATTATTTTACACAATGTTAACTATGTACAATGCAGTGTGTTGTACTGGAAAACCCGTTTTTGAGGTGGAACGACGATGACAAAAAAATACCTTTTGAAAAAGAAAAGCCGTCCCCTATATTGAACGGCTCTGGAACGAAATAGCGATGTACAAAATAGCGACGTACGAAATAGCGAGTAATGAAATCCCGACTATCAAAATAGCGATGTATCAAAATAGCGTTTGTAACAAAACAGCGACATATCAAAATAGCGACAAGCAAAATAGCGATATATCAAAATCACATCAAGGTTTTTAAACACTTTCTGGTGAGCCAGGAAGCCTCTTGCTCTGCACAGGGTTTTTAACAATCAGTCATTCCGTCATTAACAGTTTAATGTGCCAGAAACTAGTACATATTATTTATTGTTGATGTGCCTTATTGATATTTCTTCATTAAAATGCCCAAGTTTAGAGAAGTTTGTTTGTTTTCTTGTAAAGACATGACCTAGAACAATAAAATAGGTGTAGTAGTTTAAAAATAAACTTACATATGCTTTGAACCCATTTTAATTATTAAATTATGCAATCTATAAATCTAGCTTTAATAGGTACCAATAGATGCATTTTTATTTAATACTATACCTAAGTAGTTCAGTAGGTACAGTCAGGGACTTTAAATTGCCGCTGAATATTTTTTCTGGCAAAATTTATCATTTAAAGACTTCAGACAGAAGAGATTTTCAATATGTATGTATACAGATAGAGGCAAGGTTCACTATTTTTTTGGTTTGGTTCAAGCCGGTTTTCTTAATATCAAATAGGAACTTTTTTATTTTCGAGTGCGGCAATTTAAAAAGTCCCAGACTGTACAACAGAAACAATTTACAAATTTGGAGCTACATGTCAATTTTTATGTATCTAAACTATTCTTATCATACGTAGTAGATACTTACTAGCTAGAGTAGAGTACAATAACTGAACAAGGTGAAATTTTTCCTAATCATTTTTTTTTGAAAATATCAAAAATACCATTTACTATTAAATAAGAAGGTAAAACTTAGATGGTCGAAGTCTCGAAGTTCTGGGTTAAAATGGCGTGGATAAACACTTTTCGGTTTTACTCGCAGAGTACCCCAATGTTAGAGTTGATCCAGGGCTAGCTAACATGATGAGTTACCACTCCATTGATAAACCGACCCTGAAAAACGTCACCAGGAATTCGTACAATTTCCTGGTGTTCCGACAAGGTATAGCTCAGTAAAGAATAGGGACTTATTGGAATAAAAGCTGACTTTATTTTAGAGTCGACTTTATTCTGACAGATTTACAAAGAAAACTGACAGCTGACGTTTCAAAATTGACATCCCAAATTCAAATTTAAAAATAAAGTCGCTAACTTTCATTTAGTAAAAACGGTCACTAATAAATTCGGTTCTTCAATACACAAAGGCCGAATTTTAAAAGTAAGCAGCTGCTTTTTATATGTAAATCTGTCACAATAATGCCGATTTTAAAACAAAGTCAGATTTTATTCAAATAAGTCCCTAATATTAAATAGCCACTTATGATGACATCTCGTTTAGAACAGCCAAAAAATCTGATGTCTGTTATGCCCTGGGTTCCCCGAGTGGCTTTTAATTTAATAAAAGAAGATGGAGGAGAGCAGGGCCGGACTGGCATTTGATTTCTCATGTGTCTACCTACAACATATTAGTCGAAGCAAGACAAAGGTCCTTTTGGAATCTTAGATTTCTTACAAAAAAATTCAGACCTCAAATTTTTATTTGCATTAATGTTTATATGACAAAAGTACGAGAAATATCAAATACCCCCAACGTAATCGGTAGAAAGAACTATAGGGAGAAAAATAAATTCTAAAAAATGTTCGTGCAGGGTTTTCTTAAAAAGTGAAAACATACCCTGCAATATAAAGCACTGCCGCGGGATATACCTAGCTAAAACATGCCGTGTCCTTTCTATAGTTAAATATAATAACACACAGTCACGCACGATGACCTCGTCAGGAAAATCGTATGCGGCACAAGTTACCCATGTGTGATTCGTGTATAAATTACGTGAGTCATGTTAGATATTTACGTGAGTGGACTATTATCATAGGCGCTTTTTTTGGATCCCAGCGAGTAGCTTCTTCCAATGCCCATGCTCTTGACGTAAAATCCTGTGCCAGTCAAATTCCGATCTAACAGACTTGATCCGTCTATATCGAAGACCATGGCATCGCTAAAGAAATTCATGCCGTCAATTGTCCTTGGTGGTATGGTCACAAAGGAATCCCCTTTTCTGCCACAGCCGCGATCTAAGAAAATGTAACTTCTGCGCACCACTCCGTCTCCATACGCCTGCGTCTTATATCCTTAACTATACTGCCAGTCTGCCACCGCTTGCTTCTTTATCCAGGTGGACAGCGACAGGAAACAAGGATATTGTTTCAGGCTATATTGGGAGTAAACCGCAAGGCTCCGGTGGTGCCCAAGGTCACCAGGATCTGCAGGCTTTCGGGTTTTTGGCTTTTTTTCAGCGGATTTGCAAATTTGAAAAACGGCTAATCAAAGTTATTTTTATTATTTTGATTTTACTGCATTATTTCTTTACTCATGAGCAAAAAAGTTATTTTCTACCCCGACAAAGGTAAGGTCCCTGTATAACGAAGGAACTTCGTTATATAGTGACCTTAGACTGAGGTGCTGTTAGGCCCCAAAATGTACCTGAAGACATTGCTTTTTAATTTTTTTTGTCCACCAACGTCAAAATAGGCTATTCTTATAAAAGACGTCAAACACTTTCTAGGAGAAGATAAAAACTTTAATTTTCTATGCTTTAAAGTCTAACAGTTTAGTGGATGGTATCTCTACAAATTGCCTTAAAGGGGGTGGTTCCTAAAATTATTTAAAACATTTTTTACAAAAGTTATTTTTTAGTGAAATAACGCATCTCATCTAAAAACGTCATAAATATTTTGTCATAGTACCTTTAAGTGCGCTTCTTTTGGTGTATCATAAGCATCCTAGCTTTAATATGTAGCTGTGCAAGCCAGCTAAAAGTTACAACTTTGCAAAAATTCGATATTTTGACCAAAAAAACTAATTTTTTTCACAAAATTACCAAAGCTATGCTGAGTTATAATGAAAAGAAGCAAATTTAAGAGTGCAATAAAAAAAAATCAATTTTTTTAAAAATATTTTTAAAATTTTTTGGCACGACCTCCTTTAATGTTGTTTTTAGAGGTGTTATCCACAAAACTTTGAAATTTTAAAGCATAGAAAATTAAAGTCCAATTAATCTTCTTCTGGAAAGTGTTTGGCATCTTTTATGAGAAAAGCGTATTTTGACAGTAATGGACATTAAAAAAAAACAAAAAAGCCATTTCTTTAGGTATATTTTGGGGCCTACCAACTCCCCTGTCGGGGGTAGAGATAAGAAATTTGACTTTTGGAGTAAAGAAACGACGCAGTAAAATAAAAATATTAACAATACTTTTTAATTACCTTTTTTTAAATTTTATTATTTTTGAACATCATCCGCCATTTTTGATTGGCCATCATTTGTTTAAGATCACTTTGAGATGTACCCCAAATTATATCATTTCCCTTATTCTGACGAGCTGGCCCATAGATTACTACCAGCCTTCTTACTGGCCAGAATTTCTTTGTCATTAGTTGGTCTGTAGTGATTTCCAGCTTAATTTACTGCCTAGCATCAGCCATAGGTAAACTTAACCTCCTGCGATAAGGCAAGTGTTCGTTCGTACATAAGTGGTGCTTTAAAGCCTTTCAGCTTTCTTCTTTCAATAAAGAGAACCATTTTCGTTTTTGTAGGATTGAAGGAGAGAAAAACAAGAATCAAAACACTAAACCAAGGAAATAAAAAAAAACAATCCAAGACGAGACTAAAAATTTTCCCTTGTACCTGTATTCAATTAACGGTTCTATAATTGTAATGCCCATTTTCGTACAGGCAGCCTGCAGTACAGGGACTGTAGATCAGGACTTGTATTCTCATAAGGCCCTGGCCTTAAATTACGTAAGGCACTAGGGGGGGAATTAGGGTTTGGCCTTGCGTTACACTCAATGCTTTTTTAATGTGTTTTTTCTTGTAAATGTGTCACGAGGGGGGGGGGGGTCAAAAATCCTGATTTTTTGCGTTACGTAATTTAAGGACGTTCTCTAAATTGGCTTAAAAACGTTACGTTTTCAAAACGATAAGCGAAACGCACAGCACCGGTCTCGCATGGCATTTGGGTTGGCCAATGGAATTTTGTATTTACGTTGGTCAACGCACCCTTGCAATCACGCATCCATGCAAATTCTCGCTTTTTGTTTATGTTTTTTGACTTTTGTGGCATACATTAGAGATTTTTTTACCCCAGTTAGTTATTTTGGTATTTATTGATAAAAGCATCGAAAATCCAGAAAAGGTAATGGTTAGAAATAGTTTTAGTATGAAATGTTGGAGGTTGAAATGTTTACAGTTTAGCTGAGCACAAAAACCTTATAAAGGTGAGTGGAAGGTGGCATCAAAGGGCGCTTTGATGTTTGTATCACATGCTCCCTGTCCTCGAGGGGCTGAGCTTTTTTTTAAATTTATAAGTATAGGCTAAAAGGGGGCTATTGTGTAGGATTTTTTAAAAGATTTATTGGCTTTGATAGATGAAAGAATCAAATAAAAACTGTAGACTGTGGCAAAAATTTGAAGCAGTCGATCGACCCTCTGCTTCAAATTTCAACCCATACCTACAAAGTAAAAAAAACCCTACAATAGGATAGTTATTTGTAATATATAAATGTTGTTATATTATAAACAGACCTACAGACCAATATTTCATGTGCTTTTTATTACATACATTACTTTTTTGGCAAAAAACAAGTTTTTAATTATTAGTTTTCTGATTTTGTAAAGATATTTTAAGCAAGAATCAAATTTCAAAACCTTTCACCGTCTAGGAGAAGATAATAAAATATTTTTTTAAAACAAATTTAGTGTTACTTAAGAATGTATACGTACAGTCTCTTCATTTGAAAATGCAACTAGAGTGCACAATTTTACTAATTACTTAAGTTTTGGCTACTTTCTTACGGCCCTGATTGGGTCTCAGAATGTAAAACGAATTCTGGTTTACCAGGGTTTAGTTGCAACGTTCTAGGCCGTGCTTTGCTCGCAAGCCGGTTGCATTTTCAAATGGAGACAGTACCATGTACCTATGTGTATAATAATAGTAAGAATAAAAGTATGTTAACAAATAATATACATAAACAATTTTGACTTATTGATGATTTGTCTGTACTGCTGAAATGGATTCCCGAAAGGGAAGAAATACAGTAAATTATTAATTCCTATGTACCTTGAAGAATAATAAAGGTCGCTATTTTGGTACCTTATTGTATATGCTGAAGGCCTCCTTAAATCACTATAAATAAAAAATTGGCCAAAAAAGTTAAAAACTGTGTGCAATATACTTTTTAATAGATTTGATTTTTTTAAAAACGCCAAGCGATTTCCCAGAAACAGATGACAATTGGCAGGTGTTTTTAAACACGGTTACCGTTTTAAAAAAATGCTCAGCGCAATCGTACGTGAATACCATTTTTGCACTTTTGATTAGGTGCTTAGCGAATTTGACATCCTATACCGGTGAGCGTCTCAAAAACGCTATGCGTTTTTAAAAACCAGAATACCTGTCCAGGGTAGGTATTCTCGTAAATTGGCTTAAAAAACGTTACGTTTTGAAAACGTTGAGCGAAACGCTCAGCAACCTACTCGCATGGCATTAGCGCTGACCGGCCGAATTTTATATTCACGTTGGTAAACGCGCCCTTGGGATGGAATTCGCTAAGCATCCTTCAAATTCTCGCTTTTTGTTTTTGTTTTTTGACATTTGTGGCATACATTAGAGATTTTTTTTACCCCGGTTAGTTATTTTTGGTATTCATTGATAAATACATCGAAAATCTAGAGAAAGTGATGGTTAGAAATGGTTGGTTTATGGTTGAAATGTTTCCAGCTTAGCTGAGTGCAAAAGCCTTATCAAGGTAAGTGCATACCCGAAAACGTAGCGTAACTATAGCAGTCTCGAGATTAGAACCACACTTGTACCATCAAGGGGCGCTTAAATTATTGCATAGTAAATAAATGAGGTACATTTTGATGTTTGTATCTCATGGTCCCTGTCCGCGAGGGGCTGACAATTTTATTTATTTATAGGTATAGGCTAACAGGAGGCTGTATAGATTTTTATAGAGAACTATAAAACAGCACAAAACTTTGATAAGATGAAAGAATTAAATAAATACTGTAGACTGTGGCAAAAATTTGGAGCAGTCGATCGCCCCTCTGCTTCAAGTTTCTACTCATACAAAGAAAAAAAACCTAGAAGTATAGTTATTTGCCATATATAAATGTGGCTATATTATAAACACCCAAACAGACCTGCAAACCATTTGATTTTTAATACATACATTACTTTTTTGGGAAAAAACAAGTTTTTAATTATTTACTTTTGTTTCAGATTTCTCCCTTTTGAAGATATTTTCAGCAAGAATCAAATTTCAAAACCTGTCACCGTCTATGAGAAGATAATAAAATAAGTTGTTAACAAATTTAGTGCTACTTAAGAATTATATACGTACAGTGTCTTCATTTGAAAATGCAACTAGAGAGAGAACAATTTTACCAAATACCTAAAATATGGTAAATTTGCGCCCGCTCTGACGGCAGTGATTGGCTTGTTGCGGTACCATGTACCTATGTGTATAATAAAAGTTAGAATAAAAGTATGTTAAGGGTGTTCTCAATAAGGCTCAAACGCTCGGGTACCTATTCTACAGGGTACCTTTACCTATAGAAGTGTAAAAAAACTTGCCCATAAATAATTTTCAATTATTAATATGTCTGTACCACTAACATAGATTCCAGAGAGGGCAGAAATACAGTAAATATTTATTCACAAACTCCTTAAAATCCTTCATTTCTACCTTGAAGAATAAGAAAAGTAGCTATTTTGTTACCTTATTGTACTTAAATTATAGGTTTAAGGCCTCCTTTAACCACTATAAATACAAAATTGGCCAAAACAACTAAAAACTGTGCATAATACTTTTTAATAAGTGTAAAACGCCAAGCGATTTCCAAAAATAGATGCCAATTGGTAGGAGTTTTTAAACACGGACACCGTTTTAAAAAAATGCTCAGCGCAATCGTACGTGAATACCATTTTTGCACTTTTGATCAGGTGCTTAGCGAATTTGAAATCCTATAACGGTGAGCGTCTCAAAAACGCTATGCGTTTTTAATTACCAGAATACCTGTCCAGATCTGCGGCCACTGCGACTAGCATTTCTGACTACCCTGTCCAAAACCTCATGGGCCGTCAATGAATAACAGCACTTTCTATATGGAAGTACCCCCCCCCCCCCCCCAGAAAGAAAAGCTATCTACGTAATCGATGGCCCAGTCCGGGCCTGCTTTTAGTATTTAGTTTTTAGCACCCTTTGGTAAATAAAAAAAACTGTCTAAGATTTTAATCCGTCCCTGAACATAAAAACCGCAAATTAAAACTAATTTAGTTATACAATCAGTTTTTTGTTATTATTATTTATATCACGAATAAACATAAATAAGCATCCTTTTTTAGTAGGTATGTAAAATACAAGTCAGTGAGTTTAACTTGACCGACATGAATTTTGTTCTTGTGTTATTTTGCGCTTTTGGATGTATTCTAGGTTAGTAATATGATGTAGTAGTTTAGAAAAACAGTCCCTAAAACACAGTTTAGGGCACATTCTTAAATTGCGTAGCAAAAAACATTAAGGATTTTTAACTAACTTCCCCCTTCGTATGCATTTTCAAGAAGAAGTACGTAATAGAATCATTGAGTGTAACGCAAGGCTAAACCCCTTTTTAGCGTTACGTAATTTAAGAATAGACAGGTTTTATTCCAATAAGTCCCTAATGATCCCAAAACTACAATTTGTAAACACAGAAATCCCAAAAAACGGGCGGGATCTTTAAGGCCGCATAGCCGCGCGCTACCCCTAAAAAAATACAAGAGAATAAAATCCTAGTTATAAATATATTGCCTTGGTATAGCATAAAGCCTTCGAACATTAAACCAGTCAATTTTCTAAGCATTAATCCAAATACCTTAGAGCATTTATAGGGTAGTTTCACGGGATTTTAGTTGGGGGCCTACGAATGAAATAAGGAGGTACTAATTACATTGTATACCTGATATTTAAAAAAAAAATTGGAGGGGTCATACGATTTGATTTCGACCTGTACTTATTTAAATGCGCGCCACTGAAATATGGAAAACTGTGACTTTTTGTAGTTTTTTTGCTATAAATAAAAATAAAAATATTAGCTTTATTTTATTGAAACAAAATCCTTTTAAGAATTTTATCAATTTTTGACATATAGTTTGCGTCACATATCTACAGAGTATCTCAAAATAATTATAGAAGAAATACAGGACTAAACGGACTCTTTTTGCAATAAAGAAAACTATTATCGGATTTTTATTTTTATTTGTCGATAAGTTATAACAAAAAAACTACAAAAAGTTATATTTTTTTATATTTCAGTGGCGCGCATTTAAATAATTATAGCTCGAAAACGAAAACCTATGACCCCCAATTTTTTTTGGAAAAAATATCAGGAAGGTTTGGCCTTCGACATATTTCAAAGTGAGCTCATCTTGTCTGCATTTTCGCGTACCGTGATGAAATTTGGCAGAGGTAGTAGACACATAAAGATGCCATTTCAGAAGTGGTGCTCCGATGGAACTCAATTCCGCGACAAAATACAGGGGTGTACTTGAGATGAGACAGGAAAAATTGCTAAATTAAATGCGAAACTTATTTCGCGTACAATTTTTTATTTCTTTTACTTTATAACTATGTATATACAGGGTGTCCCAGAACTAATGGTACATGGTTAAACTGTATATTCTTTGAGTCAAAATATTACGATTTAGCCATACTTACCTTAGTCCAAAAGTTCGTATTAACCGAGATACAGGGTGTTAAACTTTATTTTTTCAATTCGATTTTCTTTAATAACTTCTTTAATAATTAATATTTTGGCAAAAACTAACCAGCGTGTAAGTTTTTTTAAAATTGGTAAGACGATTCCGTTGAAAATTTTGATGTACAATGTACAGGGTGTTCCTTGGAACACTACGATTGCATAAAAATCAGTGTATTTTTCTTGTGCCTCGGTGTATACCAGTTTTTATGTAAAATAATGGTTTTCCCATCCTTTTTATATAAAAAAGTTATACTGTTTCAAAGTCGCTCAGAGCAATTGCATGTGAGTGATATGCCTATTTTATGTCTGATACTTTCTTCAATTCTTTCTACTAATTAAAAATTTTGCACAAAAAATTGGGTTTTTGGGCATGGACGATTTAATTTTGGTAAAAATACTAAAATATACAAGGTGTTCTCTAAGTCGGTACCGTTACATTAAAATAGGTCTAACTTTTTTGTTCCTCGGTGTATACAAGATTCTATTAAAAACATTATTTTTTATATTTTTTTAAGTAAAAATGTTATAGCATTTAGATGTCGCTTAGAGCAACGGTTTTCAAGATAGTTGAATCAGAAGTTTTTATTGTATGCGTAAAGGATTTGTGATTAAATTCTTACCTACTTCATACATATTAGCTATAATCAAAACTTTTTTATAGCATTCTCAGATTGGATTTTTTCTTAAGAAATATTAAGTTAAAAAATATAGTGTGTTAAAACAATAATTGTAAGTTATTGTCCGTTATTGCAACAGTGTAGGGGTATATTTTTGATGAGGAACAAAAACCTCTTCGTATTAGTTTTTTTTTAAATAAGTAAGTACGTATACTTTATTAATGCAAGTATTTTTTTATTGTTTTGAAAGAAAATTTTAATTAATAATGAAATTAATATTTTATTATTTATTAAAAAAAATATAAAATTTCTTAAGCATGGCGCTCTCAGCAACTAAGTTAAAATTTTAAAATTGACAAATAGTAAATCAAACTTAAAATTGTTTATTATAGTAGGCTTTGAAAATTAAAAAACAATAGAATCCAATAAAGTTGCTGTCAGCGTCTATTCTGTCAAGCTTTCTTAAAATTACAGAACTGTTTTTTCAAATTTTTCAACGGAATCGTCTTGCAAATTTCACAAAAACCTACATGCTGGTTAGTTTTTGCAAAAATATTAATTAGTAGAAATTATATCACATGCAATAAAAACTTTAAATGCAAAAATCTCAAAAACCGTTGCTCTGAGCCACTTTAAAACAGTATAAACTTTTTTACATAAAAAGGATGGGAAATCCATTATTTTACATAAAAACTGGTATACACCGAGGCACAAAAAAAATACTCAGGTTTTTTATAACATAGATGAATTTTTTAACCATGAATTTTAACTTAAACTTTATTAGACACTGTAATTGTTAACCTGATATATTCTATTCTTAAGTTGTCCTAGGTATATTTGTGTGACCCAGCTTACTGTTTTATTATTTAGTTTTATTTTAAAAAATTTTTAACTGTTTATGTGTATTACTTAGTTTGGGCATTTTAATTTTTAAGAAATTAAAAAAAAAATCTTTCCAAGCAGCTTTTTAGAGCTTCTTTTGTACCTCTATTTTGTACAAGTTGGAAATAAATACTACTACTACTACATACATGCTTTTTTTCAATAATAGCCAATTGGTGAGGATTATCCAGGATTCTGGCTGGCAGAAAAATCTAATATAAATAAGCTTATTTTTCTTTCAGCCGAGAACTGCAATAAACTAGGAGTATATATGTATGAGGATCTTAAGTGCAATCCGGTGAAGCAAGCTGATCAGAAATGTCCAGAAAAATTTACTTGTGATCTTTTACAAACCAAGGCTACAGGAGATTGCCTTTTTCAAGGCAGATGGTTTAAAGACTCTGAGTCTGTTGACAGTAATCTAACTGATCCTTCGTGTAATGTTGGATGTTATTGCAACAGGTATATCATAGTTAGACAGAAAAAACAAAATGTATAGTGTACAATTTTCAACTGATGAACGAAAAAGTTCATTGATTGATTGATTTGTTTGATTCAATGTACACGAACATCAATAAAATGAACACGTTAATGATTTATTAATTTTTACATTGAATCAATGTGTTTTGTATTTGGTTAGCTCAAAATTAATGAACAAATTCATTGATAATACGTACCGTTTTTGTTCTGCGTAGGGCATTGTTGTATGCTTATTTAGCTCTAGTGTTACAAAATTGACATGGATGGCTACAATACAATTTAGTCAGGTTTGGTCGTTTTTAGTTCCAGCATGCCTATTTCTGATACAATATTATGTGGTAGGTCAAAATTTTCATAAAAAATCGGAGAATACGAATTTCTATGGTGGAGATCTGGCAAATGGTTTAGAACCAATACAAATATCAAAATGAAAGGTTCTTACTAATTTGGAAATATTTTTTTTAACTTTGCTATCCCAGCCAAGCTTCTTTATGTACGATTTAGCACTGTGCCTAAGACTCATTTGCAGCCGTAATAGCCAAGTTTAGAAAAACTAGTTAGAACCTTTTATTCTGAAATTTGTATTTTAGAACTTGGCTTTACCTTTATCTTAATTTTTTTTTACGGAATACCACTTTCGCGTACTTGGCTTTTTTTTTACATCAAATGTTTTTGTTATGATTTTTTTAAAAGGATTTGCATAATATTTAAGTTTTAAAGTAGTAAAATATGCGGAATATTGTTGAAAACTTTTGCAATGCCTTATTAAAAATTTGGAGGTTTTTTTTTATATTTTCCTATGGTTTTATCATAGTTTCTATTAGCCTTGTAAAGCTCAGCTCTCTAGTGTTATAGGGGAGGAAACTAAATTAAAATGTTGGTGTTTTTAAATTTTTTCCTATAGTTTTATCATAGTTCCTATTAGTCTTCCAAAGCTCAGCTCTCTAGGGTTTCTGGAAGTGGAGAATGTTACTTTTACATAACTTTACATTTATAGGGAAGGGAAATTAATAAAAATTTGAGGTTTTTTATTTTCTGTTATAGTTTTATCATAGTTCCTATCGACCTTCCAAAGCTTAGCTCTCTAGCGTTTCTAGAAGTAGGCAATGTTACTTTTACATAACTTTACATTTATAGGGGAGGAAATTTGGGTTTTTTTAAATATTTTCCTATGGTTTTATCATAATTTCTGTCAGCCTTCTAAAGCTCAGCTCTCTAGTGTTCCTGGAAGTCGGCAATGGTAATATTACATAACTTTACATTTATAGGGGAAGAAAGTAAATAAAAAATGTTGGTGTTTTTAAATTTTTTCCTATAGGTTTATCATATTTCCTATCAGTCTCCCAAAAGTCAGCTCTCTAGCGCCTCTGGAAGTGGGCAATGTTACTTTTATATAACTTTACATGTATGGGGGAGGGGAGAGAATTATAATTATGGGGTTTTTTGATTTTTTCCAAGGGTTTGGTCACAATTTCTATTTTGTAGCATGTCTGGAAGTACAGTAGAATTTTGAAGACATGAGTGAGTGTATGAGTGAGTGGCAATTTCGGTTCGGTTCGGTTCGGTTCGGTTTTTTGAAATTTAGTAACTACTTTATGGAAGTTCATGAAACTTGGAGGGATTGTTAACTCTATAGAGATCTACGACTGTGTAAAGTTTGAGTTTCATAGCTTATTCCGAAGGAGAGTTTTAGATAGGTCAAATATGGGCTGAAATGTTTCAAGGAAAGATGGTACAGCGGTTTCCGCGCGAACTTGACGGAACACTGCCGTGCCCTTAGATATTAGAAAGCCAATAGGTTACGTTATAATTATGGTTATTTTCCAATGTGGGCTTAAGGATTTTAATAATTTCCGCTTTAGATTTTAGAATTTAATAGAGATCAAACGAATCAAATAAACAAAGTCACAGCCTCCTTTATATCAAGCCTAATTCTACTTTGTATTTCAAAGAGGGATCGGGCTTGTTAGTTTGAGGGGGCTGTGACACAGTTTAATAACTATCAACCAAATGTGACTGACAGAGTGTCAGGAAAATCTATTTTCCGGTCCCTGCCCTGTAAAGTTACACTTTCCGTAAAAAAAATTGAGCTTGTTTTCCATTCGGTTTAAAAAAACAATGTTTTGCAATCAATTTACAGACAATTGTTTTTAAGGTGGTTTCAGATTAATCTCAATCGATCATGCAGTCATAATGAGAAGTTCAAAGTTTTCGTTTCGTTTTACAAGTTTTTAGTGATTTTTCATATCTTTTCCTCATTTAAAAAACAAGTTGTTTCTGACTAAAAGATAAGGACAAAACTGTCGAAAATAGAAGATGGCGACGTGTTTTTGACCATGTTTTTTAGAGGGAGATATGTGTCTTATTACCTTATTTGTTTAACAGAATCATTAAATACTAACCCTAGCTGCATATTACTAATACCTACTTGGTATCCTAGTCACAAAAATATTATATCTAAATTTGCTTTATTTGACTTTTTCAGTGGAGAATTTAGCTGCGCTGCCCTGGATTGTCCTGGCGAATCTTTTAAACAAGGATGTTATCCGAAAAACGTGTTGGGTAGTTGCTGTCCTGAGGGACAAGTTTGTCGTAAGTTGTCTTATACATTCGCTATTTGTCATGTGCGCGTGACAAAGTCATTCGTTACATGTTTTCAATCGATACCAAAAGGCTAATTGCTGCAGTAATAATTATAAACCGTACACTTATTCATTCATATTTTAAACATGTAGGTTGATAAGTCGTGATGACCCAAAAAGTTGCTGATATTAAAATTAACAAGGCAGAAATGTTGTCGTCCCGTCAATTTATGTTGGTAGGATCCAGAAAGTCTGGAAAAAAACCAAATGTCAAAGCCATTACCAAATAAAGTAGGGGGAATGGGACAATTCGCCTCGGCCGTTTCGCCTGGAGGACATTTTACCCCGAGGATTTTTGTTAAAAGTGTGGGTTTTTTTAACTTGTTTCTCTTTTTATTACTTTTTAAAATTATTTGGCATTCTTATGTATCGGTTTGTTAACGAAATATTTTTCTCTCATCCTCGCTTTTCTTTATATAATACTAAAATTTTATTTCAGCTTCAGAGACGCATTTCGAATGTGAGGTTGACGGCAAAAAGTATAAGTTGGGTCAAGTTTTTGAATCGGGTTGCCTATCATGTGTTTGCCATGAAGGGTTTACTGGGCAGCTTAATGAGAAGACATGTCAGCCGCGTAGTTGTGCTGTCCAAATCCGTAACACAGACAGCATTAGAAAGAAGTGTGCTCCTGGCTATCTGGAACCTAAAGGAGACCATTTGTGCTGTCCCCTAACGTGGATTTGCCGTAAGTATTCACAATGATCCATATAGAGCCCGATTCATATACGCCAGTCTTAAAATCGTATTGCCCTCAATTTTTAGGTAATAATTAAATTAATTGACCTAATAGAAATCATTAATAAAGTATATGGCCGGGAGAGTTTACTAATAATAGAATATCGAACTAGCTTGAGTTCAGTTATCTTTTAGAATGAATAAAAGCGTTTTCTTAGTTTTATGAATCTTGATATTTTTTTTAATTAATGACAACTTCTCTAATTATTGACAACATCAAAATCCTAACATACAAGCATTTCTCTTAACACTCCTCCTCGATTTACAATGTTTACATAAAAATCGCTAAATGAGTTATGCTAATTCATGCCTAGAGTAGAAAATACATATTTTATCCCTAAGATAAACAAATATCCCTTTACCTAAAGATTTCGTCAAAATGTCAGCCAAATTTTGGTCTGTTGAAACATATTCAATACAAATATCCTTTCGTAATACCAAATCTTTTAAATAATGATGTTTTATATCGATATGTTTAGATCTTTTCGAATTTTCATTACTCTTTGACATCATAATTGAACTTTTGTTATCACAGTATAAAACAATTTCAATATTCTGGCGAAAATCTTTTAAAACTCCCTTTAAATCTATAAAGTCTTGAGCAGAAGTAGCACCGGCTACGTACTCAGCTTCGGCTGAAGACAATGCAACACAATTTTGTTTTTTCGAAAACCATAAAATTGGAGTTTCTCCATACAAAATTATGCAACCACTAACGCTTTTTCTTTCCTTTTTATCAGTACCCCAGTCAGAGTCTGAATATTCTTTTAATTTTAAATCTGTAATATTATTTTTACGATAAGTTAATCCCATTCCTTCTGTTCCTTGTAAATATCTCAAAATTCTTTTTCCTCCATTCCATGTTTCATTTGTTGGACAATCTAAAAATCTACTAAGATAAGAAACGGCATAACTAATATCCGGTCTACTCGTTGTACTTAAATACATTAATCCTCCTATAAGTTTTCGATATGGTATGTCTTACAATATTTTGCTTTGTTCATTATACTGAAATCCGTTTTCCATTGGTGTTGCTTTAGGATTACAATTTTCCATTTTAAAACTTACTAACAACTTTTCTATGAATTTAATCTAGTCTGATCAATCTTTAGCATAGTTTCAGTCCTTGTAATATGCATTCCCAAATAATTTTTAATTTATCCTAAATCCTTGGCCTTAAATTCGTTTTGTAAAAGCTTTATAACTTCAACTATGTCTGTTTCATTTCCAACTAATAATATGTCATCAACATAAATTAATATCCAATTCTTTCCATTGCAATATAAGCAGCAATCATATTTTGATCTTTCAAAATTATTCTTTAAAGCAAAATCATTAAATGTATCATTCCAAACTTTGGGTGAGTCTTTTAATCCATAAAGTGCTCGATTTAATTTTAGTATTTGTTTGTTACATTTCAACCCTTCTGGTGCATATATATATATATATATATATATATATATATCTATATATATATATGTATATATATATATATATAAACCTCACTTTCCAAAATTCCATTAAGAAAAGCAGTAGGAATATCCATTTGTCTTATACTCCAGTCATTTTGCAAAGTTATAGATAAAAGTAATCTTATTGTAAGTCCGTGCAACTGGTGAGTACAATGACTGAAATGGATCCTCCTCCTTTAACTGAAAACCTTTTGCTACAATTCTAGCGTTTTTAGTTCCACTCATTTTGTTTGAATTGCTTTTTATCTGGTAATTCTGTCTCTGTCCATATATTTAGTTTCTTTAGTGCATCCAGTTCCTTTTTAATTGCGTCTTCCCACTCACTGTCTTTAATTGCTTCCTTATACTCTGTAGGATCCTCTTCATTTGCTCATATCAAACAATAAGCCATATATTTTTCATAGTCACTTAAATATTTTGTTTTTTTAAGTATCCTTCCTTGACTTGACTTGACGTTTCTGTTCTCTCATCGGTTCTCTCTGTATTTTCATAACTGCTTTCTAAACTGTTACTTTCTTTGTCTTCGTTAATATTCTCTTCTTCTTCTTCGTGAACGTCGTCTCTCATCTCAATTATTTTTTCTTGTAAATTATCTTCTTGTACATCATTTTCATCTTCTCTTTCAGTTTGAATTATAATTATTTCTTTTTTTTATCCTCTGTAATCTTTTTCTTTATTTCTTCATAATTAGTTTGTCTTTCATTAAATTTTACATCTCCTGAACAAATAATCTCTTTATTTTCATAATACCACAGTCTATATCCTGATCCAGTATATCCTACATGTATACATGGTTGTGCTCTCCGTTCTAATTTATTTTATCTTGGCAATATTACTGCCCAAGCTTGGCTTCCAAAAATTCTTAATTTTGATAAATCATTCTTACCATACCTCCTTGTTGCTGGCGTTTCTCCCCTGTTGGACATCTGCTAATTTCATAAGCCGAACATAAAACAGCCTCACCCCATAATTCTCTTGGTAAGTTCGTTTCTGCAAATTTGACTCTCACTTGGTCCATAATAGTTCTGTTCATTCTTTCTGACACACCATTTTCTTGTGGCGTATATGGTATCGTGTACTCTCAATACCTTTATGCCTACAAAAATTTTTAAAATTATTGGAAATAAATTCGCCACCATTATCTACCCTGATTCTTTGTGTTTTTGATCCATGTTGTGTTTTTATTAACTTAATAAAATCAATTATATTTTCTTCAGCCTCACTTTTATTCTTTAATAAATTAACAATCAAAAAATGAGAATAATCGTCAATCAAAACTTGAAAATATCTATAACCTTCTTTAGTTGGTGTTTTTGAAGGACCCATAATATCAGAATGAATCAACTGACCAATTTTGGTAGTTCGTTTTTCTTGTCTTAAAAATGGTTTCCTAGTGCTTTTACCCTCAGCACATGTACCACAAATTTCCCCATCAAAAGACAAACCTAACTGATTTAAGCTTTTCCTATTTATGTGACCTAACCTCATGTGCCATAAATTTTTATCAACAATTTTATCTACACGCAAATTAGACTCATTTTGACAATTATCATTTTTAAAATCAAGTTCTAATAAGAATAATCCATTTACTGAGTTACAATAGAAATATGCTCCATTTTTTGGATAAAATCGCCTAATAAAAGTAACCTTAAAATTCTCTTTTAATAATTTAGATACAGAAATCAAATTATGCGTCATACCTGATACAATTAAAGCATCTATTTTGATATTTTTACCCTGACATATTCCTCTCAGTATTCCTTGTTGTTTTGCATACAATTCTTGATTTATCTTTTGCTGTTAAAATTTTCACTGTATCAATTTCTCTAATATCGGACATATATTCTTTCATTTCTCCCATCACCATATGCTCTGTGCATCCAGAATCCAAAACAAAATAATGCAATTTCCCATTTACTTTTGCTCGTAAATTCTTCTTCAGTTGTTAAATTAGCTTGTCTTGTTCTTGCATTAAAGCGTCCTCGTGATCTTCCTTTTTTACCTATAAAATATCCTCGACCTCACTTATACTCTTGTTTTTGGGACAATCTCTGTAAAAATGATCTCCGTTACATCCATAGCATTTGGTATTCTGATCGTATTTGTTTGTGTAAAAAGCTGAACTATCTACTGGATATTTTTCTCTTTTATTGTCCTTTAATTTTAATTCAGCATCAAGTAATCTGCTTTTTACAAATTCCATTGTTATACCTGTTGTTTGGGTTTCAATAGCTGCTATTATATTATCATATTTTTTCGACATTGTAAGAGATAGGATATTTTGTCGCTTTTATCTAAATTAGCTCCAGCTCCTTCAAGTTCTCGTAATAGGGACTCAACATTCATGAAATGATCCTGTAATTTACTTGTGCATTTTAATTTGAACAATCGCTTCATAATATGCAGCTTCATTAACGGACTTTTTCTTTCAAATATATTCTCTAAAGATTTAAGCATATCTTGTCCAGTTTTCGCATTTTTAATGTATTCCAAATGCTTGTCGGTTATACACTGAACAATAATACATCTTACCCGTGCATCATTTTTATCATATTTTGCCTTTTCATCGGCAGATAAACGATGATATTCATCTTTAGTTAAATTTAGAACGTCTTTAATACCTTCCTTTTCCAGAATTATCTCTACTCTAAATTTCCAATTACTGTAGTTGCTGTTGGTTAGCTGAGGAATTGGGACAACAGTAAATGTGCTCATTTTATATAAAATCAATGTTCAAATCCCTTTACTTTCAGTACTTTCACACCTATAAAGTTTTCACTTTTTCTTCTTCTTCTGGGCCCTTAACCTATTAAAGTATATGGCCGGGAGAGTTTACTAATAATAGAATATAGAACTAGCTTGAGTTCAGTTATCTTTTAGGATGAATAAAAGCGTTTTCTTAGTTTTATGACTCTTGACATATTTTTTTATTAATGACAACTTTTCTAATTATTGACAACATCAACATCCTAACATACAGGCATTTCTTTTAACAATCATAAATCATTACCAAAAAATTTTTTAAACTACAAATCTTAAAGTTTTTTAAATTTAGTAATAATTGATACCATCTTAGAAATCTAATAGAAAATGATTTTTATGAGCAAGAAGATGAAGTGCAAAGTGAGTTGCGTGCAGGCAGAACTGTGTTACCAGGTGATGCTTAGACAACCTCATTTTGTTAAGAAGGGACTGGAATGATCGGCCTTATGGCCCAAGTAGCAAAACAACGCCAATTTTTGCCTACCCTGCTTTAATTAGCACTGCACGCCACTAAATACGATGGCGTTAACATATGTACTTTCTCCATGTGTGTTCAACTATTTCAAGAAATCAAAATCATAACAAAAACATTTCATGTAAAAAAAGTAAAAATAATTAAGATAAAAGTAAAGCCAAGTTCTCTAATACAAATTTTAAAATGAAAGTTTCTAACAAACTTTGCTATTACAGCCAAACTTCTTTATGTTTAATTTAACAGTGTGTCTAAGAGTAATTTACAGCCGCAATAGCCAAGTTTATGAAAACATTTCCAAACTAGTATAAACCTTTCATTTTGAAATTTGTATTAGAGAACTTGGCTTTACTTTTATCTCAATTCTTTTCACGAAATACCATTTTCGCGTACTTCGCTTTTTTTACATGAAATGTTCTTATTATGATTTAACTCCTTTTTTAAAGGATGTGGATAATACCTAAGTTTTAAAGTAGTAAAACATGCGGAATATTTATATACTTTTCCATAACTTTACATTTATAAGGGAGGGCAGTAAATTAAAATGTTGGTGTTTTTTTAATTTTTTGCTATAGTTTTATCATAATTCCTATCAGTCTTCCAAAATTCAGCTTTCTAGCGTTTTTGGAAGAGGGCAATGTTACTTTTACATAACTTTACATTTGAACCCTAGGCTGAAGCAACGTTGTAAACACCAAATATTATTTTGTTGGAAAATAATTTAAAAAAAAAACGAAATATGATCTATTGCTTTATCAGGTCAAGTTATTATATGACTAATATGACTACCCAAAATAAACTAATTATATAATAGGTATTACAGACTTGGTCGCATACAAAATATAATGACTATGCAACGCTGTTCCACGGAAATATGGCATTTACACTTAATGATGGTTACAACAAGTCATTCCAGCCTAGGGTTCATTTATAGGGGAGTGAAGTTAATTAAAATCAGTCTGCGAAAGCTCAGCTGTCTAGTGCTTCTGTTGCTTTTACATAATTTTACATGTATAGGGGGGGGAGTAAATTAGAATTTTGGGGTTTTTTTATTTTCTCCAAGAGTTTGGTCTTAATTTCCATCAGTTTATCAAATTTTAGCTTTGTAGCATGTCTGGAAGTACAGTAGAATTTTGATGATCTATACATAAGTGAGTGAGTAAGTGAGTGGCAATTCCGACGTTTTTTGAAATTTCGTAACTACTTTACTACTTTATGGAAGTCCATAAACCTCGGAGAATTTGTTAACTCTATGAAGATCTACGATTGTGCAAAGTTTGAGTGTCGTAGCTCATTTTGAAGTTTTAGATAGGTCAAATACGGGCTGAAATGTTTCAAGAAAAGAGGGTACAGCAGTTTACGCCGCGAAGTTGGCTGGGCCCTGAGATAGAATTGCGAAAGATTTCAAAAATGTGGATATTTTCGATTCTGTTATAAATTTCTTGTTTTAGCTGAACCATCAGATGAAATAATTACCATTAACAGCAAAAATGGACAACAATCAGGTAAAGTTCTCGTACCTCTATTTCACTTAGAATTATGATATAGTAGGTGGAAATATGAATTATGGACACTTATAGTAAAACTTTATTTACCATAAGTGTTCTTAGTAATGTTTTCGGGTAGCAAGACTTTAATCAGTGGCAGCTCATGCCTTGTGTCTCGGAGGGCTTAAAAATTTTATTAGATTTATCTCCGAAACTATTATCGCTACGACTTCGGTAAAATAATTGTTATAAAAAATTATTGTGTGTGCTTAAGACCACATGGCAGAAGTTTAAACTTCAACAAGGCGAAATTAATAATCTTATTCTGCAAAGCGGACCGAACCGAACTCTTCTGTACACTGGCCTTCATCTGCATCATCATATCGCTCGCTGAATGTTTCTCACAGTTAGTCGACTCGAGCCGATTTCACCCGAATGAGCGTTACATATCCGAGCCTGACGGCTCGGTTCAATTCACTACCCACAAAAACTAACTTAACGCGCCTAAAGAAGTTTACACTTCAAAAATGGGCTCTTGCAAACCTAAAAAATTTTTGCTTTTGTAGTTCCCTACTAGGGAGCAAAAACCACATCATTCCAATTATAAAAATTAAATTTTAGAACGAAACACTAAGATTTAAAATAAAAAATATACCATATTATTCGTATTCCTTAAAAAATCTTGCATAATTTAAACCGCTCGCATCTATCGTTATGTCAATTCTCCATCGGGAGGCAATGAGAATGTGACTTTTTATTAAAAAATTAATTACTCCCACATGGTATCTAAGTCTATTCTAATTAATTATTTAGCATATAAAGGGAAGACTAACAAATGCAAATCTTCTTGATCTTTTGTCTAAATTTATATATTTTTAAAAAAGAAAATTTAAAAAAAATACCAAACTCTAAAACATAAATTTAAAATTTTTTTTATATACAAAACCATTAATATTTTTACTTGAAGTTTTTAAGCGCTATTTATTTAAAATATTATTGAAATTCGCAAATCAACATTTAACTTAATTTTTTGAATAATTAAAAATATCTTTTTATATGAGTATGCCTTACTTGATATCAAAGATTATAGAATATAATATATTCTTGATATTTGATGTTTATTGACTTTTAATTTTTTTTAAAACAAAACGAGAAAAGTACTCAAACGTCAATATATAATACAAAGATACATAGATTTATAAGTAAAATACAAATTAAGGAAGGTAAGGTCACGTTAAAAACATTTTTTTTTATATCTTTTTAACAAAGTTGAATCTTAAAATGCGGGTTTCAGCAACTTTTAAATTAAATAAATATTACTTAACAACTTTAACACCTAACATTTTAATTGGTTATTGTATCTAGATTTTTTAATAAATTTAAGTTCTTAGGTTTGGTACTCTTTTAAAACTTCTTCTTTGGAAAAGACACAAATATGGACAAAAAGTCAGTAAGATTAGCATTTTTAGGCTTTTGTTTATTAATCGAATAAATATAAGAACAAATTTAGTTACCACGTAGGAGTAATTAATTTTTTAATAAAAAGTGACATTTTCATTGTTCCCAGGTCAGGAGGCGTAATACATGTGGAAGGTACTGTAGAATTCTTCAGGGAATACGATTATTTTGTTATGATAATCATAGTGTTTCGACCAAAAATGAAATTATTTTAGTCGATAGATGAATTTTTGCCCCTAGCGGAGAGTTACAGAAACAATTATATTTTAGGTAAATTCGAAGAGCCGATTTGGTTATATGTCACAATTTTTGTCCCGAAGTCTTAGCGGTAGTAGTTTCTGAGATAAATCAGGCTTCCATCCTTCATGGAACACCGATGTAGATGTTAAGTACCTATTTATTTTAACTTTGCTATGTCTAATCAATATTATCAATAAATAAATTTCATGCCAACGCATATCCTCGTCACGAGTCGCCACTCTCCTCAATTTACCAGATTTTTTTCTTCAATATTTTTTAAAAAATTTGCAGCTATTGCGAAAACGTCCTTTACTATTAATTTTTTATATTTATGCAAAAGCATAAGAGGCAATATTTGCTTGCAATAAAATAGTCGGTTAAACAAGAAAAATAAAATTTACTTTTTGCAGAATCGTATCAAAAACATTTTTAATTTCTTAAGGCCGCTTGACATGGAGCAATAAACTTAAAGTTGCATGCAAGATTAGGGTCCCTGATATGATATCGATGACACTTTGCAAAGGGGTGACGAGCAATATTTTTATTGTATTATATTATACTAATTGACTGAGAAATTTATTATTAATTATATTGTTCTGAATAGGAAATTGTTATTTTGAACAATTGATCTATGAATTATTTAATTAAATAAATGTTTAAACTGTGGGGGGTAAGAACGTAAAATTATAATTAAAAGATTGAAATAAGCCTTTACGAAACTAAAATTACACGGAGGAAAGAATATTTCTAAAAGTACTTACATTCTACATTATTTTTAGCTCGAGCCATCGCGGTTTATGATACTTATAACATTTCTATTTAAACTTGCCACTTAGCTCTATCAATCACAAAACTTGAATGACTCCCCTGATACATAACAACCAGGGTTCAATACAATTTATAACTTTTTATAAAATATTTAAAATAATAAATTTTCATACTTGACAGTATAACAAACAAATATGTCTTATAAAAATCCTGTACACGGTAACTTGTAATAAGTTACTTATATTTTGTTGTTAGCTATGTTTATAGTGTTATTACCAAATGACATTAAAAAAAAATTAACTCGGACATTTTGGATGTCGCAAAAAAATTAAAAATGTCAAGAGATCTTAGCTGGATTTTCAATAACTTTTTAAATTTATCAATTTAATTTTTCTTGTACGGGAGCACGAGTGTACGTTAACTTGCACGCACTTAATAAACTCATCAAAATTATCTTTAATTTTTGGAATGCGTCATGCATAGTTTAAACTTTTAAGTGTACACGGTAAAAAAAAAATTGTCTTAGATCAAAGCAAATTGCTTTGAAGTAAAATAATTTGTGTTTTTCTATTCACCAAGAGATTATTTTCTTGATATAGCACACACAGCACTTGCCTTTCTGTTTTAATGTGAAACAGTAATTCGACATTGAACATCGAGAATATACGCAGGTGTAGTCCAGGAGCCGACACGCAGCCAGTCGAGGAACCAGGGATAATAACCCAGGAGCCTGCTATAAGTGCTATATAGTCGGAACCAGGACGGCGACAGCATAAATCTCCTACAGTCAATTCACGACGACCACGACTGTTGCGCTGAAAAGAAAAGTAGTCTAACGTCTATAACCAAGTTCTGCTGGGACGGTAGCCATGTTAGATGACGCAAGTCTAACATGTTGCAGGACCACCTTTCGGAAGGGGTGTAAAAGCGTGGGTCCACTATGTATACTTGCTACGCAGTATAAAGATCCCTGCCCTCGACAAAGAGGTGTCAGGCAAAATTAAGTTCTCTTAGAGAAAGAAAACTTGCATCCTAAAGGGCACGTGCATCAGTTTGATATATGACGTACGGACAAATCGGGGTTTGCGAAAAGGGCGCACCGTGTGCCTAGTCGCTAGACCAAAAATGGTCTCCCCACCACTACTACTACTAGTACTTCTATACAATTCCATAAGAAATAACTGTACTTATTAATGTATTTTATTTTAGATATCAAGTGTGAGTACGGAGATAAACTACTCAAGCTTGGAGAAGGTTTGCAAGGAAAGATTGATGACCGCTACGGCAAAAGAGAATTTAACTGTGAATGTATAATGCCTCCATTTGTGACATGTTGGCAAGTAAAAGGCCCCGAATATGAGAATTAGCAAGATATGCATGGGGAGCTCGAGACTCACTGTTTTTACAAAAATGTTCTGTATACGCTTTAATATAGATAAAGAAAAATGCATTTTAAAAATAACACAGTGTTTCATATCTAAAGATAGTCCTAAATAAGAACCCAATCAGTTTTAAAGCAAAATTCTTTGTTTTTATTTTTCCAGTTCGTCCAGAATTTCTTTAACAATAATTTTAATATTTAATATCGAAAAAATAAAAGTGAATTTACCTACTTATTACTTCGTCATATACCGGGTGGGCCAAAAAAAGTAGGACAATTTTTTTTTCTTTATAGCTTTTGAATTATATAATCGATTTTATTGGGCAAACTGCACTTGATAGAGAATTAATCGGAGTTTTCAGCAAATATATTTTTTGTCCGCCATCTCAAAATCTAAGATGGCGGACGAAATTAAAATGTACCCTTCAAAGATGCTCGTTTATTCTTGGGTTGCGAACATTTTAATTATTTTTTTAAATTAGTGAAAAAGCTGCATTCTTGCCACGCACAACAAGGTACGAACTAGCAAAATTGGTTCAGTGGTTCTAAACAAAAATATTTTTGTTTCAACCTTTGTTTTGCATATTATACGATTGCCTTGCCAATCCATGTCTGCATTTATTTCCTTATAACTTCATTACTACTAAACAGATTTTGATGAAATAAAAAACATCCTGGTGAGAATTGATTGCTTTTTAAAGGTCATGATCAAAATTTATCGCCATCTTAAAATTTAAGATGGCGGACAGACAGGTATTATTTTCCGAGAATGTTTTAGTTTTTTTTAATTTCACACAACTACGTATAAATGAGTAAAATCGGTGTGGTGGTTCTCAAAAAATATAATTTTGTTTCAACCATTGTTTTACGGTTTCTTTGATTGCATTGCCAAGCCTGTATGCATTCATTTCCTTATAAATTCATTATTACCAAACCGATTTTAGTGAAATTGATTGCCCTTTAAATGTTGTTATCGAACATTTCCGCCATCTTGAAATTTCAGATGTCGGACAGAATCGAATTTGATTTTTCAAAATGGCGTGTCTATTCTTATTTGGCGAAAATGTTCTAGTTTCTTTTTCATTTATAGAAAAACACTACTTTTGTCCCGCATAAAGGGGTACAAACTAATAAAATCGGTGTAGTGGTTCTCACAAAATCGGATTTTGTTTTAACCATTGTTTTACAAATTGAACGATTGCATTGCCAATCCTGTCTGCATTAATTTCTTTATAAATTCATTATTACTGAAACGATTTTAGTGAAATAAAATACTTCATGGTGCAAGCCTGAATTGAATGAATTTATAAAGGACCGAATGCATACAAGATTGGCAATGCAATCGTATAATTCGTAAAACAATGGTTAAAACAAAATCAGATTTTGTGAGAAGCACTTAACCGATTTTATTACTTTGTACTTTGTTAAGCTGGAGAAAAGTAGTGCTTTATATAGATTAAAAAAAACTAAAATATTTTTCAAAAAATAAGAATAAACACGCCATTTTGAAGAATCAAGTATGATTCTGTCCGCCATCTTAAATTTTAAAATGGCGATAAATTTTAATCCTGATCTTAAAAACGTTATCAATTCTCACCAGGATGTTTGTTACTTCATCAAAATCGGTTTAGTAGTAATGAATTTATAAGCAAATAAATGCAGACAAGATTGGCAAGGCAATCGTATAATATGCATAACAATGGTTGAAACAAAAAATTTTTTTTTAGAACCATCAAACCGAGTTCGCTGGTTTATACCTTGTTGTGCGTGGCAAGAATGCAGCTTTTTTACTGATTTAAATAAATAATTAATATATGTATAATTAATAAGTCTATCAAAGATTGTATTTACCCAGAAGCTTTTAAGGAAGCTATAGTTAAACCCCTCCACAAAGCCGGGGATCCTACAGACGTCAAAAATTATCGTCCAATTTCATTAGTTAGCAATTTGTCAAAAGTATACGAAAAAATACTCAAAGAGCAAATAGTAAATCATTTAGACACTAATAACTATTTATCAAAACATCAGTTCGGTTTTAGAAAAGGCAGGTCAACGGAAGATGCGTTAGCGGAGTTCAGTACAAAAGTATATAAATCAGTAGACAAAAGTACTCCGTCTATTAGCATCTTTGTTGATCTAGCCAAAGCTTTTGACACAATATCACATGCACTTTTACTAAAAAAGTTGAAGAACCTTGGATTTGATGAGCAGGCTGTCGGACTTCTTCAGAGTTATTTGGATAAAAGGGAGCAAATGGTAGAGATAAATGGAACTTTGAGCGATCCTCAGACTGTAAGCTGTGGCGTACCTCAAGGAACAGTACTCGGTCCTATTTTTTCAATATTTACATAAATGATCTCTATAAAGTGGATAGTAGGGCCGAGCTAACAAGTTTTGCTGATGACACCGAGGCGCATTATGAGGCAGATTCATGGGAGGAACTATATAATCTCATCACAGAGGATTTCCCTAAGATACTGAACTGGTTTAATAACAATCTTTTAAGCGTAAATTTTCAAAAAACTCTGTTCTTACCTTTTACTAGCTACACGAACGGTTTACCAGACTACGATTCGCTTGTTTTCTCCTTTGGTTCAAAAAATATTAAAATAAAAAAATGCACCAAATATAAATATTTGGGAATCTATGTGGACAGTCATCTAAAATGGGATCACCACGTAGAGTTTGTAACGAAAAAAATAAAGTCACTTCTTCCTCTTTTTCGATTTTATAAGGACATCTTTTCTCCCAAGCAATTAAAAATTCTTTATTATGCCCTAGCACAAACACATCTTACGTACGGATTAATTGCGTGGGGCGGGGTCTCTAAAACAAATCTAAAAAGTGTGGATGTTGTACAAAGATGGCTTCTTAAAATCATTTTTAAAAAAGACCGTCTTTACCCCACAGAACATCTATTTTCAGAAACATCAATTCCTGATACGAGACTTCTATTTTTTCAAACTATGGCACTTAGATTATATAAAAAGAAAACTATCCTCGAAAACATCAGCCATCAATACAATACAAGACATAGACAAAATGCAGTATCAAAACCACTTATGAAAAAAACTGTGGGACAGAGATGCTTCACTTACTTGAGTGTGAACGTGTTTCAGAAAATTTCTCACTTACTTACTATACAATCACTGCAATGTTTTAAAAAGCAAATAAAGATTTTTCTTTCTATCAGTGTTACAAGAACAGCAATCTATGAAATTCTCGACGAAAAAAATGAATATAATGTACATACTTAAAAACATCTTTTACTGATAAGCATATAGCAATTTGTATCTTCGCTTAAATTCGTGTATTAAATATAGGTATAATGTTTTTTTTTGCGGGAAAGAATGGTATTTTTTTTGTGTTATTTAATTACGTTTTAATATTATGTTTTTAATATTCTTTTTTCCTTAGTTATTTTTTTTCTCAGCCTAATTAGTAATTAATGTGTGCAATAGTCTGTTTTGGTTAAAAAACTTACTTTATTTATATATTCTTTTTTTAGCTTTTAATATTTTATTTATATAGATATGTATAAGGCAATAAACTTACCTTAACTAGCCTAGTTAAGCTAATTTTACGACTAGGCCCATGCGCGAGACTACTCTTTTGGGCCAAATTTGTATTTATTGGTTGATATCTAGTTTTGTAGAAAATCCCAATGTATTTATATTGCCAATAAATGCTATATAATAATAATAATAATGTTCGCAACACAAGAATAAACGAGCATCTTTGAAGGGTACAATTTAATTTCGTCCGCCATCTTGGATTTTCAGATGGTGGGCAAAAAAATATATTTAGTCAAAACTCTTAATTCTCTGTCAAGTGCAGTTTATCCCATTAAAATCGATGGTATAGTTTAAAAGTTATAATGAAAAATACTCTGCCAATCTATGGGCACCTAAGCTCACACTAGGTACTATAATTATAGTGTACGTGTGAGTTAATATATAACTAAAAACTGAAATATATTTTATTGAACTCCAGACTCAATTACCTTTCGTTTGATACCACACAAGCCATGTTTTGACTTAAACTTTAATTTTTCAAATCTACCCCCACCTTTTTTTTAAACTAAAATGTATTTTGTTTAACTCCAGACTCAATTACCTTTCGTTTGATATCACACACGCCATATTTCCACATAAACACAAATTTTTTAAATTTGCCCCCACCCTTTTTTTTTAAGTAAAATGTATTTTATTTAACTCCAGACGCAATTACCTTTCGTTTGATATGACACACGCCATATTTTTACATAAACTCTAATTTTTGATATATACCCCCACCCTTTTATTTGGCTTGTGTTCAGTGGATTTTCTTCATTTTTAAATGGGACCATCTCGACCCAAAACCCAGCGTAGGTACCAAATTTCATTAAAATCTGGCAAGCGGTTTTTGAGTTATGCGCGTTGGTCGTTACAGACAGACATACAGACAGACAGACAGACAGACAGACAGACAGACAGACAGACAGACAGACAGACGGCGCAACAAAAAAGTTTCAAAATCATCTGAAACGCAAAGATATATAAAAATTTTTGAAATCGGAGCAACTTTTTTTTCTCGAAAAAATTAGGATCACTATAGCTCACACTACTATAGTGTAGTGTGAGCTAAAAATTGTCCGGTTTTTTTTACTATATTTGGCCAAATATTTAATTCGCAAATATTCCAAACATACTATCCAGACAGAAGAACGGAATAAGTAAAAAATTCAAACATCCCAAATATGTTTGCTTAAGCTTAAACTGGTAAACAAGGTGGCCATATTCATTTGCGTTTGTGCAGTAAAAATACTCTGCCAATATATGGGCCCCTAAGCTCACACTAGGTACTATAGTTATAATGTACGTGTGAGCTAATATAACTAAAAACTGAAATATATCTTATTCAACTCCAGACTAAATTACCTTTTGTTTGATACCACACAAGCCATATTTTGAGTTAAACCCAGATTTTTGAAATCTACCCCCACCCTTAAAAAAAACAAAAACTAAAATGTATTTTGTTGAACTCCGGACTCAATTACCTTTCGTTTGATATCACACACGCCATATTTTCACTTAAACTCTAATTTTTAAAATATACCCCCACCCTTTTTTTTTAAATAAATTAAAATGTATTTTGTTTAACTGCAGACTCAATTACCTTTCGTTTAATATCACACACGCCATATTTTCACATAAACTCTAATTTTTGAAATCTACCCCCACCCTTTTATTTGGTTTGTGTTCGGTGGATTTCGTTCATTTTTAAATGGGACCATCTCGACTCAAGACCCAGCCTAGGTACCAAATTTCATTAAAATCGGCCAAGTGGTTTTTGAGTTATGCGTGTTGGTCGTTACAGACAGACATACAGACACACAGACAGACAGACAGACAGACAGACATACAGACAGACAGACAGACAGACAGACAGACAGACGGCGCAACAAAAAAGTTTCAAAATCATCTGAAACGCAAAGATATATAAAAATTTTTGAAATCGGAGCAACTTTTTTTTTCTCGAAAAAATTAGGATCACCATAGCTCACACTACTATAGTATAGTATATGTGTGAGCTAAAAAAAGAAAAAAAATTACTTTCACTATCAAAGAAATACATGTTGAACACGGCTCTGGAACGAAATAGCGATGTACAAAATAGCGACGTACGAAATGGCGAGTAACGAAATAGCGACTATTAAAATAGCGATGTAATAAAAGAGCGACTATCAAAATAGCGTTTGTAACAAAACATATCAAAATTAGTGTTGCCGCTAGATGAGACGAGACGAGAGAAGGCCGTTCTCTCGTTTTCTTTCGTTATGCGAGATAAAATGGGTCTCTCGTCTCGACGATAGGACTCTTCTATCGCTCGAGAGAGCCTTTCTCTCGTCTCGTCTCGTGATTTATATCAGCTATAAAAAGTTTTTGAGACCCTTTTTAAAGTGTTTTTTCAAGATGAATTTTATTATTTATGGTATCTACTTTTTTCCAAAATAAAGTGTCCATTCCGGGATATATTCTGTATATGCAAACATTCACTAAATAAACAAGTAAATACAATACATGTACTAAAATACCTCGTTGATGCCGATGAAATAAAAGCCGTGGAAAGGTTTTGCATCGCTTTACTTATTTAAAACTGTACCTAAAATTCCAAGTGTTCGTTAATAAAAGATTATTTTGTGTTTTGTCAATAATATAAATCGTTAAAAATAAAGCAATAAATCATTGTATTTAGGTAAATTCTTGGGTAAAACGATTAAATAACCATTTGATGCATGCCGATGGCGCCGGCGGGGCGGCGCGGCGCGGGGTTAGCAAAGCAAATTATAAATAAAACTGTAAATAAAAATGTAGGGATATTTTTACTACAGGTTACCGAACAAACAGATCAATAAGCCGGCTGGCGGTTTTTGATCTCGGTGAAATCAACGATTGCTGGTCATTTGGAGTTAATCTCAGGGCCGGACTAAAATAAATTTACTATAAAATATGAATGTTTCACATTGTTTTTGCGAGAAAATATTTGTACTACCAGAAAAAATAAAAACCTCAAAGTAGTTTTGTACAGCTCTTAAAAATGGGTGCTAAAATGAAATTTAAGTCTCGGTCGCGTAAAAAATTATATTTTGTCCCCTGTAGGGGGATTATGGAAATAATGTGTGTTTTTTTGCGTAAGATTAATGTAATGTAAAAAATTCATTAAAATTGATTCCTATAGCTGTGTTAACTTGTTGTATTTTTCGAGCATTATGCCAATAATAATTGCAAAATAAATATAAATAAATAAATAAACACGTTTAGCTAAATTTTCTTTCGCTATACGCTTACATAGAACTATTTATTAGCAGGTAGTTTTTTTATTATATAATTATATTTTACTTCCAAGTAAGAGCGAAATTTGTTTTTCCAGTAAATATAATTTTCGGCCGTTTAGCAACAAGGCCTTTGCTGTTAAGTTCTACGGAATTGCTCTGATATAAGAGTTTTAACAATATCTATAGGAACATATATAATTTTAAAGTTTTTTTTCCTACCCAAACTTTCCCAACCCAAAGTGGGTTTGTAAACTTTTACCTTTTATTAATGTTTTCAATCAAATATATTTTTTACACAAAAACGGGTATTTAGGATAATAAAAAAAATAGTCCAAATTGTAAAAATCGGTCATCAGATCGAGTCGGTAAAAGTCGTTTTAAGCGATCGCCCTACCGTAACGGGCTTCCTTCAGTTTAAATTTGGCTTTTGGCTGCTCAGTGAGATGATCGGTATAAGGTTAGTGCCATTAATTGATAAGTTCTTCCGTCAACGTTAAGTGTGTAATGGATTCTATGAATTTTGTGGAATTAGTTCTCGAAAAACTGGGGCAATGGGTGCCTACTTGCAGTTCTCAAAGAGAGATTTCGGGGTAAGTAAATTACTACACATAGGTTTACCCAAGCTTTTGAGTATAGTTGATCTATTTTCTTTAGAATACTAATAATAAAAAAAATGTAACTACCTACCTAGAGGTAATGAGGTATGTTCCTACCATCCAGATGTTAGTTAAATTTGAAATAAAAGTTATATTTGTTGGATCTTGCTGAGAAAACTATAAAAGAAATAAAATTAAAAACAACTGTGCATCAAGTGCATCCCGCCATTTTGCTTCCTTTTGGAAGAACTGTGTAAAATTTTCAAACAATTTAAAAAAAATCCAAACGTTAAATGCATCCGAAAGTGCAACCCATACTATTTTGTTATCTTTTTAAACAATTTTACAAAAATGTTCAACAATTCGGAGCATCATTTTTTCTAGCTTTTTGTAAACGATTAAGGAAGCGCATTATGCCATTTTGCTAAGTTTTATACAATTGTGTGAAATTTTCCAGGAATTGTACAAAATTTTTCAACAGTCTGCAAGACAATATGTTTGAAGTATCAAATCTATTCCATACTTTATATTTGGTTAACTTTTCAAACAATTTGGAAACATTATCAGCAATTTCTTGCATTTTTTGATTCCTTTTTGTTTTAACTGTTAGGTTCCGCCATTTAAATAATTTTTATACAATTAGGCAAATTTTTTAGCAATTTTAAATTTTTCTACAATTGTGCCAGAATTATTAAATCAGTTCATCCCGCCATTTTTTAACTTTTTATACAATTGTGCAAAATTTGTCAACAATTGTGTTTTTTTTTTGGTGTAAAATATATTTAAGAGTATTTAATAGTCACATATTCTTTTCGGTTACTTTTTTCATATTATAAATTACAAAATAAAAAAAAGTAACAGTAAAGAAAAAGTAACCGATTTTTTTTCTGTGATTTAAAAAATGTGTTTGAAAGTAAATGACAACATTGTCCCCAAAATTGGCTCTTATTGGTTTTAGCCAGTCCGAAGCTCGAAACATTTCTGCGCCCGCGCACTCTATTAAGAATCACTTTCAAGAATTTTCGCAGATAAAAAATTTGGCGTCCTGACAAAATTTCAGCCTGTTACATTTTTGGTATAAACTACCCGATAAACAAAGCCAGTTTTTTGACAAATGTGCAGAAGTTTCTTCAAAACTTTGGGTGCTATTAAAATCAACATGTGCAGAAGTTTCTTCAAAACTTTGGGTGCTGTTAAAATTAACTGCTGATCAATTTACCAAAGATCAGATATAGCGGTTTCAAAAGGGTTCCCATAAACCAGTCGAAGGTAAATGATAAATTTTTCCACCGCTATTTTTGATTAGCTAAAAATTGTTAAATTAGATGTCAAGAAATACATTTTGCGTATGTTACTACCACGGTATCTATAAAACTGTAAAATTTATTTAAAGGTTATCAGAATATCAGTAAGAATATTCTATTACATAAAAATCCTTCAATGTCCGTTAAACTTAGTTCTAGTTTTTTTAGCTGTCAAGCAACTATTTTGTCTGCGCTGCCGTCCTTGTAATTCCCAAACAAGGGAAAATCTGAACGATGGAAGCCCAGCAAACAAGAATATTTAAATAGATATATTTTACAGGTTGAGGTAAATTCATTAAGCATAATACTATTTGCTATTACTACGTTATGTAGTAAGTTTGTTTATTAAGACATGTTGAACATAAAATAACCCGCAAAAATCCCTAACGTTGTTTATCCGGTGTTTGGTTTTCCTTGAAAAACTATAAAAATTTTAAATAGAACAAACTCAACATAGATAAATTCCGTCAAAATCAATCTAGTAGTTTTAAGTTAAATGCGCTTTAGTTACCAACAAACAAACATACAGAAATAAATGTTCAAACTTCTCTGAAAACCAAAAATATATAAAAGTTTTCGTATGTGTGCTAAGCTAAAAAATCGACCTTATAAAAGTAATGTATGTAAGAAATATATTTTTTTGTTCTTTATTCAAAATTACAAAGAAAATTTAAAATAATAACTTTTTTATACGACTGTCTTGTAAAAGGGGGTTTTGCGCACGGAGAACACGATCTGAAAATGGCATTTTGCGCACGCAGTGTGCAAAACGTTTTGCACACACTTATGTCATTTTTGCGCACGCCTATGTCATTTCTGCATACGGGTCTCCCGTCATTGTGATTTTTGTTGTTGTCACCCATCAATATAAGTTGGCTTAGTTCCGTAGCAACCGTCACTGCTCGTATGTTTTGTTGATTAGATACGTCAAAATTGTTGAATTTTTAAAGTATTGTTGTAAAAATGTCGGAAATAAAAACAAGTTAAATTAAAATTTGATTTTTCTTTCTTTATTAGCAGTCGTATAAAAAATATTGTAAAAAACTCGTTTGAAAACCTCTTTGCACACTCCCTCGACTTGTAGACCTCGCCTTCGGCTCGGTCTACCAAACTGTCTAAATCGTGTGCAAAGAGTCGTTTTCAAACCTTGTTGTTTAAATAACTATTACGGTTTAGTGCTTTTTTAAAGTTTACTTAAAAAGCTTATTTTTTCTTTTAGAGGGGACATACAATCAACCTTAACCAGAGAGCGGAGAAAAATGTTTTATTTAAGCTGACGACGCAGGCAGTGCCAATTGTAACAAAGGAGGGTAGAGTATAAGTTTCAACTGATAAAACCCACTATGGACTAGATACGCCCCTGATGGTGATAAATTTCTATTTCAAAGTGTACCACTCTTTGAATACGTCATACCCCCACGAAGCACAGGTAAGCTGGGGATTCGATCATAAACAATTTATCGGGTTTTTATTTGTTTGTAAAAAAATAAAACGATATCATTTAAAAAAAATTAGTATAATCAAATTGTTATTTATATGTTAACAGTGCTTTTAAGGGACTGATATAAGTTAAAAGAAACGAACTTTTTTTTCTTAATTTCATCAAAATCTGAAATATAGACGTGAAGAAATAAAACTACCTAAGTTAGTTTTTGGGCTTAGTTTTTCGAAAAACTGTTAGTGGCTTAAGAGCACTGTGAGTAAGTATAAGTTAAGTGATATAAGAAAACATATGGAACGCCTATTATGGGTTAAATAATTTAATAAACTAATGTGATAAAATTGTTTGTACTTATAAGAAAAACGAAAATAAAGATTTTGTAAAAAGTGATTTTTTAGTTTGGTAGTTTTTTGTCAAATAAAAATTGAACATTGTGTACTTGCCATAAAAAGTAATAAAGCGTTTCTTAAAAAAATATAGAAAAAATATATACACAAAATTTAAAACAAAATGCAAAATCATATATCACTGCAGTTAAAATTATGTTAACGTAACAATTTTAACAGCCTATTAAGAAAAATCACATCTAAAATATTGTGTACACAGTCAAGGATAAATTCATTTAATTGTTGAACAAAAATTACAGAACATTATTTATAAATTTAATATATACTATTTTTGCATAAAACTGTAGGAAATATATGCACAAAATTGCAAAAATAAAAATATTTTTGTAAAATATATAATAATATATTGATATATTTTTTGTGGTAAAACTAAAATATTGACTGCAAAATATAACACCACAATGTGCAAAAAAATACACACATCTTTTAAAATTGAAATACATAATTGTGCATTTATATTCCACAAAACAGAATAAGAAAATTACACAATATTGTGTAAAAATGTTAAATACATCAATATTTTTTATAAAACCATACAAAATTTTTCCACAAAATTACAATAAATTGTGCAATTTTTTTTATACAGGCCTATGCAATAACATCTTGGTGGTAGCTTACAATATTGGCCACTCAATTTGACAGTACCACTGTCAAAGCGCCACCTGCTACGGCTCGTTCGGCGTCGCAACAAGGCATGCGAATTTTGCCCCAATGTTTAAGCAATGATAAACTGTTTTTATTTTTAGACTAATAAATTCAATTAAAACATATATTATATTATATGACAATAATAGCGCATTTTTAAACTTTTTAACAAAATATTTTATGTGGAAATTGATGTAAAACATAAATACTTACCAAATTACTTTGTGATATTAAAACTAGGGTCACAAAGTAGACCCTGCTTTTATCGAAATCCTTATTTTTTAATAAAATCAGGCTTTCAAAAGAAATAAAAATAAATAAAAAAATTGCAATAAAAATTGCACTCACTGCATGACGCAAGACAACGGGATTTCCATGAGGTGCAGGGCCGACTAAATCGGTCTAGCGTTTACGGCCTGCCAAATCCTCTACCCAGTTTATTTTCCAGTCGTGTTCGCTGGCCAGGTTGCACTCCAGCACGGTAGTCGTCAGGGATTTGGGCATTTCTAATCATATAGCGTGCCAACGTTCATGCTGTTGTAAGCACATGCGTATTGCATCGTTTTAGGCAAGTTTTGGGTTATGTTTACAGATTTTTTTTTTTTAAAAGGTTTTGCAATATTTTTTAATAAAAATAGATAACTTACTCTACAATAATATAAATCACCAGTTCTTGCTAAATTGCGTCTGCAATCATAAGCCTTTTTATGACAAAAGTGACAACACATGTATTTGGTAAAAGCTTGCGGCTTGCAAACACGGCGAGCCGTGCTGGCATGCATGATGACATTAAAAAGGGTTACATTGGTTCCCATAGGCCTAGCTCCGGGCCGGACTGGCCCGGACGGGAGGGCGGTGATCTCCGCCGATACCTTGGCAGCCGTGTCGGGGCACCAGGGTCACTGGCCGTAGGGCCACTTAGGGACCGGGACTACTTTGAGCCTGGATGTACGGATGTAAAAGTAAACGTTAGGTATTTTCCTGTTCTGGTCACAGAATGTCATTATTTGGTAAGAGTTTATGTTTATAGTGTTTGCAACTCCTCTTAGTCTTCAGCAGTTTCAGATATTGAATTGAAGTAAAACCTATAATTAATGGTAACATTGTAGTTACTTTTTAGTGTATCCCTCATTAACGTAATGTTGCCTTAAGACTATAAGGTCACTGACACCTTTAAATTTTTTAATGAAAAGTGGTCGAGTGATACCTTTTTTAAAAGGTATTTTTATTCCCTATCTAATACTGTTAATTTTAAGTAAAAATGTTTTATCCTTACCGAGTTATTAATTATTCTCGATTACGGTTAAGGTAGAAAACGTTAAACAAAGAATTAAAATTGGAATAAAATAACTTTTAAACAAGGCATTATCCCTCGTTTAATTTACAGATGTTAGTGCCCTTATACTTAAAGCAACATTATTAAAAAGTACGCCAAAACGTAGTAATAATGTTATTTATTCTTACATAAACTGCATAAAAGTAAAAAAAGTTGCTTGAACAATGACTAAAAATACTCATAACTTGATAATTAAGTAACCGACTTAAAAATTTTTTAATACTTTAAGTAAACAATCAAATTACCTTTTAAACAAGGTATCAATCGACCACTTTTCATTAAAAATTTAAAGGTGTCAGTGACCTTATAGTCTTAAGGCAACATTGGGGTAACGAGGGGTACACTAAAAAGTAACTGCAATGTTACCATTAATTATAGATTTTACTTCAATTCAATATCTAAAACTGCTGAAGACTAAGAGGAGTTGCAAACACTATATACATAAACACACATACTCCGTGAGTATTAAACCGATTTTATAACATTTTCTTTTTTTGATTGGAGAATTAAAATGCCTTTTAAACAATGTATCACGCGACCCCCCTTCTGATTTAAGAATTTAAAGTTGTTAGTGACCTTATGGCCTTACGCTCACACCACGGTTTAAAGCAATACGACAGAAAGTAGTATCTAAAGTTGATATCTAATTCCGTTCAAAAGTTAACATGGGGGTAATTTTGTTTTGCACTGTATATATATCTCTCATGTTTTTTTCTGAGAAAGAATAAGATGTTACCACGGATCACTAAACAAATTATTTTTGAGAGGCAGTTTTGTGTATATGAATATGAACCTCCCAGGTTCCTCCCAGGCAGGACATATAAGAGGCCCTGGATACATTCCATGTGGTGTAAAACAACTGTCAAAATGTCTCGAGGGCCTCTAATACAAACTATCTATAAAAAATTCATAAAACTTAATAATATAAGAAAACCATAAATACTCAATTTCTCGCATTGACGTAAAACAGCAACAAATTCTTTGTAATGTATGATAATTTTAAGAATATAAATGTCTTAAAAAAAATAACTTGTACTTTTATTTAAAAATTTTTTTTATCAAAAATAGTTAAAACTTCTATCGCTTTACGAAACAAAACTGATAAACATCTATACACTTACTATAAATTTATAGCCCAAAATATTCTTCCGAATCAGGGACAGCAATGTTAAAATAGGTAGCAACTTGACTACCATACAAACAAGTATCAGCATTTGTTAAAAGGGTTGCAAGTTTGTAATAAAATTTCACTTGTTGCAGCAAAAGTTTTTGATTTTTCTTAAAATCAACATAAGCAAAACTTGCGCTATAGTTTTGGAGAAAACCTACTCTACGGCTATCCTTATCAACTTCATTGTTTGGTTAAACTGCTGCTTTGTGGCGTCAGAATTTGTGATGCTCGTGGAAAAGGAGTTATAAGACGCTCCATCAGCCCGTATCCTTGATCATCGTAAAGAACAGCAAATACAACTTTTTCGCTTGAGACCCTTTAAACTTCCGTTAAAATATGGAGCAAAAGAAATATACGAATTAAACGACGTTTAACGTTAAATGACAGTTAAAATCGAAGATGCAAGTTAAAGAAACAAAAAATGTCAATGACACACAATGACAATTTTTTTACTTTTTGTCAGTGACATGACAAAAGCAAGCTGTGACAAAATCTTAAGGTTAAGCACGAACTACACGATATCATTGGCGAATGGATCGCGATTTCGTTTTGATTAAAACTGATTCATTGCTTTACTTTCGAGACAAAACAATTTTTAAAAAGTGCGTTTAGCAGAAACAAGCAAAATCATTTCTCTAAGTTGCTAAATAAGCGCCGTTTTTAAAAAGAATCGTCAATGCCAGACAGCGACGTCCAAGAACTGTTTTTTCTCACAGTCGTTAAAGGCTTGAAATAAGGTTTTGCCTTATTGTAGTAACACTTTGAACTGGCATGCTCAATAAGTCCCTATTAATGTTTGGAATGATGATAAAATATAGGTTAAAAGAAATGAAGGATCACCCTATTTTTTTAATGTATACTGGATCAATCGGCCAGTTTCGCAAAGTTTTTTTTTAGCAAGGGGAAAGCATTTTTTAAACAAACACAAACATCCAAATACCTAGCCAGGATCGAACCCGGATCGCCGGTGTGGGAAACAAACATTGCTACCACTACACCACGACGGCTACCTATTTTTCGGTCAGAAGGGAGACCAAAACACTAATTAATGGCGTCAAAATTGACCCTGGTTTACCTTGCAGTTCCTATCGTCTACGCCTCGTGTGTACATCTCTCTTGTTGGATTCGAACAGAACGGCCATAGAGCCGTTAATCAAGAATATTTTAATAACGTCAAAATAATGTGTAATTTAAAACAACAACAAATTCGTAGTAAGTGCCTTAAGGTCCGACGGCTAATCGTCCGCGGTGAATTGTCGCATTCCCTGTGTAACAGGGGCCTGTGTGTGACAGTGGTACTGTCACCTCAAGTGGCCAAGGCTTAAATGTTGTAAGCTACCAACTTAGGCTACAACTTATATAAATTATAAAAAGATTAAATGTTAATATATGTTATTAAATTTACACGATCTCGAAAGGGAATTTGGCGGTTCTTAGAGGCTATAAACGTTTTTCTCAAATGTATAACTACTGTAGGATAATCATACATACCTTTTCAATTTTCTTCTTGCAGCTTCACACTTTCACTTCTTATATTTACTAGTTGAATATCGACTTTTTAGTACTATTAAACTTTTGTATTCAAATATTTACACTTCTTAAACTTTTAGGTTTTATAAACCTTTTATAAATTTGTTGTAAATATATATATTTATCAACATCTTAAACGTTGATTGACTGAGTGAAACTATTCAATCAACTGTTTAATTTACTTAATATTACTGTTTAGGTTTGGGATATGTTATTAATTAAAAATGCCGATTTTAGGGCAACGAATGGTTTGTATTTTGTTGATAAAAAACCATAAAACAGTTAAACACATTATTTCAAAACACTGGAAACAGTAATAATTAATGACTTTACAATCAATAAACTCTAAAAGAAAAGACCAAAATAATTATGAATATTCTATATAAGTTAACAGTTTTATACAATGTTAAAATAATTGATAAATTTCCCCAGTTGAAATAAAACCCCCCTTAAGAAGTGTGAATGAAAGTGTACCAGGCAAAGGCAAACTAAAGAGTAAAGTAAAATCCGACTTTCGAAAGTTTCAGTACTCCGCTCTCTAGACATGCTCAGTTTGCCGCTAGCTGATTGGGCTAAATCTAAGCTTTCTTTAACGGATTTCTTCCACCACTCTTCTCTACAGACACTCTTGGTTGCCGTGGTTTGAATCTTAAGCTCTCTCGCATTGGCGAGAAAGACAAAGAGACAAAATACCACCGCAATTCAAAGATGCGTGGATTTAGAAATTCGGTAAAGTTTAAATCTTACAGTGTGTTCCTTAAAAGTTGAAAATAGTTTACCAAATTTGTTTCCAGTTACAAAATATGAATTATGTTGATGTTAGTGGCTCAAAGGACATATTAGCCGAATACAACTTTTATTAAAATACAGCGAACCTGAAAACATGCCTAAAAACAAGTCGCCGAGTTGCCATAAATTTTACTTAATCTTAACCTAGTCTTGCATATAATTAATGCTTGTTGATGTCAAAACAATATTTAATTAAAAATCTTTAAAAACTTATAAATGGCAAAAATACCATTTATGCTCAAATCCCGTTTTGTTACACCTGTCTGATTATAGTTTTTGCAAAGTATATTCCGATCCAAATATGTATTCACTCTACTTATTAATAATTGTGCTTTTAATTTGCCATGTTTGTTTCTACACAAGGCAAATATTTTAACCAAAATTACACAAAGTGCTACCGACTCGTATCAACTCGCAGCGAAACGCAACTAAAAATGGCGATGGCTCGTTCTGGTAGTGGAACTATGCATGTTTAAAAAAAGAAACATTTATTAGCTTCATATAAAATATCTTAAATTCAACGTTAGAAATGAGATCTAGGAAAAACATTATAAAAATAACCATATATTGATGGTATTATTTTTAATGTTAATAAAATGATGGTTTTTTAAATGCTCGTTGCTTAACGTTATTAAGAAATATAGTTTTGGTAATGCTTGTACATGAAATTTTTGTTAAGATTTTCTACATATTTTTTCAATTTCAAAAGTTGACTTAATTTCAACACAAATTTGTGCTAGAAAATAAACTTTTTTTTACGTTTTTTACGATTTTGTGCTTAGTGGGTAGTTGAACAAATAGGCCCCCAAGTAAGGTTTCGGTCCGTCCCTGAATATAAAAACCACAAATTATTTTGCATCTAACTAACTTATTTATATAATCAGTTTTTTATAAAAATAATTATCGAGAATAACAATATAAACATTTGCATCCTCTTTTTATAGTAGGTATTTGTTAGTATAACTTGTGAAACATGAACTTTGTTTTTGTGTTATTTTGCGCTTTTGGCTGTGTTCTAGGTAGGCTAAGATTTTTCTAAAAATATCCTCACTCCAAAATTATAAATGCGGCACCCTTTCTTCTTTACAAAGACTCTTAAATTATTATCATCTTAGGACCCATACATATACAGATTATCAGGTAATTTCTAACAATGCGGAAAAACACATAAACAAACCCACAAAAATCACTTTAATTCTATTTTTATTATAAGTGTACATATGTGTTAGGTGCATTATTTTGGCAAGGGTTGACAATGTTAATAATCTCCCCCCCCCCAAATTTAAGATTTTTTAAAATATTTTCTACATGGGGTCCCGCAAAAACATAATCCTTCGAGGTTATAAGAACCCACATCGTTAGACTTGATCCGAATATAATCTCAATGTATATCTGCGCGTTTGAATAAAGAACCATTAAGACATTCTCAATTTACTCTAACAGCCAAAAGTTAAAAATTGGAGGACGTGTTTTGAATCAATTGAAATAGTTATTAAGATATTCTTAGATTTTAAAAGACCCTCTAAGAAAGTTGACAGGGACTGACTTCTACAAAAGCTTCATAAATATCCATTAAGAGAAAAAGTTTTGGAATGGTTTAAAAATCATTTGTTTATTAAAAAACAACGTACTCAAATAATAAACACACTAAAAAACGAAATCAATATTGGAGTATCACAGGAAAGTAATTGAGGGCAATTACTATTATTCTATTTATCGTCGTTTAACTAAAATAATTGCGATGTTAATTTCCTACTTGCGAGCGTAAAACGCGTTTTTCCGCACCAATTTTCATGTGGAAAATTCAACTTCAAGCATGCCGTGCGTAAAAAAAAATTTTAAAAACTGGTTTGGCGTGCGTGAAAAAATTTTTTACGCACGCAGTTTTTTTGTAAAAAATGATACTATTCGGACTAAATAGAAATTATAATAATAATAAAAAATTACATTTTTATAATCGGTATAAATTTGAGCCAAATTTTTTGGTTTTATAACAGTATATAATTATAATTTAATTTAGTAAAAATAACAAATATTAACCTTGGCAGTTTTAAATCTTCATTTCCAGCACAAATTCCAAAATCCATTTTGACGCCGCCAATACAAATCAAACCACAGATTACTAACCACTTGGTATACTGTAAATCAAACCAAGGCCAACACAAAAATAGAGGCCACGACCCTGAAAAAATCAGCTGTTCTCCCGGGGCTGAATTTTACATTGGGTCTTAGGGGAGGTCAGACGTTTTTTTATGATATTTTCAAAATGGCACTACAGATTTCCGCAAAATTTCAGTGAAATATTCTGAGACACCATCCCGATATTCCACCAAAGGTTTGTAAGGAAGCAACATGATTAAAAGGTTAAAATCTTCAAGATTTAGCATTCCTTATTTTGAATTCAAATTACCCGCCATGTACCACATGCCAACTGTTATATTTGACATGTATTTGACTTTGTCATATGTGATTGTCACATTCGCTTCTGCTTTAAACTTAAGTTTTGTGTGAGCTTATGAAGCGGCTATGAAAAATTAGGGCTTACTATACATTTAGAAAAAATTGTTCTGCCAGAATAAAGTAAAAACAATCTCAAAAACGGCTTTATTTAAAAAAAATCAAATATCCATGAACCGTCATTCCAACTTCAATATTTTAAAGACAATCAGCTGTGTCGTAACGTGACCATCAAAAAAAATCAGCCCCGGATGTGACGTCAACAAAGTGGAGGATCGTGGCCCGTCCATTTTGATAGCCCTGATCAAACTAAAAATCAGTGTCATCTAGTATATCAAGTGTAAAAGTAAAAGCAATATTATAGAGTGACTGCAATTTATATAAAACTTTAAATATAAATTAGCGTGCGTAAAAGTAATTACTTTTACGCACGCCGTGCGTGAAATATACTTTTACGCACGCTAAATTCCAAATTGAATTTTAGGCCTAATCGGACTTATTGGCCCATTTATAAACTCAATTAAATTAAAAATGAAAACAGAATTTGCTCTATGCTGTTTTAATGTAAAAAATACCAAATATATCAAAATGTAAAACCAAGCTTCTTATGCAACTAGAAAAAAATTTGTACCTAACTCTTGCGGAAAGTGCCTTTTTCGCCCTTGACGGCGCGTGCGTAAATGTATCACTTTCCGCACTAGTTAGGTAAATAACTATTTCCTACTCGCGTGCGGTAATGTTACTTTACCGCACGCGCACCTCTAAGAAACCTTAGCAACGCGTCAATAAGACAGCTTCAATATTTGTTTACATTTCAATTTCGTCTAATTTGACATGTATAAATTAAACATTAATTAATAAAGTCCACCATAACAATTGCTGGATATTAAATTTTACTATTTTTATGTTTAACCAGTTTACAACTATAAAATAAATATTATTATTTCTGTTCAAATATTTTTAAGTTTTTAGAATTTATTAAAAGAATTGATTTTTAATAGTTATTTACCTAACACATGCGGAAAATGCCTTTACCACCCTTATCGGCTTGACCGAACTCCGCTCCGCATCGTTCGTTTAACTGCCGTCTCGTGCGGTAAAGTATCACTTTCCACACTTGTTAGGTAAATAACACTATTAAAAGTCAATTCTTTTGTTAAATTCTAAAAACTTAAAAATATTTATAAACACAGCAAAAATAAGATTTATTTTATAGTTGTAAACTGGTTAAACATAAAAAAATTAAAATTCAATATGTAGGAATTATGGAAGACTTCATTAATTAATTAATTCATATCGAAAATAACGGCAAAAATTGGACATTTAGTAAGAATAAGTAATTATCTATTATTTTTCTTTAAAAAAATATATATTTAACCCAATAATTTCGCCATATTTTTTGTGCAGCTCAACAACTTTTTATTCCGCTAATGAAGATATTTAAAATAAACTACAAATTTTACAAAACCGTGTATTACGAACTATTTTAAATGCAGATATATCAAAATAAAAACAATAGTAAACAAATTGAACTGGTTAAAGGTTAAAAATACTTTGTAATGTATTTTTATTTTCTTATTATCATAAGACTAATATGCTAAAATACATTTTTGCAACAGGCTTGAGTAAAAACAATTAAAAGTGTCAATTCTAAATAAGTTCAATTAATTTTTTTTAAACTTAATTTAAAATTATCAAATTTAATTAGAATATTATTAGCATACATTTGTTTGATTAGTTCTATTGCAAATCGTAATTTTAAGTTACATATAATATAAAACAACAATATTGCAAAAATGTAAAATTAAAGATTAAAACAAAAACAACGATAGGGTGGTGTTATTATGGTATTTAAAGGAACAATATACGAGAATATTTTTATATATATACGCATTTTTAGGCCAACATAATAAATTTATAATGCAATAAAATTTTCGTTGCTGTGTTAGAGCTAGAAAAACATTACATTAGTTATTTTAATGTAATTTGCAATAAATTTCAGATATTCAAATTGCATCAAAACTTAATTATACAAAATAAAAACAAAAAAAAACAACTAAAACATTTATATATAGAAAAATAATTAACAATCCGTAAATTGCTTACCAACCCAGTATAAAATGGTCAAACCAAAAAATTAAAAATATTACCCGTTCATTTCAATATAATAATATAAAATTTACTCATAATCTTCATCCTTTTTAAGAATATAATTAGCATAATAGATGTTAATAAATAGTGAGACATACTATACTAAAACGGTAAGCAAATAAATTAGGGGCAAGGTAGTTTGTTGTAGTTGGAGATTTCACCATAATACACTTTTCACATCCAGAGTATTCATCAAAATCAACTTAGTAGTTTTTAGAGCTAAAAAAATATTTATAATATTAGAACATAAATAAAATATACATGCATTCTGGAACCATTTTTACGAAAATTGTTATGAAATTTTATCATTAATTTTCAATCAATTTTCTCATCGTCGACCTATGTTATTTTTGCAGCCGAGAACTGCAATTTACTCGGAGTGCATCTCTATGAGGATCTTAAGTGCAATCCGGTGAAGCAAGCTGATCAAGAATGTCCAGAAAAATTCAATTGTGATATTTTTAAACCCAAGACTACGGGAGATTGTCTTTTTAAAGGCAGATGGTTTAAAAACTCTGAGTCCGTTGATATTAACCTAACCATCTCTTCGTGTATTGTTGGATGTTTTTGTAACAAGTAAGTAAATAAATTATTGGAAGGTAATTCGAATTATTTGGTAGAGATATTTGAGTATTGATTGAGTTCTACTTATTTCTGACAATTCTTAAGAAAGTTTTGAGAAATCTGATCGTTTTTATCTATCTATAAATGGCTAGCAGTGGTCACGGTATTATGGTATACCACAAGGAACACAGGTTTTATCACACACTGACGAGCTACCGCTTCTGGTGTTATTGGTTCAATAGCACATTAATTTATTTGGTAGACTGTTCCTCAAACTTGTCTTGTTCTTGTGATGACAGCTTTTCGTTCTATTACTAGTTGAGATTTTGTTACTGTGGATTTAAAAAATCCACTATCAATCCACCACGTGTATATTCGTGTCTTTATTAGAGAATGATTGAAATAAAGCCAGCCTATAATGTTGCCAGGCACAATTTTGACACCTTCACATTGTAGTATCAGCTGTGATCTTTCAACACAAGGCCTTTGTTTACTATATGAACCAGAATAAATAGTGCCTTCCGTTATTAATGGAAAATAAATGACGAAAGTTTTAAATTTGACTTTGGTATGTCAATTCTGAAGGATCAACTGTCAGTTTTCAATGTGAATGTGTCAAAATAGTGCCTGACACAATTATAGCCTGGCTGTATTTCAATAATTCTCTATTACGCAAATAAGCTTCTTCTGATATCATCAATAGTTTGACATTTACGGTAACGTTTGTGTTCTGCTGGCTAGAGTTTCGCGATTTAGTTTGCTTACCATCAGCTATTTTCTGCATAATTTTTACCAATGACCTTTTCATTTGCATTAACAATTAAAACCACCATATTTTTGGTTAGCTGGTTTAGATTTGTTTTGTTCTTGTCATAAAACAAGAGCTTCTTGATTACTACTGCTTCCTTGTTTTTCTTCCTTGGTAAAATTTCTTTAATAATTACAAAGCTGTGAAAATAGCTTATCTAGAGATTTTTCGTCGTCATCTTTGGTAAGCAGCATCCAACTAGACTTGAAATTCTCATACTCGTAAAATATGTAAAATTTTGCAAATTATTCAAATTAATGGGGGAGAGGGAGGTTTAGCCTTGCGGTACACGCAATGTTTTTTTAATGTTTTTTTTTTCCTGAAAATGCGCTACGTAAAGGGGAGAGGAGGAGTCGAAAATGCTGAATTTTTGCGTTACGTAATTTAAGAATATTTCCTAAGTCCTTATGGAGCAGCACTACCTCTATATTATCGTTCTTGTGCGCAAGAAAGTTTTAGACGCCTTGGTGTTTATATTTACTTAGTAAGAGGTATTTTTTTTTAGTGGAGACTTTGTTTGTGCTGTAGGTGATTGTTTTGGCGAAAGAATTAAACCAGGATGTCATCCGAAAAAGGTATTGGGTAAATGCTGTTATCAGGAACAAGTTTGTCGTAAGTTAGTAATTACTTTATTTAGTCAGCAATCTATTAGGCAGATAGATAAGCCTATTTTCAAATTAATAAAGTAACATAAAAAATCGCATCCCCAGAATTCCAACATTGCTCCGGCCAGGATAAGCCTAAAGTACGATTCCTTGATGTATGATTTGTAAAAATAAATTTTGTCAGGGATGATAATAATAAAAACCACCCCTGATTGTACTTATTATTAGATAAATAAAACAAAGAAGAGGTATTAAAGCCACTAAATAATAAAAAACACAACGAAGCTTAAGCCCATGTTCTGAAGAACTACTGATCAAAGATTTTTCAATAATTTGAAAAATTAACATTTTTTTTTAGTCATGCTATAACAAATACAATGACATTTATTTTTATTATAAAAACTATAAAATAACTGCATATTTTATCAAACATCGCACACGACTGACGCACCAGAGGAAACACCAAATATTTTGTCGCCCAGATGCGTCAGACGTAGTGCGACAACTGCATGCATTAGCCGCATTGGAAATTAGAAATGAAACATCATTTAGATCGAGCTTTTGGTCTGCCGTTTCAACATTTGAGGAAATTGATTGATTTATCACCTTAACGATATCGCAGCTTTCACTACATGATATTTTTTAATAATGGAAATAACTTCTTCTATATCGTCAAAAGAATATTCGGATGCAACTCCGATAGCCACTATAGAAACTTCTCCAAGTTATGACCTTTGCCCAACTAAGATTAATGTTTTTTTTATAGACTTTTTTTTCAGTTATATATAAAATATTGTCTTAACAAAAAAGTTTCACGGGCAAGACCTCAGAGGTAAAGGTAGCTACGGGGACGCCTTTCTGCCGAGGCAACCCTGACCGAAGCTGCAAATTGACAGTTGGTCTCTCCTCAGTAAACACCATATTTCATATTTCTTTTTCAGTTACCCACATCATCATTTCATCTCCTTCCATTTTATGGTTATGCTCGGGCTGAATGAAGCCTAATGAGGCAGAAATGCGTCCCCGTAGCTACCTTTACCTCTGAGGTCTTGCCCGTAAAACATTTTTGTTAAGACTTTATACCTTGTGAACTTCCTTCAAATTTAAAAAAATCCAGGGCTCAGGCTGTTTTCTGGTAGCAGATTATATCTGTCTCCGTCGCGACGTCAAAATTAGCCTCAAAACCGAGGCAACCCTGACCGAAGCTGCAAATTGACAGTTGGTCTCTCCTCAGTAAACACCATATTTCATATTTCTTTTTCAGTTACCCACATCATCATTTCATCTCCTTCCATTTTATGGTTATGCTCGGGCTGAATGAGGCCTAATGAGGCAAAAACGCGTCCCCGTAGCTACCTTTATCTCTGAGGTCTTGCCCGTGAAACTTTTTTGTTAAGACTTTATACCTCGTGAACTTCCTTCAAATTTAAAAAAATCCAGGGCTCAGGCTGTTTTCTGGGAGCAGATTATATCTGTCTCCGTCGCGACGTCAAAATTAGCCTCAAAACCGAGGCAACCCTGACCGAAGCTGCAAATTGACAGTTGGTCTCTCCTCAGTAAACACCATATTTCATATTTCTTTTTCAGTTACCCACATCATCATTTCATCTCCTTCCATTTTATGGTTATGCTCGGGCTGAATGAAGCCTAATGAGGCAGAAACGCGTCCCCGTAGCTACCTTTACCTCTGAGGTCTTGCCCGTGAAACTTTTTTGTTAAGACTTTCTACCTCGTGAACTTCGTTCAAATTTAATAAAATATTGTCACAAACTGTGATCTTAATAAAATTAATATAATTTGATGGTATTTTGGGGTAACCTAATTTTCAAGCTACATCGTAAAGCCATTTGGTTTTTTCGTTAATTTAAATTAAATTGCATGCCTTGCCGAACCCGTTAGCATAGCAAACGTCAAAAAAATAGCCTAAACGATACGACGCTTTATTGTAATAAAATTGTATCCGTTATAACAAGGGTAACCCGACGAACAAACGAAAAAACTATATGTGTATTTATTTATTAGGGAGGGGAATAATCCCGTTAGCCCTTGAATTATTATGATTGTGATATATTTTTTTCCAGGCGTGGGTAATTATCCCGTTGCCGAAAGGTAAAAGTTGGTAGTTGATCTTTGTTTAAGTAAACACCATGCTGCAGCCTTTCTTTTCAGTAACATAAGTACTTTATCTTCTTTTATTTGCGGGGACACGCTACCATCACCTATAAAGATTTATCCATCAATTTTACTTAGTCGTCCTGTAACTGTATCATTAGAAAATTTCATTTCAATTGCAAAAAGTTTTGTTTATAAGGCTATGTATATGTTCCGGATTGCTATTTTAAAGGTACCTAATTTTCTAATGATTGCTTTACGCATTAAAAAAAAATCGGTTTGATGTTTTTCCTTTTGGGCATCGTTTTACTTGCTTTCCATTATTTAACATTAAGAGTTTAATTTAATTTTAGCTTCAGACGCGCCTTTCGAGTGTGAGGTTGACGGCAAGAAGTATAAGTTGGGACAAAAATTTGAATCAGGTTGCCTAACATGTGTTTGCCATGAAGGTTTTACTGGGGAGCTTGATGAGAAGACCTGTGAGCCGTATAATTGTGCTGTTCAACTCCGAAATACAGAGAATATTAGAAATAAGTGTGCTCCGGGTTATCAGCAACATAAAGGAGAGAACTTCTGCTGTCCCTTAACCTGGATTTGCCGTAAGTGGGTTTTCATTCTTAAATAGCAAATTGCAAATAATGCAAGGACCTAAAACTATAAACAATAAGTGAAATTAAAGGAAGAAAAATAAGAAGTTGAGTTTTTATACCTTTGACAGTAGGAAGGAAGAATTATAGAGATCGGTTGGATGGCTTGGTCGAGTTAATACCCTGAGAGTTTCTCGTTCTTGTATTGAGACACCGCAGACAGGCATATATGAAATTTTTCCGAAAATTTATGTATAGTCTTCGGTGGATTAATGTAGAGAGCATTTGCGTACAGAGCAAGAGATTCCGGGTTCGAGTCCCGGCCGAAGACAAAAAATTCTTTTCTTATTTTTCTTTCTTTATACAAACTAATCGCATTTACATAATAATTTATTTAAATAATGTTGTCTTTAAAGTCGTAAAATGAATAGGTAAGACTGGCTGGTTTGAATGTAAAGTTTGGTGTTGGTTCTCAGACCAATCAGACGCAGACACAATGCCAGACTTTATACTAGAGACCCTGTATGTATGACATACCGGGTGGGCCAAAAAAAACCGGACAATTTTTTTTCCATTGTAACTTTTGAAGTATCCCATCGATTTTAATGAGACAAACTTCACTTGACAGATAATTAATCAGAGTTTTGACTAAATATATTTTTTTGTCCGGTATCTGAAAATTTAAGATGGCGGACGAAATTAAATTGTACCCTTCAAAGATGCTCGTTTATTGTGGTGTTGCGAACATGTTTTAATTATTTCTTTAAATCAGTAAAAAAGCTGCATTCTTGTCACGCACAAGAATGTATGAATCAGCAAAATCGGTTCAATGGTTCTAAAAAAAAATATTTTTGTCTCAACCATTATTTTGCATATTATACGATTGCCTTGCTAATCAGGTCTGCATTTATTTGCTTATAAATTTATTACTACTGAACCGATTTTGATAAATAAAAAATATGCTGGTGAGAATTGATTGTTTTTTAAAGATTATGAACAAAATTTACCGCAATGTTAAAATTTAAGATCGCCGGACTGGGAACGGACTGAATCATGCTGGATTTTTCAAAATGGCATGTTTATTTTTATTTTCTGAAAAATGCTTTTTTAATCTATAAAAAAGCACTTTTCTCCCGCTTAATAAGGTACAAAGTAACACAATCGGTTAAGTGGTTCTCACAAAATCTGATATGGTTTTAACCATTGTTTTACAAATTATACGATTGCATTGCCAATCCTGTCTGCATTTAGTTCTTTCTAAATTCATTATTACTGAGCCGATTTTAGAGAAATAAAAAACATTATGATGCAGTGCAAATGCATGATTTTGAAGAATCAAGTGTGATTCTGTCCGACCTCTTAAATTCGAAGATGGCGGAAAATGTCGATAACAATCTTAAACAGCAATCAATTCTCACCACGATTTTTTTTATTTCACTAAAATCGTTTTAGTAATAACGAATTTATAAGGAAATGAATGCAGACAGGATTGGCAATGCAATCGTAGAATCTGTAAAGAAATGGTTAAAACAAAAATAGATTTTTTGAGAACCACTACACCGATTTTACTAATTTGTACGTCGTTGATCGAGAAAAAAGTAGTGATTTTCTATAAATTTAAAAAAAAACTAAAACATTTTCGGAAAATAAGAATAAATACGCCATTTTGAAGAATCAAGTATGATTCTGTCCGCCATCTTAAATTTTAAGATGGCGATAAATTTTGATCATGATCCTTAAAAAGCCATCAATTCTCACCAGGATGCTGTTTACAAGCTTTTATTTAACTTCACCTGTATGTATATACATATGTATGTGGGTATGTATGTATGTAATCAAATCTTGCAACTCATTTTTGAAGAACTTCCAGACATCCGATTGACTTCAAATTTCGCACAGCGTCTTAGTTCCGATGACAATACAATAATATGGTTTCATTGGGTACCTACCTCCCCCCTAACGTGGGGGGTGGAGAGGGGGTAAAACTTTAGTTAGTCCGATTTCAACCAAAATTGGTATCTGGGTGTTTTTGAGGATGAGAATTACGAATTTTTGATCAGATTACAAAATTCAATATGGCGGATTCAAAATGGACGATTTAATGTCAAGTTTTTCTGATTACTTTCAACTGACTTCCACGTATCTGATTGATTTTAAATTTCGCATACCGTCATAGTTCCGATGACAATCCAATAATGTGGTATCACTGACTGCCTACGTCCCCCTTGACGTGGAGAGCGGGAGGGGGTAAAATTTTAGTTTGTCGAATTTCGACATCGAAGACTTAGTTATTTCAAAATTGACAGGAAAGACTTCTTGCAATATCGATGCGCTAGCTGAAATGCATAGACTCAGACAAATCTAAAAATTAAAATAAATTTAGAAAAAGAAAGTTTTTAAAAACAAGCTTTTATAAAATGGACTAAAAACAAAATAATTTTTTGAGTGTTCTGATATCATAACAATAAAAGCGATGGCCGTATTTAATATTAGGTAAATGTCTTTCCATGCGCATTTGGTGGATCGTCCACAACCGATGATGGGCCGACTCTTTTTTTCAATGTGACAAAATAAATCGACACACTGCCGGTCGCGGATGATCTGCCTAATATGATGCAGGCGTAATAATGTTCATCCATATCAGAAAAAAAATGTCTACCCTTACATTTCTCTGCTATATTATAATGAATTTGGAAAAAACGGGTAAATTTCCTTTAATACGCCCATCTCTTTTATTATTATGATATCAGAACACTCAAAAAATTATTTTATGTTTTTTAGTCCATTTTATAAAAGCTTGTTTTTAAAAAGTTTTGGTTTCTAAATTTTTATTTTATCAAAATCGGTTGAGTATTAATGAAGTTATAAGGAAATAAATGCAGACATGATTGGCAAGGCAATCGTATAATATGCAAAACAATGGTTGAAACAAAATTATTTTTTTTAGAACCACTGAACCGATTTTGCTAGTTCATACCTTTTTGTGCGTGGCAAGAATGCAGCTTTTTCACTAATTTAAAAAAATAATTAAAACGTGTTCGCAACTCAAGAATAAACGAGCATCTTTGAAGGGTACATTTTAATTTCGTCCGCCATCTTCGATTTTCAGATGGCGGACAAAAAAATACATTTAGTCAAAACTCTGATCAAGTGCAGTTTATCCCATTAGAATTGATTCTATAGTTCAAAAGCTATAATGAGAAAAAATATTCCGGTTTTTTTTGGCCTACCCGGTATTTTAAAGAAATAGAGAGGCGACAAACCCTTTAACGTCAAATTTATTTAACTCAAAATCAAAGAATGAAAATATCGGTCCTGTATACTCTAGCGATGTTTAGAGAGAGAGACGCACCTTCTGTCCTTGTTAAATCATCAGCGTCGGAAAATAGAAATAAACGATTTAAAAAAAAACCTATACAGGGGTTGCGGACAAACGCGTTTCTTTATATGTTGCATGATGATTGAAGTCACTCACCGCTGCCAATATAAATTATTTTAGTTAAACGTTAATGAACTTGGCAAGAAAAAAACATTACCAAAAAATGTTAATAGCAGTGAGTTTGATGGGTTTGTCTCGTCTCTTTTTGTAAAAATATTTTATATATACAGGGTCTCTAACCGATACCACAGAACAAACGTCAGACCTAGACCTATATATGAAATATTTTAACAAAAGAAATACGCTATAAACCCATAAAGTCACTGCTAATAACATTTTTTGGTTATGTTTCTTTCTTGCAGAGCTGTCACAAGTACATTATGAAAGTATTTCAAGTACAAGTGCCAAGTACATTAAGATTTGTAAAAGTACTGAAGTGCCAAGTACAATTTCTTTTCAAATTTACTTCAAGTACCAAGTCCTTTACTTTTACAATAATAGTACAGTACAGTCGCGATTATCCGAAATAATGTGGACCAAAGTAATTTCGGATAACCGAAATTTCGTTTAATCCGATTTTTTTTTTGGAAAATAGAAGTTTAGGATGCGTATATCATTAGATCGACTTAAAACATTTGTAACACTCTGTCGGCTAACTAAAACAATTCGCATTTTAGACCGTCGTATTACCGTGAAACCCCGAGGGGAACCACCTATTTTTTTTTTAAATTGTGGATCCCAGACGCATTTCGTATAATGCGAATTTTTTCGTTTAATCGGGATTTTTGTTTTCAAAGGTTGTTTCGGATAAACCGGATTTCGAAAAATCGCGATTCGGATAATCGGGATTGTACTCTACTTCAAGTACTTTTAATATGTCAAAAAACGAAAAAAATTTAAAAAAACTAAAAAAATGCCAAAAATATCAAAAAAAAGTGCCAAAAATTTTAAAAAATTTCAAAAAAGTAAAAAATGTCAAAAAACTTCAAAAAATATCTACATTGTACTTCAAGAATATTGAATGTACTTGAAGTACTTTGAATGTACTTGAAGTACTTTGAATGTACTTGTAGTACTTTGAATGTACTTGAAGTACTTATAATGTACTTGAAGTAGTTTACTTGACAAAATCAAGTACATTTCCAAGTACATTGTTACTAGTACCAAGTAAGTACTTCAAGTACCAAGTACAAATAGCGGATTGTAGATGTACTTCAAGTACTTGAAGTACAATTTTAAGTACTGTACTTGAAGTACCTAACAGCTTGTTGCCAAGTTCATTAGCGTTTCACTAAAATAATTTAAATTGTCAGCGGTCAGTGACATCAATCATCATGCAACATGATAAAAATATCGTTTATTTTTATTTTCCGAGGCTTATGAATTAACAAGGACATCTAAACATCGCTAGAGTATAGAGGACCGATATTTTCATCCTTTGATTTTGACTGCAATAAATATGATTTTGAAGAGTTTGTCGCGTCTCTATTTATTTAAGCATCTTTAAAATATGTCATACATACAGGGTCTCGAGTCAGACCCAATCACAATTAATGGGTAAGCAAACATCAAACACAAACGAAAATAAAATAGTCAGGAACATAAACAATTGACAGAATAATTAGTAGGTATACTATGGTCAGGAGTTAAATATTACAACAAACAAATAACTATTTAAAGACAAATCTAAAATACAAAGTAATGTTAATAACAAAAAATAATATTTATGATCTGCCACTACCAATTACAATACATAATTATTGAAGCTGTAGATATTTAACTAATATTCTAATTAGTTTATAGCTGCTCAATAAGTTTTTTAAACGCTCTAATCGATAATGTTTCAATCTATATTAGATGTGCATCGAAGAAATTATTTTTTTGATGAAGTTGGTGAGGTTTTCTATAAATTTGTACGTGGATAAGTTAGAAAAAAGTGCAACTGTTTGTAAAATTAATGCGATGTAGAGCAAAACTACTTTTCGCGCCACAATTTCTAGACAGTTAATCTGATCTTTTAGGATTTTTATGCCTTGTCTAGATAGTTAAGCGGCTTAGGGCATTTCGACTGCACGTAAATGATGATGGTTGCCAAGCTATATTTTTTAAACTTTACGCCTGCGCACTATGGTCCGAGGGATCAATATTTTGGCCAAAAATAGACTTTTGCAGTTAAACTCTCTAATCACTTAAACGCAAATCAATAAAAAAGTCTGAATTGCTAATATACAATTAAAAATAATTTTTATTACCCCCCCACTCTTGCCACCACCATGTTCGTGATTTATACTGCCTAAAAGCCCTTTAAAAAAGTGTATTATTTTTAATGTGGTCTGCAAATTACACAGCCTCACAAAAAATTATAAGTTGCATAACTCAGAGGTAACTAAAATCCAGTTCCCCAAAAAAAACTGTTTCAATTATCGAACTTGCCCCTATTAGCCCCTGGGGGGGGGGGTAAAATTTGATCTATTCTATATATTCTTAAGTATGTTGGTCCGCAGAACTAAAATTTAAAGATTAAAAATTTTGTAACCATTCAGTAACCCAATCCCCCCTTTTACCCCGGTAAGACTGGGGGTCAAATCTTTACTTTATCAATGGACATAAACAGTTTATCATGAAAATATTTCTATTTGCTAAATTCAACGAACACAATAAAAAAAAATTATTCACTCAATTATCCCCTAAGTCACCCTTAGCACAAAGGCGTATCCGGGGGGGTGAGAAGGGCAGCTGTTGAGCTGTCCCCCATTTAAAAGGTTTTTTAGAATCGGACACTAAAATTCAATTAAAACATGAAATCCCCCCCACTCTAAATTAAGAAGGCCATGGAATTCAGAAACCTGCCCCCCCTTCTTTTTTGGGTTGGATACGACCTTGCCCCAGCAACCCTTTTTCCTCCCTAAGAGGAGAAGCCGTAGACACTAAAATAAAAATTCATATAGAAGTTTAGTAGTGCCTATAGTAGGTTCCATACAAAATTTATTTATAGACACCCACTGTTTTTCTTGTTCTGGTTGGATTCAGCGAATAACTAATATTGCATTAAAAACTTAATGTTCCTAAAAAGTGAAGTTTTTACCTCCACATACAGGGTGAAAAAGAGAGAATGAATCCGATGAATCATTTAAATTGAGGATAAATTTATATTGATCATCATATTTTAGTTTGGGGGGTAATAGGAGCAAGTTAAATAATAAAAATCTATTTTTTTTGTTTCACCACTCTAATAATTTTTAACCTAGATAACCCCCCACCATTCTAAATTGTTCTTTTCCTCCCCCAGTAAAAATTATTCTGTATTTGAATTTAGATGCTCCAAATATCCCAAAACCGATGTTAAATTTTCTACTAATTTCCTTTCTATTTTGGCGGCCATCTTGAATTTTTCCCTTGTTTTTTAAAGCTCATTGCTAAGACAGAAGTTTTGACATCTATAATTCATTTTGCTTCTTTAAAGGTACTTTGCTCATTACTATCTATATAGAAGAAACACAGAAACACAAATTAAAATGCACTAGAATAGGCACTTTGTGTCTATCAGAATATGTACGGTCAGGTTTAATAACGAATTTGGAGACTATCGCACCTTTTCGCACCAACAGTGTATGTACTCCGGAAAGTACATATCAAGACGAAAATATTTTTACAAAAATTAATATGAAAGTTCGTGAAAGCTTTTTTGTCAGTCCAAAAAAAAAATTCATACCCTTCTGGCACAATTTTTGTATCATTGGTATTTAAAGAATAAGTTTAAAATCCCTGTGACTAAAATTATCAAAAAATTATCCACTTACCTTTGATTAAAAAAGCCATTTTTAACATTTTTTATAACTCTTCGCACTTCTTAGAAATAGCACATTAAAGTTAGTGAAAAATAATGAACAATAAAAAAACAATTGCTGTTTGTCAGGAAATGTTAAATTCAAACAACGATATTTCGAAGCCTGCTTTGGCAATGAAGCCAACTATGCTGGAATTTTAAGGTACCATTATTTAGCTTTAAAAAATATGTAACCAAACATTTTTATTGTTAAGTTAGTTTTTGCTATTTTTGGCCAAAATATTGGGGTTTCAGACTAAAGTGCTGCGTCGCAATTTTTTAATTATTTTTTCTGGTAGTTTTTATATTGCAATTGGGCCATCTCACAACCTTTTCTGTAGTAGTATTTTTCGCATTCTATATGTATTAAGCCTGGGCCATAGGCTCCCACAAAATGGCCTTGCTTGTTACGCCCCTGAGTTGATGGGTGAGTGAAAAAGCAAGCGCGTATCTAGGAGGGGACCACCATGAAATTCGAATATATTATGAATTTGACTTAAGAAGGCAAAGAAATTCAGAATATTAGCAATATTCTATTTTTTTTGACAAATCATTATATAATGTCGGACAAGAATAGTAGTTTAAAGACCTCTATAAACTTAGCATTACCACTTAAGAATTGGATATTCGCAATATATGCATTAATTGTCGTAAATTTGTCGTAAATTTGTCGTGAAAGAACAAAATTTGTCGCGCCACCCGTTTTCCTGAAAAGGGTATGTAATGCTAAGTTGAGTCTCAACTTAGGATTACCACCCCAGAAAAAAATAAAATTTTCAAAAACTAATAAATGCATTAATTGTCGTGAACTTGTCGTAAATTTGTCGTAAAAGAATAACAATTTTCGCGTCATCCGTTTTCCCGAAAACAGGGAGTGAGCAATTTTGAGATTTCTCAGTCAAATCTTAGTGATCTTTAAGCTTTTTCACAAAACTTACAAAGATGTAGGTGATGTAACGTGTCATTTTTACGTTTAAGACAACGTTACATATTTGTTTATTTAGGTAAATAATCAAGGCTCTTTGATTCGTCTTTCTGTACACAAGTAAGGGTATTTTATAGAGCTAGGTTTGGAGGTTATATAGGGTCTAGGAAGTTACCTTAAAAGGAGGCATTCCATCGAATTACTGTGGACACTACGCACACCGCATTATCTGGACATCGTAATTGGAATTTAAGATCACAGGCTTCGGGAAAATCACATAAAAATTTTGATTGTTTTGTTTTTATCTGTGGAATTTTGTGATTCTCTTGACGTTCATAAAGTTAAACAGCTGTTATGCTGGGGAATGGCGGCGTTGCCGCATCACAAATGGTTTCAGTAACAGGAAGGAAACATTTAGATGAACATTTCATTCCCTTACGTTTATTTCGAGGATATTGGGACAATCCGAACCTCATATCCTTCACGGATTAACTAGTTTTGATAGTACAAAAACATATTTGGGTCGACCAGGAACAACCGAGGCTCCGCCACTTTGATATCTTTATTAATTTAATAGGGAAAGGATAAAATAAATACGAGTTATGCACTTTTGTAAATGGGAGATAAACGAGGGATAAAAACCAGGACTAAAAGAATAAACGAAATCGTGTGAGTTAACATCTGAACACTCTTGTGCCTTTAAGCAATAGTTCAGTGTGTATTTTTGGGTTCAGGTTCAGAAACAACTTTATTACTGTAGAAATGTTTTACAAAAATGGCGTCAAACCTTATGAATCTTAGAGAAAGCATATATAAAGAGCAAAGGAAACTTGTGACTAAAACTGTAGCTAAAATACAACTAAATTCTACACTGAGTATAGCTTTACTCATATGGGAATTGGTTGAGTGTTCGAATATTCCTGGGTTTGCTGCATGCCCTGATCTCCAGTAATTGATTTTACAGTTGATGGTTTCAATGCTGAGCTTCTTCTAGTCCGTCGGGTTATTCTTCTTCTACTTGATATGTTGGTGGGGGTCCGGTAGGCAAATGTTCGGTCAAATGTATGGAGGGTGTCTCGACGTCCTTGTTATAAAAATTTCAACCGTGGAAATAGATCCGACAACACCTCAAGGTTTGTTTTACGTACTTCCTATCCCCTTGGTCGGTGCTGCCCCCTATATACCTGTATAGGACTATCGCTGTATCTCCTCATTGGTTACTTTGAAAACCCCGGGTTTTTCTTCCAGGCTTGCCACTGAATGTAGAGATTTATTTTTGGCGGAAAAGTTTTTTATAAATAGGTTTGCATCCTTTATTTGAATTTCACCGGGAAGATTAGGTTGGTACTATTGCGTTTTACCGTCCCCACTCCCCACCAAATTTACAAAACGGTTTCCGGCCACTGCATTATTCTGGTATTCTCGACTAAGTGCTTTGTCTCTCTTTGCTAACAAATTTGGTTGGGTCGGCAACAGGCTCTGGGATCGCCATTGTTTTTGGTTTTGGCACTGCAGCGAATTGTAGGAGATATCCCAGAGACTGTGAGGAGTGAGCCGTCGTGTTTTAGGCGTAATCGAAAGTGACGCTCGCACCCTTTTGAGGGGAATTTGAGTCGGCCCACGCCATTTTGTACGGGGAAAGAGCAGCGCCCTGTCAATTCCAGCGACGGGACAGTTGGGCTGGACGCTGGTGGGAAGCCGGACGGGCCAGTTATAACCCTGAGAAAGGGTTTTACGCTCGGGGCAAGGAACCATCAACACTTGAGACCATGTGCTGCCCTAGCGTGATGTGCTAAGCGGCAGTAGGGGAGGCGCGGGCAAGCCGGAACAGCAGGAGTATGTTGGGAAACCTACAACACTTCCAGGTTTACCAAATAAACACCAATAATTATTAAATAATTCAAGGACTCAGGTAGGAGCGAGCCTTAACTATAATTTTTTTTCTCATATATAAATTTTTAATATAACTTAGACGTAATCTTTTCATATATAAGTTTCACAGTATAATTTCAACATTTCTTGTAAACGCAAGATAAGGTATGACGTCATAACCACAATTTTGCGGCGTATTTACTAAGTTTTCCTTCATTTCATTTATTTAAGACAATTTCTCTTGTGAAATTTGGATTGTCTTGCTACTTAGGCCCTGACTTGTTCCACTACATTTCATCTATTTTTTTTCCTATTTCATGTTTTTGGTAATACTCCAGTTTTACCTTTTAAAATAAACAAGATGAACTAATTTTTCTTGTGTTATTTGTACAACCTGATGACCAACTTTGCGGAGACAAAAGAGAGATGAGATTATATTTTTTTTTTAGCGGTTTCGTTACATTGTTCTACTTCATGGGGTGGATCTCGGACTGGGTTGCTGTCTGTCTCATTCTACCCAATGTAGAATGATGACAGCAGATATTTGGTCTAGATCTCCCCTATGACAGAATAATTTTGGAAGTATATTTATTTTTTTTTAATCATTTATACAACTGAGTCTCACACTACTGACTCAGATGTAGGTACACTATGGCCTGTTAAAGGACTCCATCTACCTGCAAAGTGCTTCTAGTTTTGTCATCTTAATTCAATCTTTTAGAGTTTTATTCTGTTTATTTTTTTTTTGGCTTTTTAATTACACAAATATTCTGGAAGCCTCGGAAGTATAGAATTTCATTGTTTGGCTACAACGTTTGGGTTGAACTGTATTTTATTTAAGATCTTCTTTGTAAAACATTGGTATTAAATAATGTGGCGCACTTAAAGTTTTCTTATTTCTGAACCCCCCCTTCTCCACTGTATAAAAGTTACCGGGCATATCAATGTTTTACCTAGCTGGAAAATACAGTTCTACTTCCAGATATTTGTTTAATTATTCAATGGTTTTGTTGTGGCACAAAATGGCGGCAACGTCTTCAAGCTGCCACAAATGTCACACAACGCATTTTAATAGGCCACAAATTGGCGCCCAAATTATTTTTTTAACTTTTTTTAAGGCCACAAATTGGCGCCCAACGTGGTTTTTGGCTAGTTTTTTAACATCTGATGTAATTTTTTATTGTTTTTTTTGATTTGAAAAGAAAAAGAAATTTTTTTTTGAATTTTCTGAAAATTTTCTAAAACATAAAATTTTTGTGGTACAGCCAAAGCCAGGTTAAAGGCTTTCAGTGGCTGTGGGTGGTTTTGACACTCAATCATTTTTTTTTCATAAAAAACAAGATCATTGGTTTTTGGAAATAACATTTTTTTAAATATTTTTTTAGTAGTATTTGAACGTTGATTTGGAACTCGGTTTGTTGTTTTAGTAATCCTCTTAGTTTTTTGTTAGCTTATCTTCACACGTTTTTTTTCTTGGAAAATAAAATATTCATTTTTATTTATTAAGGAAGATTAAGTGGAAAAAAACATAGGAGTTTTTATTCAGCAGCGTCCAAATCATGTTCTTAATTCTTTAAAGTTTTTGTAGGAAAAACTTGTTTTAATTTTTTTTTAAGAAAAATAAATACGACAATGTAAATTTACTTCAATTTTATTTAATTTATAGGTGGATGGATTTCCAGACATGGTCTTTTTATGTTTTAAATATATGACATAGGTAGTGTGTTTTTTCTAACAATTTTTTTTGCAGGTTCATTTATTTATATGTTATTATTTCCTGCTTGTGATAAGATAGAAATTGTTTCACCGATTATTTTTTAGTGCAGTCAATTTATTTAGGTCAACAAGTTATTTTTTTTTGGTGATTTTAATTTTTGTGGGATATCACCACTTGGTATTTGGAATATTTTTACAGGGTTTCACACAAATTTTTCTTGGCTAGGTTGTTTTAGGGTAAATATAGCTTAACAGCTGGTAGCTTTGTTTAGTTGAAAGTATTAATTAGTAATAAAGGAAAAGGAAAATGAGTTTATTTTGCTTTGTCATTTTCTTTTCTTGTTTTTTTGGTGGTAACTGTTGGATGACAATTAAGATCTTACGTCACTCAGTTACATCGGGTCAGAGGAGGGTACACTACTAGTGTCGTCTCGGGAGGTTAGGAAACACAAGGCTAAAACCCCTAGAGTGACACCTTGGCTGAAGATCAATGCCAAAAGTCCAGTTGACATTTTTTTTTTTGGGGTATTTTTTTTTGGAGCAGTTTTTTAGGTCTTTGGTTGCCAGTTTAGTTGTCTAGTTGTGTTTTTGTGACTGGTCAATTTTTTTTGGTAGAAAATACAGCGTTGGGCTTTGGAGTGCATTTTTTAAAAATGACCTACGGGTATTTCTATCAATTAAAGTTTTCTGGTACACATTTATTTTTTTTCTGTATTTTTTTCTGCGTTCAGGTCATAGCTTGGTCATGGCCATTGGAGAGCAAACATTTATGTTTGAGCCTTGAGAAGTTTTGCCTGCTCCAGATTGAATACAGAGAAAATGAATTTGAAGCCCAACTAGATATAATACCACAAAAGAAATGTTTAACTGAGACAGATATAGATATAAGTTTTTTTGATTTTTTTTAGTTCATTTGTAGAGTTCATTTGTAAAGTTCAGTAATTTTTTTAAGTAATGTCATTGTGAGGCCGTGAAATTGGTCAGTGAATTTAAGAGAGACTTTCAACTAAATATAAATGCTAGGCGGGGGTAATTGGTAAAAATATTTCCAAAATTTTACTTTTTTTTGAATAATTTAATTTTTCGTAAAAAATTATTTCCTTTCTGTTAACATAACTTCTCGAATTCTTGTTTTGGTCAAAACGGTTTGTATAGTGGTCGTAGTTTTAAAGGGTGACCAGACAGGTTATATTTTTTTTAGGGGACCAAACGGGAATTTCTTGAGTTACAAAAAGGTGAACTTTTTTTTTGTCTTAGTTGATCAGGCAGGAATAAATAAATCTTTTTACTCCCGAATCATAATTTTAAATAACAAGATTTATTGGTTAAGTGTTTGGGTCTTATAGAAAAAAAAACGTTTTGTTTTTGGAGGATACTGGTATGAGATGAAATTATTTTAATTTCATGCCAAATGTTGTTTGACGGCAGATATGCTAGTCTTCAGTTTTTTTGTTAGTTTGCAGTTCAGGACAGTGGCGTGTACTTAAAGGGGCCTTACATCTGCGCCCATTGTACAGCAACTTCCAACATACTTGCTTAGTTTTCACTTAATCTTCGTTTTGTTGCTTCTGAAATTAAAGCGTTATGTTGGATAACGATGGATGGTGTTAGACTGAAAAAGTACCTAGGTATTTAGGGATGAAAACTTGGAAGTTGTGGACAATTGGGAAATAATTTTTTTTTATTTCATTTTTTCTTTAATTTTAAAATAGTTTCATACTGGTGACCTCAAATAATGAAGCAAATTTTTAAATTAAAATACACTGTTGTGGAATAAATGGGAAAGTGTTCAGGTTAAACAATAAATTTAAGATCTTTGATTTTTGGAAAAGATTTCAACCTAAAAATAAATTTAAAAACAATAGGTTTTCTTTGATGCGACTAAACAATGAAGAGGGCATATATTTTTTTTTGTTATGCATAATATGATAGTAGTACCTTTTGTATTGCAATAATTAGGGGTTTTCCTCCCGCGAGCTGGGTGGAAATGGAAGAAATGTTTGGTTCGGAGTGTAGAAATCGAGGAACGAGGACTTCCTGCTAATCTTTTTAGGATTTCGCAACTTCGGTTTTCGCTAAATTAAAATACATCCAAATTTGGCCTACAGGCTGAATCTCGCATTTTCCAGGACCTTGCAGATTCGCGGAGAAAGACAATTTTTGTGATCTGTTTAGTTATGATAGGAATTAAAATAGTAACATGCACATGAGGGAACTAGATATATTTAGGTTAAAAAGTAGTAAGAACACTGATCTGAACAATTTTCCATAATAGTGTCCTATTTTCACAGGGTGCTTCAAAATATCTTCACCCTTTCTTTGAAATAAGATATTGTTTCGCCTGTGGGTGTTTGACCGTTTAAAAAATATATAGGGTACAGATGGGATTGGAATGGAAATCACAAGTTTTTGGGTTTTATTGACATTATACTTAGGGAATAGGGGAAATGTCTAATAAAAAGTTTTTTGGTTTTAGGCCGAGTTTCGTTGAGATAACAAAAGTTTAATTGGGGCCGGGAGTTTTATTATGCTCTTTTAAAATTAATGTAATAGTTTTTGGTTCTTGATTTTGTTCTCTGGTTTTTACGCAGGATGATTCCCAACTGTTTCATTTCAAAATATCATTTGTTGGTGATAGGGTCTCATTAGCCCTTGGACATTTGGTAATTTTGCTTTGACTGATAGTTGTGGAGTGGGCCCAACTTAATTTTATATCTCGTAAACACCAGGAATAGGGATCTGAGAATGCATTAAGCAGTAAATTTTTTTTTTGAGTAGATGTTGTGTGTAGAGACACTTGAGTAGGCAGATTTAGTTTTACAACGTTCTTATAGGTGATCCTTGAAATTGTTTCCATATTTGTTTTTTGAAAGGGCACACGGGATAATTCTTTACGGGGTTGAGTGCAAAGTTTAAGACTTAGGTTCACATTAATATAGGGGTACAGTAAATGAGTACTCACGTTGGTTGTTTCCTTTAGTAATAATTTTAAACAAATATACTAACATCGTTTGTTTTTTGTAACATAAACATTTTTTTAAAACTTTTCCTAAACTGATTGGTTTTTTTTCAATCACGATTTTTATACCTTATGATTCTTAAGTAAATTTAATTTTCAAATTTTTTTTTGTATAGTAAATTAATTTTTCTAGCTCATTCACTTTTCACATTCACACAGTTTTGGGAGAGGAAAGGGAATTGACAACTGTTTTCTTAAAGGAAAAGAACAAAAACTGTTGCATGACAACTCGAATAAGATTTTTCTGGTGTTGGTTTTATTTAATTTTTTTTAAGGTTCACTAATAGGAGCTGCAACCCCACTTAAACATTTTTAATTTTTTTTTGAAAATATTTTTTAAATATTTTTCTTTAAATATTTTTTTTTAAAAGGGAAACTTGATTTTCTTGTTGGACATTTTTTTTCCTTGGTGCATAGTAGTACCTTGTCCCTACAATTGTTCTACCAGTTTATTTAAATATTTTTTTTTTCTGAATTAAAATATAATTTTATTTCGAACCCTCACGTTTTAACAACCTATCATCATTTGTTTTAAAATTTTTTTTCTTCTCCCTACTCCAAACCACCTATCAGAGTGGAGTAATTTTTGAAAATTTTAGTGAGTCACTAATTAATTTTTTTTTTATTATTGGGCTACTGTGGTCGCCTCCAAAAAAAAAATTTTTTAAATTTTTTGCGCACCTTTCGGTACGATCCTAGGGTCTTTTTGACCATGGGTTGATGCATCAATTTTAGTTTAAATTTTGGGAATTTCATGTTAACGATTATTAGAGAGTTGCAGTCCTACCAAGACGTTATTTGTATAAAAAAAATTTTATTACCATCGGTAATTTTTTTAAAATTTTCTTTTAATTTTTTTTATTACACACAACATCCTTACTAGTCTAATTCGACGCAATTTCAGCGAGCGGTTTTTTTTTTAATTGAGCATATTTTACGATTTCTATAACATGAACATCTGTTCCGATGTTTATTGCGTTCACTTATATATTAAGGGATGATGTGACCTTAAGCAATGCATGTTTCGTGTAAACTCAGAGTAGGTAAGCAGGTTAAAGTGGGTTTTGATTTATTCTTCTTAGAAAAATCATTGTATACGGCGATTTGGGTTTTTTTTTGAGGAGTTTATTAGTGGAGCCGTTCTGCAATAGCAGGAGTATACCCTAGCGTTAACTGTGTACAACAGCTTTGGGATTTTTGTTATAGGTAGTCTGTTGTACGTTCCATTTAGGGATAAATTTACCTACTCGGTTGCTGAGGTAAACAAACATCACTTAACTTTAATTTTAATCCAGTTCAGCTAGGATAAGCGCAATTATTTTTTTTTGGTTTTACTCACGCAGGAGTGAAACATAAGACCTAAACACTGCCAAAACTCTTGTCTCTCTTTTATTTTTTTTTAAAACTTTTTTTATGGCTACTTGTTAATTCTAATTTAGGATTTAAGTGGTTATTTCTCTCTGCAGGGTTGGACGTCATAGTTGGTTGTACAAATACTTAACATAAATTATGATTACATTTTTAAATGCAAATAAATTTTATTTTCTTACTGCTCCGGTGTTTTTCGGTTTTGTTCGCGTCTGCCCGTATTTAAGTTTTATATTTTCTACAGTTGTGAGAAAATTTATAGTGATTTCCACTAGTGAATTGAAAGTGAACTTTGTGTTTGTTATTGCGTGGTTTAGTTTTTATAATTGGGAGGTATAATTAACAGTTTTAATTAAAGTTTAAAGTTTGAAGATAAAAGGCACTATGGCTATTTCTTTGAGTCGGTTGTCTGACGTAAGGTACTTAGTCAAGGACGAATTAATCTATGAGTTAACATGGAGAGGCATAGCTATTGGAGCGGTGGAAGAGATGAAACAACAGCTTATGTTGATCAAACAAAGAGAAAAGACTGATGCAAGTATGAGATACCCTCCGTATCCTTTTAAATTTGGCCAAGATGCTTTTAGTTGCATGAAGAAGCTTGATAGTCTGGTACCGCTGGTAGAGAAGTTCTCTGGTACGAGCAAAGGGGGAGAGTTTAGGAAAATTGCTGTAAGGTTGGAACATGTGTTAGCCAGGATAAATAACATGAATCCGTCTAACTTTGAAGAAAGTCAAACCAAAGGCATACTGGTTGCGGAAACTTTGAGTTTGATTGGGAGGTTGCAGAGCCAAGCAACAGATTTATTAAGAGTTGGCGTGAACTCAGATGATGATGAAGCATCTGAAACCCAATCAACGAGTCGAAGCTCAGATCACTCGACAAATGTTGGCAACATTCCCAGCCAGTCTCAACTCCCGCAACCACAGCACTCGAGCACACAAAGACCAGCTCAACAGCCCACAAATCAACCGTCGGTCATTGCTCCATTGCAAATGCAAGTGCTTACAAACCCAACTCAAACATCAGTACAAGCACCACTCCCTATGCCGATTGAGAATTACGGTACAACAGCTTTTCAGTATCAACAACCGTCTACCGTTCCTTTGAGTTTAGCTGCCCTCCAAAGTAGCATAGCACCAATTGCTCAGTCACGACCATTTTCATGTTCGTCGCCAGTACCAATGTCAAGTGATCCTGGTACTTCATATCACGTTGCACCTGTACCTCCGCATAAGTGGAACATAAAGTTTACAGGCGAGAGGGGTACGATCTCCGTCACCGCATTTTTTGAGAGAGTGGACGAGTTAAGTCAGGCGAGAGGAGTCAGCAAAAAGGTTTTACTGAATTCGGGCATTGATCTTTTTGAAAAGTCAGCTTATACTTTTTACAAAGATGTTCGAAGAGAAGTCCATACGTGGGAACAGCTGGAACAGAGGTTCATGGCAGAATATCTTCCTTCTTCATATGGCGAGAAGCTATTGAAGGAGATTCAAAAACGTAAACAAGGCCCTGGAGAGTCTATAGGGACCTATATTGCTGTCATGAACACATATTTCCAAAGACTTGGCTGTCCTGTTTCCGAAGAGGCGAAATTAGCTATCGTCTTCAGAAATATCGCGGACATCTATAAAAATGGGTTAATTGCTACTGAGGTCAATAGCCTATCACATTTAAAGGAGCTGTGTCGTAGAATAGACCAGAGATATGGTTTAGAGGAGGAAAATTTTACACCTAGGAAAAACCAATCTATTGAACCTGACTTGGCCTACGTTGACGTAGGGAGCGACAGTGACGATTTTTCAACAGGGGTTGATGCAATTCAAATATCAGGTGCTGGGACATCGAACCAACAGAATTTAAATCATCCTGCTAATAGATTCGACAGAAATAGGCAGCAGCCAGCAAGCAATTTTGCTGCCAGGGCTGATAGAGATAGACAGCAACCAGCTAGTGGTCAGTCTAGTGTAAATGACAGGGATGTACAACCACAGGGTGTTGGATCTGGTAGGGCGAACAGGGACGTTGTATGTTATAGATGCAACCAAACAGGGCATATGGCAATCGGGTGCGCATTACCTAGAGGCAAACAGTGCTATTCGTGTGGACAAGCAGGGGTAACAGTAAGAGAATGTCGAAATTGTAATCGTCAGGGAAACGGACCCAGGCGCTCGTAGGTGGTCGACCTTCGAGTCAGCCTGAACAAGCATCGACCGATAGGCTAACGTACGTTTTAGATTATGTGATAAGTCATGCTCGTAAAGATGAGAGGCCTTATTTAGAAGTGGATGTGCTCGGAAATAAGTTATTAGGTTTGTTGGATTCCGGGGCTTCACGTACCTTTTTAGGGAATCATGGTTGGTCGATCATCGAGAGGTTTGGTTTTTCACTTGATACGACAAAGAAGACGAGTTGTATTGTGGCAAATGGTCAAAGCACGAGTAGTATTGGGACAGTGCAGCTGCCTATGCGAGTTCAAGATAAATTTAGGTTAATAGAGGTCGTCGTCGTTCCTGAGTTGCCGCACACTCTGATTTTGGGATTAGATTTTTGGATTTCGATGGGGATAGTACCGAACTTAAGTACTAATGAGTGGCACTTTGCCGATAATAAAGATGTGATTTGTTCTTTAGAAACACCAGACCAACAAACTACTCTTTCGCCTTATGAATCAGAACGACTAGAGGAATTGGTCGTTAAATATAAGACTATTATGGGTGACTCACTGGGATGTACCGACAGGGTAGAGCATAAGATTACAACAGATGCAGCACCGATAAGACAACGTTCATATAAGGTCTCACCGGTCATTCAGAAACTTATTGATGACGAAATCGACGAAATGCTGAAAATGGATGTGATAGAACGTAGTAGTAGTTCATGGGCTTCACCAGTGGTAATGGTACAAAAGAAAAACACAAAGAAATATCGTTTCTGTGTAGACTACCGCAAATTGAACTCAGTGACGGCGCGTGATAGTTATCCTTTACCACTCGTATCCGAGACTCTTGACAAATTGAAAGATGCTAAGTACTTGTCAACTTTAGATATTAAGAGTGCTTATTGGCAAGTACCAATGGAAGAATCATCGAAGCCACTAACAGCATTCATCTGTCGACGAGGTCTCTTCCAATTTAAGCGGTTACCATTTGGTCTTCATAATGCACCTGCAACTTGGCAGAGACTCATAGATAGCATCATAGGAAACGATTTAGACCCCTACGTGTACGTATATCTCGATGACCTCGTAATTGTCACACAGAGCTTTTCTGAACATCTTAGAATTCTTGAGGAAGTCCTACGAAGATTGCAGAATGCAAAGATAACGGTAAGTTGGGAGAAATGCCAACTGTGTAGGCCAGAAATGACTTATTTAGGTTTCGTAGTGGACCGTCGAGGCATCCGAGTTGACCCTAATAAAATTAGAGCCATGTTAGAGCTCCAGAGGCCAAGAACTGTCAGAGAAGTTCGTAGAGTTGTAGGTACAATATCCTGGTATAGACGTTTCATAGAGAATTTTTCAGCGATAATAGCTCCAATTACAGCTCTAACTAAGAAAAATCAAAAGTTCGATTGGACTGCAGACTGCGAAAAAGCATTTATTAAGATTAAGGAACTTTTAGTGACTGCACCGATTCTTACATGTCCAGATTATACCAAAGAATTTGTCATTCAAACAGACGCCTCAGGATATGGAATAGGAGCATGTTTAACGCAACCTTATCCTGAAGGAGACAAAGTCATATGCTATTTGAGTCGATCTTTGACTAAGCAAGAACGTGTTTACACGACCACCGAGCGAGAATGTTTGGCATTGGTTTGGGCGATAGAGAAGCTCCGGCCTTATATTGAGGGGATCTCATTTAAGGTCATAACAGATCATTTTAGTTTAAAATGGCTTCATAGCTTAAAAGAGCCCAGTGGAAGACTTGCTCGTTGGTCTGTAAAACTGCAGCAATATGATTTTGAAGTAATCCATCGGAAAGGGAAAGATTTAGTTGTCCCGGACATGTTGTCTCGTGCAGTACCTATGATTGATACAATTTCGCAGCCCAGAGATGTTTCAACAGCAATTAAAGATCGATGGTACCAAAAGATGGTAAAGAGGGTCGTAGAATCACCGTTAAAATTTATGAACTGGAGATACACTGATAATAAGTTGTATAAATATGTCAAACAAGAATACCCTCAACTTTCACCATCTAACGAATATTGGAAAGAGGTAGTCCCCAAAGATCATAGGCGTAGAATTATTGGAGAAGCTCACGATCCTCCTACCGCAGGGCATATGGGTGTGTATAAAACCTTCCACAGACTGGCAGAAAAGTATTATTGGCCAAAAATGCGCCAGGACGTGGCAACTTTTGTAAAGAAATGCTTTGTCTGTGCAGCTCATAAAGGTGATACACAAGGTGTATCTGATCAGATGATATCTCACCCAAAACCAACTCGTCCTTGGGAAATTATTTCGACTGATTTATGTGGACCTTTACCTCGTTCGACAAAGGGTAATTGCTGGATTCTCGTCGTGACGGACTATTTAAGTAAGTTTTCCTTAGGTTTTCCAATGCGAACAGCCCCTACTCAAGCTGTTGTCAAACATCTTGAGGAACAAGTATTTATGGTCTTCGGAGTACCCCGTTTGATACTTTGTGATAATGGCCCTCAGTACAAAAGTAATGAGTTTAAGCGTTTTGCTGAGAGTTATCAGGTTAAAATTCAGTATAATCCGTATTATCACCCCAGAGCAAATCCAACAGAAAGGACGAATCGCACGTTAAAAACCATGTTATGTTGTTATGTGAAAGACAACCACAGGAAGTGGGACGAACAAATACATAAACTTGCCTGCGCGATTCGTACTGCAACCCATGAGACAACCAGGATGTCTCCTTTCTTTGTTAATTTTGGTAGGAATATGTGTTTATCAGGTAAAGATTACTCCAACCCAGTTTTGTTATCTGAAGAGAATGGTGTACAATCCGCAGCTGAAAGTAAGAACGAAGGTTTCCGGAAGCTCTATGCTGATGTTAAGAGAAGGTTAGAGGTGGCTGGAGAGAAAAACGTAGTTCAGTATAATTTGCGTACAAGGGTACCCAACTTTGTTGTGGGTCAGCGTGTTTGGAAGAAAAATTATGTTTTGTCGGATGCTGCGAAGTTTTTCTCGAAGAAGTTAGCACCGAAATTCGTTGGTCCTTATGTGATTAGGAATAAAATTTCTCCATGGATATTTGAGCTTCAGGAACCATCGGGTAAAGTACTGCCAGGGAGTTGGCATGCCAAAGACCTTAAGTCGGCAGCGGACCTCTCCGATTAACCTTTTTAGGTTAATCGTCTTGAAGTTGGGGGGGGATTATGTAACGTGTCATTTTTACGTTTAAGACAACGTTACATATTTGTTTATTTAGGTAAATAATCAAGGCTCTTTGATTCGTCTTTCTGTACACAAGTAAGGGTATTTTATAGAGCTAGGTTTGGAGGTTATATAGGGTCTAGGAAGTTACCTTAAAAGGAGGCATTCCATCGAATTACTGTGGACACTACGCACACCGCATTATCTGGACATCGTAATTGGAATTTAAGATCACAGGCTTCGGGAAAATCACATAAAAATTTTGATTGTTTTGTTTTTATCTGTGGAATTTTGTGATTCTCTTGACGTTCATAAAGTTAAACAGCTGTTATGCTGGGGAATGGCGGCGTTGCCGCATCACAAATGGTTTCAGTAACAGGAAGGAAACATTTAGATGAACATTTCATTCCCTTACGTTTATTTCGAGGATATTGGGACAATCCGAACCTCATATCCTTCACGGATTAACTAGTTTTGATAGTACAAAAACATATTTGGGTCGACCAGGAACAACCGAGGCTCCGCCACTTTGATATCTTTATTAATTTAATAGGGAAAGGATAAAATAAATACGAGTTATGCACTTTTGTAAATGGGAGATAAACGAGGGATAAAAACCAGGACTAAAAGAATAAACGAAATCGTGTGAGTTAACATCTGAACACTCTTGTGCCTTTAAGCAATAGTTCAGTGTGTATTTTTGGGTTCAGGTTCAGAAACAACTTTATTACTGTAGAAATGTTTTACAAAAATGGCGTCAAACCTTATGAATCTTAGAGAAAGCATATATAAAGAGCAAAGGAAACTTGTGACTAAAACTGTAGCTAAAATACAACTAAATTCTACACTGAGTATAGCTTTACTCATATGGGAATTGGTTGAGTGTTCGAATATTCCTGGGTTTGCTGCATGCCCTGATCTCCAGTAATTGATTTTACAGTTGATGGTTTCAATGCTGAGCTTCTTCTAGTCCGTCGGGTTATTCTTCTTCTACTTGATATGTTGGTGGGGGTCCGGTAGGCAAATGTTCGGTCAAATGTATGGAGGGTGTCTCGACGTCCTTGTTATAAAAATTTCAACCGTGGAAATAGATCCGACAACACCTCAAGGTTTGTTTTACGTACTTCCTATCCCCTTGGTCGGTGCTGCCCCCTATATACCTGTATAGGACTATCGCTGTATCTCCTCATTGGTTACTTTGAAAACCCCGGGTTTTTCTTCCAGGCTTGCCACTGAATGTAGAGATTTATTTTTGGCGGAAAAGTTTTTTATAAATAGGTTTGCATCCTTTATTTGAATTTCACCGGGAAGATTAGGTTGGTACTATTGCGTTTTACCGTCCCCACTCCCCACCAAATTTACAAAACGGTTTCGGGCCACTGCATTATTCTGGTATTCTCGACTAAGTGCTTTGTCTCTCTTTGCTAACAAATTTGGTTGGGTCGGCAACAGGCTCTGGGATCGCCATTGTTTTTGGTTTTGGCACTGCAGCGAATTGTAGGAGATATCCCAGAGACTGTGAGGAGTGAGCCGTCGTGTTTTAGGCGTAATCGAAAGTGACGCTCGCACCCTTTTGAGGGGAATTTGAGTCGGCCCACGCCATTTTGTACGGGGAAAGAGCAGCGCCCTGTCAATTCCAGCGACGGGACAGTTGGGCTGGACGCTGGTGGGAAGCCGGACGGGCCAGTTATAACCCTGAGAAAGGGTTTTACGCTCGGGGCAAGGAACCATCAACACTTGAGACCATGTGCTGCCCTAGCGTGATGTGCTAAGCGGCAGTAGGGGAGGCGCGGGCAAGCCGGAACAGCAGGAGTATGTTGGGAAACCTACAACACTTCCAGGTTTACCAAATAAACACCAATAATTATTAAATAATTCAAGGACTAAGGTAGGAGCGAGCCTTAACTATAATTTTTTTTCTCATTTATAAATTTTTAATATAACTTAGACGTAATCTTTTCATATATAAGTTTCACAGTATAATTTCAACATTTCTTGTAAACGCAAGATAAGGTATGACGTCATAACCACAATTTTGCGGCGTATTTACTAAGTTTTCCTTCATTTCATTTATTTAAGACAATTTCTCTTGTGAAATTTGGATTGTCTTGCTACTTAGGCCCTGACTTGTTCCACTACATTTCATCTATTTTTTTTCCTATTTCATGTTTTTGGTAATACTCCAGTTTTACCTTTTAAAATAAACAAGATGAACTAATTTTTCTTGTGTTATTTGTACAACCAGATGACCAACTTTGCGGAGACAAAAGAGAGATGAGATTATATTTTTTTTTTAGCGGTTTCGTTACATTGTTCTACTTCATGGGGTGGATCTCGGACTGGGTTGCTGTCTGTCTCATTCTACCCAATGTAGAATGATGACAGCAGATATTTGGTCTAGATCTCCCCTATGACAGAATAATTTTGGAAGTATATTTATTTTTTTTTAATCATTTATACAACTGAGTCTCACACTACTGACTCAGATGTAGGTACACTATGGCCTGTTAAAGGACTCCATCTACCTGCAAAGTGCTTCTAGTTTTGTCATCTTAATTCAATCTTTTAGAGTTTTATTCTGTTTATTTTTTTTTTGGCTTTTTAATTACACAAATATTCTGGAAGCCTCGGAAGTATAGAATTTCATTGTTTGGCTACAACGTTTGGGTTGAACTGTATTTTATTTAAGATCTTCTTTGTAAAACATTGGTATTAAATAATGTTGCGCACTTAAAGTTTTCTTATTTCTGAACCCCCCCTTCTCCACTGTATAAAAGTTACCGGGCATATCAATGTTTTACCTAGCTGGAAAATACAGTTCTACTTCCAGATATTTGTTTAATTATTCAATGGTTTTGTTGTGTCACAAAATGGCGGCAACGTCTTCAAGCTGCCACAAATGTCACACAACGCATTTTAATAGGCCACAAATTGGCGCCCAAATTATTTTTTTAACTTTTTTTAAGGCCACAGTGATCATATTTAACCTTTTCGCGCAATTGTAAATTTCCGCTTTTACTTTTCAATATAACCTTTTGTGGTGTTTGTGTAAATATTCATTGATCGCCAGGATTTTGCGTTGTTTTCGAAATTATGAAAAAAAGTGAACTTCTCAAGAAACGTTTATATGCATTAATTGTCGTAAATTTGTCGTAAATTTGTCGTGAAAGAAAAAAATTTGTCGCGCCACCCGTTTTCCTGAAAAGGGTATATAATGCTAAGTTGAGTCTCAACTTAGCACTACCACCCCAGAAAAAATTAAAATTTTCAAAAACTAATAAATGCATTAACTTTGAGACTCAACTTAGCATTACACCCCCTTTTCAGGAAAACGGGTGGCGCGAGAAAATTTTTCTTTTCACGACAAATTTACGACAAATTTACGACAATTATTCCATAGAATAGTTTTTGAAAATGTTAATTTTTTCTAGGGTGGTAATGCTAAGTTGAGACTCAACGTAGCATTGTGAAAAAGCTTAAAGATCACTAAGATTTGACTGAGAAATCTCAAAATTGCTCACTCCCTGTTTTCGGGAAAACGGATAATGCGACAATTGTTTTTCTTTTACGACAAATTTACGACAAATTCACGACAATTAATGCATATATTGCGAATATCCAATTCTTAAGTGGTAATGCTAAGTTTATAGAGGTACATTAAAGGCCTATTTAACCCCAAGGCGAAAATCTTTTCGCCCGAGTGTAGGCCTGTTCAGAATTTCGTGTGTTGTATACTAAAAGTATTATTTTGGTACCTACGTCAAATGAGAGGCAGCAGTTTTTCCCTTTGACTCAGGCAACCAAACAGTTAAGCACGCTCCTGAAGATAGTGTCTTGTTTTATTGGAATAATCTGACCTTATTTTAAAATTGACCGTATTGTGACAGATTTACATATAAAAAGCAGTTGCTTTCTTTCAAAATTCGGCCTTTGTGTATCTAAGAACCGGATTTATTAGTGTCTGTTTTTATTAAATAAAAGTTAGCGACTTTATTTTTAAATTTGACTTTGGTATGTCGGTTTTGAGAGGCATCCGTCAGTTTCCTTTTTAAATCTGTTAGAATAAAGCCGACAATAAAGTCAGGTTTTATTTCAATAAGTCCCTACTATCTCAGTTTTGGCTCACCCTAGGTTAAAGACTACTAACATAGTGAAACATTTTTCACTGCGAGGATGGCTTTCTGTATAGAAACGTAAAAAAGCCTTTTAGTCGGGTATCTTGTCAAAAAAATAAAAGATTTAAAATTTGTCTTGTGTCAACACCACTTGACCCTAATAAAATATTTGTTTTTAGCTGAACCGTCAGACGAAATAATTACCATTACCAACTCAACACGGAAGCAATCAGGTAAAATTGTATTAGTTATTTTTGTATATATACTAAGGGCGTGAAGAATTGCCGACTGTTGATGCACGACCCTACGAGGGCATCAAGGAGGCGGGTAAGGGACTATTCGCCGCGGACCGATTCGCTGCGGTCCGATTCGCCTCGGGGACAATTAACCGCGAGATTTTTGTTTTATGAAATTACCATTGGGAATTGTTTAAACAGATTTATTTAGCTTGACTTCATATAATATATTTGTTTGATCATAACTTTTTTCAAACTTTTCCAACGAGGATTTTTTTAATTAGAAAAATAATTAAAATGGCTGATCCAAAATGGCAGATTTTCCCATTTATTAACCAATATGCATCAAACTCGGAACTTTGCGATCTTTCAGGGCGCTGATAATAAGTACTTTTAACTTAAACTAAAAAAAATCAAAATTGCGGATTTATAAACCAATATGTATCCAAATCGGAACTTTAGGGTGTTTCAGGTGGCTGATTATGATTTCTAACTCAAACTTTAAAAAAAAGGAAAATGGCCGATTCAAAATGGCGGATATTCCCATTTATGAACCGATTTGCAACAAACTCGAAACTTTGAGATCTTTCAGGTCGCTGATTATTATTTTTAACTTAAATTTTAAAAAATCTAATTCATTTATGAACCAATATGCATCCAATTGGGAACTTTGGGGTGTTTCAGGTCGCTAATTATGATTTCAAACAAACTAAAAAAGATCAAAATGGCGGATCAAAAATGGCCGATTTTCCCATTTATGAACCAATTTCCATCAAACTCAGAACTTTAAGAGCTTTCAGGTTGCTGATCATTATTTTTAACTTAAAGTTAAAAAAATCGAAATGACGGAGCCAAAATGGCGGGCTTTTCCATTTATGAATCCCTATGCATTAAATTCGGAAATTTCGGGTATTTCAGGTCCTGATTATGACTTCTAACTTTAACATTTTTTCTACCCTTTGTCAATTGAGCGCAAACGTATTCTAACCTGTGACATGGGGACATTTTTCTGGTGGACAAAGGTCAGGGAGTTCGATTTGGTTCGGTTCGATTCGGTTTGGTGTTGTTTCATACCCTATAGGATCCCGGGTAATTGATTGAGTGATTGATGGACCTCTCGGAAAACTGTACTTTTCAGCTTAATAAATTGAATTTAAATTTGTTTGAAAGGAGTAAGGGAAGTTTTTTAAAATATGTTAGATAAGGGTATCTGCAATACCGGGAGTAGCAAGTCATACGATGCTTATTTTTAATGTTGCATAATATTGATTTTTTGTCCGAACAGAAAATAAGCAACTAAACAAAATTAAAGAAAAATTTGCTACCCTTTTTCAAAATCTACATATTTTATCAAAAAATGGCGTTAGAGAGTTACTCTGTCCTACAACAAATATGGAAATATTAATGGTAACACAACCTATGTTCAGTGAAAATTTGTGGGGCGTTCAATATTATTACATTAAGCAACTCACTCGGCATGGACCGGTGGCCCAAAAGTCCGTTCTACACGGCGCAGAAGTACTTTTGCGCCCTCGCACGCCCTCTTTCAAATGACTGTTCGTACAAAAAAATAATAAAGTATCTCCAACAAGGCTATGCCCTCTGTAGGCTAAAATTCAAACCTATTAGCGATATGTACATTGTCCTCCGAATGGTCAGAGGCAGATTGATACTAAACCCGCTTTTTTTAGTGGTCCGCGATTAGAACAAGTGTTTCTTGAGAGTAGGTGGAGGGGCAAGCGTGAAGCGCTGCGAATTTATAAGTTCTGTTGATTTTTCTCAATCCCGGGTATGTCATACCCAGGTGTAACAACGCCGGGTTAAAGTGGCAAGACACTCGTAGGTATTTATTTTTTGGCCTGATCGAGTGTCTTACTCGGTTCTTGTGTCTTGGAATCTGGACAAGCGTGCTGCATAATTTTAAACTGGTAACCGGAAGTGAACTATAATAATAGCTGTAGTTACTATTAATTTATTTTCTTTTAGATCTCAAATGTGAGTATGGGGATAAACTACTAGAGCTTGGAGAAGGTTTGCAAGGGAAGATTGATGACCGATATGGCAAAAGAGAATTTAAATGTGAATGTATAATGCCTCCATTTGTGACATGTTGGCAAGTAAAGGGCCCCGCTGATTGGAAATAGCTCTAAATATTATGATGTTTTCAAAAAAAATAAAAAAAAACCTAATTGCAGTGAAAATATTATTAAATTATTGTAGCCTGGTCAAATAAAGAAATCACATAGAAACATTTTTTGATACTTATCCCTTAGCATCTGGAAACATGCCCACATATTCTCCGCCAAAATCCTCCTTGACTTTCGGCACCAAACGCTTATTCTGCCAAAAGTAATAACTTTCCCAAAAAAAGTGAAGAGAGAAAAAATAAGCAAAATCGGTCTATGTTACATAAGCCTAACCTAACATTTGAAAAAATTTATTTTAAAAACATGATTTTTTACCATTCCTTAGGTAACTTGTTTTAAAGTGTTGATACTTTATAATATTGTACAAAACACAATTTACTAAAATGTTTTTCAAGTTAAAGAACTTTAACTAAAGGTTGGGAAACTGTACGAGAAAAAAATATAAAGATATTAAAAGTATTCAACATCTGATTAGAAACAATGTTAAAATACGCGCAAATGCGCACACTGTTATTTTATTTGAAATTCGAGTCAAAAAGCTATTTTCATTAAATTATTTAAAAAAGTGTTGACTAAACTTGGGCTAAAGGGGCTTAGACGAAATAAATGGAACATAAGGGTAGTTTATTAAGGGTTGGAAATTAAAAATAGAGGTACTTACATAACGTTTTAACAAATACATATATATTAATTATTAATACGCAATTTTCAGATTTTTATGCAATGATTTTTCGCCAAGGCTGTCAAAAACCAGGCTGTATGTACAGGGTTTTTCCGTATATTTTTACACCATAATCTAAAACGTTTATTTAAATTGTTATCATAATATGATAAATACAAGTTTCATACATTTTTACAGCTTAAAATTATTTCATCGCCTTTCTCACGAAGGGACCTAACTAGCATTTGGTAAATTTGTCAGGAGAGCTAAAACACGAAAAAGTGGTAGGTATATTTCTGCAGTTAGACCAAAAGTGATTCTATTAATCAAAGCTGAACTATTTGTAATGAAGATATGCCACTTCGTGAGACCAAAGAGTTGCATGAGAACAGTTAGAAGGCAAAGGTCCCTTCGTGAGAAAGGCGACGATTTGTGTCCGTCAAAAAGAATTTGTAAATGTCAAAATTTGACAGGTCGATGGTTTTTTTTAATTAGAACACTCTGTATATTATTTTAGCATTTTACAGACAGTTTTAAAAACTTAAATTGTTACTCAAGGCAGCCATGAAACAGGCAATCGCATTGACACAAAAAAGGATGCTATTGTTTTGTCATCTTGTCAAATTTAGTTTAAAGGTGGTTTAAGATGGTTTTTCCGAGGAAGGAACACTGGATATGGTTAATTTGTTTGATTCAAATAACGAAAACGCATCTATAGCTTGCAACCAGTATTTTATTCAGTTGCCCGGCAGAAAAGACCGCCAGACCATATTAAATACAGCAAATAGCCTCGATTTGTCTCCCCTTATTTTTTTTTGGGGCTACCCACAGTATAATGTATAATAATTTTTGTTTTTTTTTCAAAGAATGTTCTTTCCCCACTTGCATGCCTCGGGTTTATGCATCGCACATTCGATTGATGTTGGCCACGCCTTTAAGACACGTACACATAGATACGTAGGCTCGTTCGGCCTCGCATAGAGGTATGCCTATTCTGCCGCAAATGAATACGCGCCTTTACGTTGCCAAGTTTGTAACAAAAACTCCATCGATGGTTCAAGACAATATGGTTTACGACAAACTTTTTGGAACAGTCGCTACCAATGACAGAGAAGATAAACCACTCCAACAGAACTTGTCACTTCCAGGAAGAAAGTTCAGAAAAAATACTCTCAACTCACTACCTCAAACAAACCTGTTGAAAGTTTTCCATCAAAATATGCAAACTGGATATCCTCAGTATACTCTTAGAAGAGTGCCACCTAGAAGTACAAATAGTGTGCATCTCAGAACACTGTTACAAGAAGGGGCAGGAACAAACTGCATCAAAATTTTACCTGTATACCATCGCGTTACAGCTTTCTGTTGTTCAAATTTATTTATACTTTGTTTAACTGAAACTTACCGTGGAAAGTAATGAGATTAAATTTGAGTATTTAGCAGCTATAAACCAAGAACACAGGTCACCAGATGGCAATTTACAAAACTCTGGAAAACTTTTACAATTTAAACAATGAAATAGCCTCACTTTTTCCAAATTTTAAAGTTGTTATATGAGGCGATTTCAACATCCATTTTAAAAAAGTTTATGAATGATCCCTGTTTGAGAAAGTTTCGAATTGCTTTCAATTGTTTGCTACAATTATGGAACCGACATGGATTAGAATCTAGTTTCTAGATTTTAGTTCAAAAAACAGATGACAGATTACATTACGTTGAAAAAATAAATATAAAATCAATTTCACAAAAAAAACGTATATTTAACAACAAAAATCAAAGTTTTGCTAGTAACTTGAAAGACATCAACTGGAATGCTGTATATAGTAAGGGTGAGGTCAATGATGCATTAATCAACTATTGGATGTCTGCTTCAATCATATCCTCTAGAAAAACGAATAACAAAAAAATTCATAAAAGCTGGTTAACAAAGGCATAGAAAATTTAAATAATAAAATAAAAACAACATGAACATAATAAAAACCAACATCCAAAAAAACCTCCAAAAACTAAAGAAAATGTAGAACTTCAACAATGAACATATTTCTGGTCTAAAACAGCTGCTTTCACTAATTTTTATGAAATCCTTGAGGAAAAACTTACAGACAACATTAAAAGTAAAAAAACGAGTTCCTAAATAAAGTTCAAAAAAATCACACTAATGTAAGTATTCTCATTTGTAAATGTCACAGAAAAATAAATCCAAAATATCACTAAAAAATTAAAACCGAAGCGTAGTACGGAGTATGATGAAATACCAATTACTATAATAAAAAGCAATATAAATATATTTTAAAAAACCGATAGTCTATTTAATAAACTTGTCTCTGGGAAATATTTCCAGATTGCTATAAAATTTCCAAAATTACACCTCTTTTTAAGGAAGGAGAAAAACACTTATGAAAAACGATAGACCTGTGTCGCTGCTACTCTCGATCTCTAAAATATTAGAAACAGTGATAAAAAATCAAGTTACTTAGCGTCATCAATCAACTTTATTGTGCAAAATTCTATTGTAACAAAAAATCAATTTGGATTTCAAATAAATAACCTCTTGAAAAACATTAATCATATTATTGACCAAAGAAACCATCGCCTGACAATCTTTTGCGATTTGTTAAAAGGTTTCGATTGCGTAGACCACAGCTTACTCTTTGAAAAAGTCTCGACAAATTTTTGTTGAAGTTGAGCATAATCATCATGGCTATTCAGAAACAGTACAATAATCAGTCCTATAGGACCGCTATTATTTTTAATATTATGTTAATGACCTTGACATAAATTTTCCATCTGTCCCCTTCACATTGTTTGCAGATCATACTATTGTTACACTAAAAAAAAAGTATTAAATAATTTACAAGGAAAAGGTTAGAGTATCCTGGACGGAGTAATTGATTGGTTCGCTGCAAAAAAGTTGATTCTCAATGTAGACAAAACATATAATATACTCTTCCAACCAAACAAAAAAGTTGGAGAGCTCAACATTGTCACTGAAGACGGGCATATAAACATGAACCTGTTAGGTTTCTTGGAATTCTTGTAGATCAAGCATACTCTGTAGAAGCAAAGATTACTTTTCTTCTTCGGTGTTCTATATTTACAAGACGCATTAACGTTCAGCAAAAGCAAAACATTTTATAAGGAATCCAGGGATAAAATAGTGATCTTCAAACTCTTCTTATTTTACAGTTGTAAGAGTTTTAATTCTTTTGGTATTTTTATGTTTTGATGTTTTTTTTTTGGTTTTTACCTATTTATATCTCAGTCACTGACATGCCATTTTTCAACCTGCCTTTTTACTTTTTATCCCTGATTTGTTATTTTCCATCCCGGAGATAAAAAGTGACACTTTTTTGCGTAAAATACTGGATAACTTATATATTTAAAAAATATATATATATATATATTTTTAGAAAAAAAGCTAGTGATAATTTTGGAAATTAAAGGTCACAATTCATTTACCAGTTAATCTTTGAAAATATTTAGTTAGATCTTTTTCATGGGGATAATTTTTTTTAGGCGAAAATGTAGTAAAGACAACATTAATGAAAAAAATTGGAAAAATTCGCCACAAGCAGTGTGAAGGCACCTAAATTTGTATTTATTGTCACTCAAGAAAAAAAATATTTATTTCAATTTTAGAAGCTAAATTTCTAGTGGAAAATCCGATCCATTCTATCAGACCCACTGAAAAATTTGGTTGGCGTCACCCTTTTAATTACGAAAAAACCTTCAAAATCAGGCAATGTAAGCGTCTGAAACGGTGTCACTCGGGTTTGTTTTAAATTACAAACCTGTATATCTTGTAAACTACCGTAACAAGAAGAAAACAAAGTGACATTACATTAAACCCTGAAGTTTCTTAACATTCTAAAACTAACTTCTATATAAAAATAAATATTTTTTGACCAAGATCTTTTAATCATCCGAAACAAAACAATTTTCTCTAAAGGAATTAAAACTGCAGTGACAACCAACGGCGGTTTTGGAATAAAATTCTGGGGGGGGGGAATTTTTGACCAATAACCGAAAAAAAGCACGCACAGAAAATTTTTCCAAACGGATATTTTTTCGAGAACATTTTCTAAAAACGAAAATTTGTTCGAAAACATTTTCTTATATATACCGGGTGGGTCAAAAAAAACCAGACAATCTTTTTTTATTATAACTTTTGAACTATCTAATCAATGTTAATAAGACAAACTGCACGTGGCACAGAATTAATCAGAATTTTGACTAAATATATCCTTTTGTTCGCCATCTCAAAATCCAAGATGGCGGACGAAATTAAAATGTACCCTTCAAAGATGCTCGTGTATTCTTGTGTTGATTAATTATTTGCCAAGTAGAGTTAGTCTCATTAAAATCGATGGGATAGTTCAAAAGTTATAATAAAAAAGAAATTGTCCGGTTTTTTTTGGACCACGCGGTATATATGGATAGGTTAGGATACGCTTCCAATCCATTGACAAAAGTTAGGAAAACATCGATTTCGACCTGTCAAAAGGAGGGCAAAACAAAAAGAACAACAAACAAATTTTCGTTCAATGAAAATGTTTTCGAACAATTTTCAGTTCAAACCATAAAGTTTTTAAATTTTTCCAACAAATTTCGGCGATTCGCGCATAGGCAATATAAAGAAAACTTTTTGATGAAAAAAGCATAATAATATTAAAATTGCCAATATATGGGCCCCTAAGCTCACACTAGGTACTATAGTTATAGTGTACGTGTGAGCTAATAAAACTAAAAACTGAAATATATTCTATTCAATTGCAGACTAAATTACCTTTTGTTTGATACCACACAAGCCATGTTTTGACTTAAACTCAAATTTTTGAAATCTACCCCCGCCCTTAAAAAAAAACAGAAACTAAAATGTATTTTGTTAAACTCCGGACTCAATTACCTTTCGTTTGATATCACATACGCCATATTTTCACTTAAACTCTAATTTTTAAAATATACCCCCACCCTTTTTTTTTAAATAAATTAAAATGTATTTTGTTTAACTGCAGACTCAATTACCTTTCGTTTGATAACACACACGCCATATTTTCACATAAACTTTAATTTTTGAAATCTACACCCACCCTCTTATTTGGTTTGTGTTTGGTGGATTTTGTTCATTTTTAAATGGGACCATCTCGATCCAAGACCCAGCCTAGGTACCAAATTTCATTAAAATCGGCCAAGCGGTTTTTGAGTTATGCGCGTCGGTCGTTACAGACAGACAGACAGACAGACATACAGACAGACAGACAGACAGACGGCGCAACAAAAAAGTTTCAAAATCATCTGAAACGCAAAGATATATAAAATTTTTTGAAATCGGAGCAACTTTTTTCTTTTTCGAAAAAATTAGGATCACCATAGCTCACACTACTATAGTATAGTATATGTGTGAGCTAAAAGTCTTTAGAATTATAATGCTCAATGTAAAAAATTAACAGGTTAGCTTATTTGACCATCTCAACTTTGCCCACAAAATTAGAGGAGTATCTATATACTATATACAGGGTGGTCCAGCGAAAACTAACATTGGCCAATATCATAAAAACAAAAAAAGATATAAAAAAAAATTAAAAACCCGTTTTGAGGGTTTAAAGGGTAACTATATTACTTTTTCAACTAATCCGGTTAAACCTCTAGAGCGGTAGCCACCCCACCCCAATATCTTAAATGGAAACATTGGTCATGTGACACCTCATTTGAAAGGTTTTTTGATTCTCTCCACAAAAAAGTACTTTTACTTTATTTAATGGTTTTGTTTCTTTCTTCATATATTGTGGCAGTTTTTGTGGGTTATAAGAAAAAAATATATATAAAAAAACAAAATTGTCTTTTTTTAAACTAGGTAATTAAATAAAAGTGATCCTTTAATTTATAGATATTCCAAAATAGTTAAAAATGACTTCCTACTCTTTAAAAATTGATTAGTAATAAAAATTGATTTAAATTTTAGGCAGTAACGGTAAAATTTTATTCAAAACAGTTTTTTAGTTGTTTTATTTTTTGAATTCCCATGCAAGATAAGTTTCTTAGCAATTTTTTTTAGAGATACGACTATTTTAAACGGCGAATTAAGCTGTTCTTGGTAATTGTTGTTAATTTGTTTTCAAGTAACTTGTATAGAGCTTATTAATCTTTAGTTTTTCAGTGTTGTTTGCTTTTATTAGTTTACCGTTAGCATAATTTAGTTTAATAAAATAAAAATCTGAGGTAAAAAGATCAACCATTCTACCTATTTAGGCAAATCCTAAAAGTTTTATAAGAAAGTATTTCAAACACCAATTAACATAAGTTTTGTCGCTTTTTGATTGAAACAATTCTAAGACCAATTTATAAAACATATATGATAATTCTGCAAGTTTTATAATATTTTTGACGGTAATATAACCAACACTAATTTTATAAATATGCAACTTTTGTCCGTTTAGGATTTTTAATAAAATAACTATAAAAACAATAATCTTGGAAAACACTGCAAAATACCATAAACCTACTACGAAACCTTCTTGATCCCTATTATAATAGTTGGGCATAATTTCAAAAGTTGTGGTGATTTTGATATAAATTGGTACGATTAATAAACTTATAAAGACATTTCAAAAAAACTTCTTCCGGCGACGTAATATATGCGGCGTCGCGACGCTTTAAAATGTGACGTGACATTGATCCCGATTTTTTGAAATAACTAAATAACTACATAAAGTAGGAAGGACAGTTCTAATTTCACATTTGGGTAGCCAATGAGTATCTCTTCCTAACAAGGTGTCACACTTTAGAAGCGTAATTGAGTTCCTTTAAATAAAAATTGTTAAATTTAGTTTTTATCAAAATTTAATTTTTTTTATTTTTCGTTAATTTTGGTTTAGTTGGTGCGGTTAAGTAGTTTAAAGGGTGATTTTGTGTTCAATTGCAATCTAAGGTTCCTTTTGAGTCACACAATCTATTGGGCGAAATGCAGTCTACTATATTCCGAAAACCGCATATTGATGCGATGCTCCGTTAAAAAGTTAGCATTAATGGATTTTGACCAAAATCTAATGAGCTCGTTAGAGTGTCAAACACTATTTTTCCTGAAAATTTTTTGAAAATCGGTGCAGCGGTTTAGGAGCTATCGTGTTATGGACAGAAAAAAATACACAAACACACATACACACACAAACAGACAGACGTCACGACGGTATTGCTAGAATAGGTAAAAATACACCCAAAAAACACATTTTCGGCGTTATCTGAAAAAAAATTTCTTCGTCGCGAAAACAATACCTTCTCTAGCCATTGCTGTGTGGGCTAGGAAGGTAAAAATGAAACATGAAAATAAAATAAAAATATTTTTATTCTGTTTGAAACATAACGCAATAACAACAATATACCTAAAAGTACTACGAACGCGAACGTTTCGGACAGATTTATTTGCTTTCCCGTTATTAACTAAGCGCGTAAACGCGTGTTAAAACTTGTCCAAGACAAATAATAGGAAGTCAATTTAAAACAACAGGAGTTTTATTTTCTTACTTTAAGCACAGCCTACCTAACAACTAGGTAGGCTGTGCTTTAAGGCAAATGCCTTATAGGTTGTTTTGGTTCAACGCGCGGTATATTTTTTGTTGTAATAAGCAATTTATATTAGGTTGTTTTGGGTAAAAACATAATTTTTAAGATTATATTTTCCTCAAGGTAGACAAAGTGTCGTAGCTTCTAGAAAAACTAGTTTTTGTTTTATTTTATATAAAATTAAGCAAGAATTCTACATGATTTATATGAACACAATTTTTTTTGTTACAAAATAAAGTAAGTATACTGAAACAAAACAATTAAAGAGGAAAAATAAAGTATCATTTCAAGATTAAACGCTGCGTTGAAGTAAAAAGAAATATTTTAATTCAAAACAAATTGTTTTATGGTAAAACAATTTAAGAAAAGAACGTGTTTTCATTGTAGTCAAAAATTTTTACCGTGTAGAAAAAAAATCATTAAATAAATAGTGTTTTCGTCTACCTTTACCCGCCTCCCTAGATTTACGCTCAGTGTCAGTATTCTTGAAATCTCCCCGGGGAGTACTCCCTCAAAATCGGGTAAAAGCTCGAATTTCGAGGAGAACTCACTCGGGGAGATTTCAAGAAGAACGACACAGATACACACTTGTGTTCATCATTAACTTTAAGTAGCAATGGTTCCTAAGTATTTTTTGACGCTAAGTCCGAATCCGGACTCTGGACACCTGGATTTTTTTCCAGTGGGTGAGTTCATATGAAATTAACGAAAATAAAAATACTTTTGGCACAATCTTGCCGATTTTAATGATTCTTGGCACATAAATCACTTCTCAAAAATTTAGCAAACTACGACTTTGAAAGTCATTTTAATTTGTTATCTGATGGTGCCAATGAGATATACTTTTTTGGAAAATATTTAACTGGTTTGGACGTTTGAATGAGTCCATATAAAGATATTTTTGAAATCTGCTTATACCTACATGCTAAACGTCTTAAAATTTTACAATAGGCCCTAAAGTGGCACAGTAACGTATTTTAAAACAAAAAGTTATTCTGAGTTGCAAAATCATCTTACGGCGACAGTTTTTCCATCAGAGGCTGCATCATGTTATGGGACTGCAGTAATACGGTAGCTCAAGACGGCGAAATCTACCAGGTAAAAATATTTCCTTTACACACAGAAACTTATAATCAGGCCTGTGAACTAAAAAAAAAGCCTGGTTGAATTTACTAAAAATCAGTGGCGTATATAAGGGGGGCCTGGGAACCCGGGCCCCCCGAAGCTGAGGTTTTTTTGGATATTTTCCAGATATTTCATGAATACAAACATAAAATATCATAAAATACGGACTTATGGGGTCTCGCACCCCCCCCCCCCCCGAAACCGTTCGGCCCCCCCCCCCGAAACCTTATTCTATATCCGGCACTGCTAAAAATATGTGTTCATACAAAGTCATTGTTTTTTATATAAAAATCTATAGTTGTTTTTTGTCGGTGTGCTTGGAGGAGCACAGCAGAGATTGGATGACATCTTGGAGCATTGAATTAACCAGAGGAAACATTGTCAAATTTTATTGAAGTTTAACATCTGCAGAAGGACAAGGGGGTATTTGTTTATTATATTTGTATAATAAATCAAGGTCAACAAAAAATACAGGCCACGACCCTGAAAAAAGCTGTTCTCGGGGGAGCTAACTTTTAAATTGGGTCTTATGGGAGGTCAGAGGTTTTCTTATGATATTTTCAAAATGGTACTACAGATTTCCGCGAAATTTTATTGAAATATTCTCAAACATCATTCCGATATTCCACCAAACTTTTGGATGAAGGAAGATTAAAGGGTTAAAATCTTCAGCATTTAGCCAGGGCTATCAAAACGGACGGGCCACGATCCTCCACTTTGATGACGTCACATCCGGGGCTGATTTTTTTCTTGATGGTCACGTTACGACACAGCTGATTGTCTTTAAAATATTGAAGTTGGAATGACGGTTCATGAATATTTCATTTTTTTTTAAATAACGCCGTTTTTGAGATTGTTTTTACTTTATTCTGCCAGAACAATTTTTTTTAAATGTATAGGAATCCGTAATTTTTCATAGCCGCTTCATTAGCTCACACAATTTCACAGTTTAAAGCAGAAGCGAATGTGACAATCACAGATGACAAAGTCAAATACATGTCAAATATAACAGTTGGCATGTGGTACACGGCGGGTAATTTGAATTCAAAATAAGGAATGCTAAATCTTGAAGATTTTAACCTTTTAATCATGTTGCTTCCTTACAAACCTTTGGTGGAATATCGGGATGGTGTCTGAGAATATTTCACTGAAATTTTGCGGAAATCTGTAGTGCCATTTTGAAAATATCATAAAAAAACATCTGACCTCCCATAAGACCCAATGTAAAATTCAGCCCCGGGAGAACAGCTGATTTTTTCAGGGTCGTGGCCTCTATTTTTGTGTTGGCCTTGGATTTAGCATTCCTTATTTCGAATTCAAATTACCCGTCATGCCAACTGTTATATTTGACATGTATTTGACTTTCTCACCTGTGTTGGTCTTGGCCTTTAATTGTTTATTTGTTTGTATTGTGTTTTCCATTTTTTAATGATTTTTTACAATAAAGTTCATTTAGAATTCAAAAATAACAGCGTTAGTCTTTTTAAAACAAAATTACACTACAAAAAAATAATTTTTTGATGTGATTTTTTTTTACTTGTAATTTATAAAAGTCTGCCGAGTGCCGAATATAAGCAAATAGATGTAGTTAATCCGATTATTTTCCACGCAGAAATGAACACATTCGCTTCTACTTTACATTTAATTTTTGTGTAAGCTAATAAAGCGGCTCTGAAAAATTAAGGATTACTATACAATAAAAAAAATTGTTCCGCAAAAATATAGTAAAAACAATCTCAAAACGGGGTTTTTAAAAAATCAAATATTCATAAGCCGTCATTTCAACTTTAATATTTCAAAGGAAATCAGATGTGTCGTGACGGGACCATCAAAAAAAAAAATCAGCCTCCGATGTGACGTCAACAAAGTGGAGGATCGTGGTCCGTCCTTTTGATAGCCCTAAATAAACAACCACGGGAATTCTTGTGGCCAAGCTTTGCGGTGTTATAATAGCATAAATTTATTTTGACAGCGATAATATTAAAAAACGTGAAATTTAGTACTCGTCAATTTAAAAATCAAACAAGTTTCGTGACTAATCGGGTACAAAGGAGTTTTTCTTTCTCAATGTGACACCCTTGCGAAGTTAATTAGATGGTTGTGTCTCTAATCCTATGTAAAGAGTGAGAAAACTCTCGCAAGAAGCGCCATTTTCGAGAGAAACTAAAACAAGAGCAGGCGAAAATAAACTGCTATACATATCGATCAATGAAAAGGTCGATTGCAAATAAAAATAAGTAAACCATCCGTGACCAACGACAGCTCTTCTGTCTTTCAGGCCAGATCAACGCTGATAAGCGTTTTTACCCACCATCAGACACGTGAGCGTCCATGAGCGGAATTTTTAAGCCAAATAATACTAACAAACGTGAGATTTAGTACTCGCGAATTTAAAAATCAAACAAGTGATTTAGAGTAAAAAGTAAAAAAAATTAATTAAAAAAAATTAAGTTATATTTGTTATTTTTTACAGTCTCCAGATCACGTGTCTATTATAAAAAGTAAAAAATTGCGCCCGAAAACACGCAACGCTGAGCCCGCCCGCCCGGAATTGTACTGGAACTGCAAGTTTTGCAGCTCTATTTTTGCCTAGATTTCGCTATCTAAACCCATGAGCAAGTGCGGTGCGGGGCGAAGTAAGGGGTTCCTAGCCGAGCACAGATCTCGTTAGCCGCCTAGCTACGTTGTGTTGCAATTTAGCAGCGCAACAATGCCAATAACTTCATTTGACCGACTGTGAAATGCGGCCTTCGCCGACGGCGCGCCGCGTCATACTCAACACACGTACGCGATTTGAAGGTCTACTATACCGGACCGACTACTAACACCGGACCGAAAATATAATGCTATTCCAATAATTTTAGAAATAAAATACCTAATTATATTAGAAAAATAGCAGCGGCTGAAAAATAGTCAAATAATGTGAAAATTTTGGGGGTTCTGCAGCTCTGCCGCCCTTATGCACTTGCCGCCCCTGGATCTGGCCTAAAAGACAAAAAAAAAATATTTATTTTATTTAGGAATCACAATGTTCAAAAATAGAAAATTTCGTTTAATTTTAACTGCCTTGGCGAGGTTCCGTTCTTTAATGATTTTGTCTTCTTTCGCGACCTTGAGTGCGTGGTGCAGATAAATATAGCTTGGCTTTATGTCTATAAAGTGCATTGTTAAAATGCTTTAATAATACCCCTTTAATAGACGTCAGTTTCACAGAATATTGTCAATTAATGTGAAGAATAAACGAACCGCAAACGAGTTAGCTGCATTTCGTTAGTCCAACGTTTATTTGCGATATTTTGTAGATAACGTTAACTATCAACATCGTCATCAATAATAGCTTTTTTGTAAAAAGCGAATGAGATAAGATATTTTGTAAAAATTAATCCTTATCCGAAATATTTACGCTTTGAGCTTAAGTATTGATCTTCTAAAGCCGGGCTCAAACGACTCGTGTACTTGGCAAATACACAATTATTTGCGTACTTGGCAATTATACGCAAGTAACAATTATTCGCCAAGTACACGAGTCGTTTGATCCCGGCTTTAGAAGATCAATACCTATACCTCAAGCTCAAAGCGACAAGTATTGTATTGGCAAGTGTACGAATAATCGTGAGCCCTTTGACTCGGCTCATTTTTACCGACCACAAATGGAAAACCAACGAGTGACAAATAATTGTACAAGTAACCCACTCACACGACATGGCAAGTATACGCAAGTAACAATTATTCGCCAAGTACACCGAGTCGTTTGATCCCGGCTTGAGTTATGTGATGGCACATTTTTAATTAGTTTAAGTCTGTTTTATTGTTATTTAATGTCCGGTGTCCATGGAGCATATTATTCGCGCGGATTTATCTTTTCTTGGGCTGATTCGTTGATTAAAAAATTTGAGCCAATCAAAACCTGAAAAAAAAATCCGTGCGGATAATACGCTCTATGGACAGCCGGCTGTAGTGAATAGATTAGTACTCTAGTCCCTTAAAGGCCTCCATGCACTTGCCATCTATCAAACTTATACCAAATAGAAGATGACGACTCAAACCACCACGACCTGTATATAAGGCGTAGAAACTTCTGAAGTAAAATTCAATATGGCGCTTCCTTAGGGCGATCGATTGTTTGTTTACGTTTGATGCGTTGACATATATATTATAATCTATAATCTTTGGTTGACATTTTTGAAGCGAAAAAAGTGGTTTCGATTGGATTTTTTATTCATTCATTCTTGTCGGTTTTGTGATTTTTCAGTGCTTAGTCATAGGGGTTGTAAAGGACCATTTGCTCATTTTTACAGTGCATTTATAGTGAATCTTGGGATTCTTGGGGTATTGTCGGATAATCATATAGTGTAGTGATACGATGATAGCCAGGGGAATACTGGGTTTAGGGTTTCCAGACCTCCCGATTTTTCACGATTTTCCCGCATTTGGACCTCTGTGTCTTTAGCTCCATTGTCCCGAAAACCTATATCTGGAAACTCTAAAAGTTTGGTTTATCCCAGCAAATAACTTAAAAATTTACTTACCATAAGCCAAAATAGAGTAACTTAAAAGAATTTTTGTGAAAAATGTGTTGTGTTTTACTTAGGAATGTTCCTAAAGGCATAAAATATGATCTTTATAGACAAACTTAGGAAAAACTGTGAAAATCAAGAAAGTTATAGTACAATTTAGTTTAGGGTAAGTTAATGTAAGTTAATTTAATCTAATCTAAATTGCGAGACTGAACGACCTTAAGTGATAGGCGCACCCAGGGGGGGGGGGATCGAGGCCCGCCTCTCCAAAGCCTAAGATTTTTTAAAGATTTTTCACATATTTCAAGAATAAAAAGATAAAATAGCATAAAATATGACATCATGAGGTCTCGCCCCCCCCCCCCCAAGAAGCCTCGGCCCCCCAAGACATATTCCTGGGTGCGCTACTGCTTAAGTGGATTCTTAGTTATCCAGTGGTTCTATTTTTTTTTTAAATTTGCTTATAATACCCTGTAATTGAGGTTATCTTATATAAATGCTGGTAAATTTATGGCTTAAAAAATTGTGTTCCTGTATTTAGAGATGCCAGGTCGTTGCCCCGTTCCAAATTGCAAAACCAATTATAGTAATCAAGGAAAAAGTTACTCAATTTTTAAATTTCCTAAAGATGGAGAACTTGTCTAGAAATGGATACATGCTATGGAAGATTTTGTCCCAAGCAATTGTGTGTTTTTTATCTTCCTAGCACGAGCAGCAATGCCTAGAGAAGGTATTATTTTCGACAATTTTTTTTTTTGAGATAACGCAGAAAATATGTTATGTATTCCGTGGCGGATCCAGTGGGGCGGCTTGAGGGGCTCGGGCACCCCCCCTCCAGACAATGATTATTTTATAGAAAGGAAATATACCAAAATTTTTAATTTTATTAGCAAAAACATTACTTTTTACTCATTTTTTGTATATTCAAAAAATTCTCGGGGGAGGGGGGCAAGTGCCCCTAGTGCCCCCCCCCCCCTGGATCCGCTACTGCAGTGTGTCGTCATGTAGATGACAATATAGTGAAATTGGCATCTAGCTAGGCAATAAGTACCCAAGGAATTAACATATTAACTTGAAATTTGGCACAAATATACGCTTTGGTATACCTACTAAAGAATACCTTATTTTGGTACTTTTCTAAACTCACACGGTGTCCCATTTTCAACAATGTTACTCCGTAACTGTCTAATCAGTTTTTAATATTTGTATTTGTTTTTTGATTATTGAAGATTTTTCGGAAATTATAAAAAAAAATTACAATCTAAAGTACAGCAAACATTTTTGACTTTTAATTTTTTTTAAATTCTACATGGCCAAAACAGTTCAAAATATTGTTTAAAAAAGTACTAGTTAAGTTTAAGGGCAAGATATTTAAAAAAAACATGCAGGCACTCAAATCATTAAATCTGAAGAAGGCCAAGTCGCGTACACGATGAAACTTGCACAGTTTAATTTTCTTAACTCTTCTACGAAAAAAAAGCGAAGGAAGTCAACAAAAATGTTTTAAATTGTAGTCGCATTATTTTAAAGAAAAAATCCGCAATATAATATACAAATGCACAACAAAAGTTGCTACTTTTTTCATTTGTCTCGCAGTTTAAGGTAAGTACGTGTTCTTGCTAAACATTAGAAGTATTACGTAAATAATTATATTGACGAATCAGCAGTGGCGGATCCAGGGGAGCAAAGGGAAACCAGCACCGCCCCCCCCCATCTCTCTGACATAAAACTTTTTTTAGTTGAAGGGAAGAAAATGCCATTGAATCAACGGCGAGATTGAACAAAATTTACCCCAAACATCACTTATTTAATTTTTTTTCTAAAAAATACTGAGTATTTTAAAAATTTTCGCCTGCGCCGCATTTTGTCAACTATGAGTTGAGTGAGCACGCAAACCAAGAATCATTTTGGTTTTTGCTTCCTCCTTGGCCCCTCCCCCCTGGAAATCCTGGATCCACCACTGCGAATCAGTAAGCTTTGCGCCTAGTGCGTTTGGCTAGGTCTTAAAATCTTATTTGATAATAAATTTCCGTACATAATACTAAATGCAGATTCCAATATTACCTTTTATAACTGGACGGTGTTATGCAACAACCGATTAAGCCACAATTGGGAGGTTTGGGATAGATCACTGTTGCGATTTTCTTAGAGCGGCAATAACGGTTTGTGGCTTAGTAATACTAATCACAGATGGCGCAATTCTTTGGTTGTGGGTTAAATCATTTTTGCGTATCGTTCTATAACTAATTTTGAACGTTTTTCAACACAAAAGATAATTTTTCAGAGGTTGTGGCTTAAACGGTTGTTGCATAACACCGTCCAACTAATCTGTCACATTTTATCCCAATTTTGACAAAAGGGACACTTTTGTCTAAAACAAGGGATCAAAAGTGCACTTGTTATACCTCAAGTGTGAAATAGTGCATTAATTTATCCAGGGAGTTAAATGGCACATTTTTATGCCGAGGCGAAAAATTTATAGTCCAGGCATAAAAAGTCACGTGGTAGAGATACCATTTCTTACACTTTAGGGACTAAAAACGTATTTTAGGTCCTCACTTTTTATTTTCTGACCCAAATTTTATTTTAGTCCGTGGATTTATTTTGGTCTCTGAAAGAGGAGCTAAAATTCGTGTTTAGTCTCCGAAGTGTAAAAAAAAATGTTGTTTTCGGCTCTCAACTAGTACAAGTTTAGGAATTTTACAAACGTAAAAGGCAAAAATTTTGCTTCAAAAATCGGCAAAAACTGAAAAATTAAATAGTACTGATTTAGTAGAGTAAATTTTTTAAATAAAGCTGCAAAAAGGGTATATATTTTTTAAATTTGGCATAGCAGTACCTAACACTAAAAGCTAAATTTTCATTCAAGGATCCCCGATTTTCCTCAGGCCTCACAATACAATAACCAACTTGTTATTTAAAAAGAAAATGGCGGAGAAACTTTGGAAAATATTAATCATAACAAAAATATTTCATGTTAAAAAAAAGTATAGTATAGTAAGGTAAAAGTTCTAAATAGTTTCGAAATGTTTTTTTACACTTTATTACGACGTCGATGCCTGGAGGACAGTTGTTTTTTAAAGTGTTGATGGTTTCTTTCATTTATGTAATGGTTGTTGGCTCCAGAATTATGCTTTCCCTAACATCCTTCTTGAAATGGGTGTATGGAAAATTTAAATTTCTGCGCGCATAATGTGCAGGCGAAAAAAGCCTCTTTTGGGCACGCAAGTACGAAAACAATATTTTGGTCGAGATCATTTTTTAAGCGCGAGATGTGGGAGTTCTTAAATGTTAGTCAGTTTTTAATGCAAGACACTTTTTTTTCGGACTTTGGTAATATTTTTAAACCCACAGATTATTTTAATTTATTATAGGTCAACTATACACGGTGTTTTTTGTTTTTGGAAAAACCCTCGAACACGTCGATTTTTTTAGTGTGGGCTAGAACTTTGCTACTACTATGTCGGTTTAGAACGATTTTCTACGTTGTCCGACGTCTATTCTCCACTTTGCTCGATTCTGACAATCATCTTCTGTCAGGTCTTTTTGACTCATTGATCTTTGGATCAACTGTTGCCATTCCAGTTTAGGACGCCCACTTTTTCTGCGCGGTATTGGTTGCCATTCTAGGACCTGCTTTGGTAATCTTTCATCGTTGTACATGACCGTACCATACCAGTTGTCTTTTAGGGATGTCATCCGTTATGCTTCCTTCGATTCCCATTCTTTCTTTTATGATCTTATTTATTATATGATCTGTTCTAGATATTCTTATTGATCTTCTTATTGCTTCCATTTCAACACTTTTCATTTTTGTTTTGTATTTTTCTGTTATGCGACAAGTCTCTATTCCATACAACAGCGTGCTTTTCACCATTGTTTCACATATGTTAAATTTTACATTCTTTTTTATCTCTCTGCTCCATAAAATACTGTTAAGACATTCAATAACCTTTTTTGCTTTTACTATTCTTTTTTCTAGTTCTTTACAGTCTGTTCTTGTCTTATCAAATATGATACCCAAGTATACATACTCATTGCATGGAGATATTGCTTGTCCATTGTCTAGTTCTAAATCACTAGATTTGATTCCAATACCCCCACTTTTGGTATTCTTCCGTTAGCTTCTCATCCTATACTCCATGTCTTCTTTATCATTAACTACAATTGCTTGGTCGTTAGCCAACTGTAGTGTGTATATGGTAAATTGGTCCTTAAGTTGTATTCCCATGCCGTGTACTTTACGTTTCCAGTTTTTTAGAGCAGTAACTGCGATATATATTTTCAAAAGAGTTGGAGAGATACTACATTCCTGCCTTAAGCCTTTCGTTACCAGGAATTCTTTTCAATCGATTTCCAATTTTAATTTTAGATGTTGACCCTTTGTATAGTTCTTTTAACACTGTCCATAATTTTTAGACTGGAACGGTATCATACGCTTTTTGTAGGTCTACAAAGGTAACATGAGTCTCTATTTTTCTGGCATTCCTTTTCTCAATTACTTGTTTAAGATAAAAAAACATTATCACTACAAGATCTGTACGAAACGCACTATGGTCTTCTTCACGTTCCTGAAAATCATTCTCTATTAGATAAAAATAATCTTGTCATCAAAAGACAAATTTTTACACACAAATATAGAGCGATTTCAAAAATTCTTTCTGCACATGCCTTAAGATTTGTTCCACACCATTTTACTAGTTCCCTCTTCCCTCTCTCCTCCCCCACCATCACTCAATGAAAGGTAACACTGTTCGCGTCCGAAGAAAATCTACACGTACTTTTTGGGTAAAGCTAAATTAATGGTAAATGCATAGTGCTTTTTATAAGGCTGAATAAGAATTAAACCTAAAAGTTGGAAAAAAATTGCGTACAAATTTACCAAATAAACTGATTCATGAAAATATAAAACTGTATAATTTCGTAAGTGCGCTTTGGACATCAAAACTAAAAGTTGAAGCATGTCGTACAATATATGTAAACCTATCAATTTTGTACTCAACTACGACTATTATTTACAACTAAATTTAGCAGTTGTTTGTAATTTAGCTTTTAGTGTTAGGTACTGCTATGCCAAATTTAAATTTTTTTATTTAATTTTTTGTTATTTCAAAAGTAATATAAAATATTTCTGGACCGAAAATGGAGAGCCTTTTAGCAGATTTTCTGCCTTTAATATTACATATTCAGTGGCGTATGCAGAAATTAATCCTGGGTGGGGTTTAAGTGCGGATCGATATGCAGAGATGGATCCTGGTGGGGGCTTGATGCATAGATAGGCAGATAGATAGATTGTAATCTTGATTTTTGGAGAAAATTCATGTTTTAGGGATCAATATATAGGTGGCCATGGGAGGCTTCAGCCCCTAAGGCCCCTTCCACTGCGCACGCCACTGGAACTAGTTCAGTGTATTTTTTATTCTCAGTCTGAGAAGATATATTTATTTGTGTTTTTTATACAAGAATAAATTTCTTCGATCTCTCTTCTCCTTTGCATATGTACATTTTTTTAATTAGCATGTTAATGACCCGATATTTAAATAGATCGTGTTTTTAATCTCACTTCTGTCATTAGTTTTAAACTAAGTACCTAGGTATTCCAAACTTGATTCATTTTTATTGCTTTTTACTTTATATTCTACTATTTAATATTATTTCACCCACGACACGCATACAAAAAATAGTAGTGTCCTCCTTGCGCGAACGTTGAGATTTCTATGTCGTCCATGTTTACATTTAAAGACGTCACTTCTGGCAGCCTATAGTCCATTAATTTATTACTGAGAAACGATGAACCATTGAAATGTTATGTCACTGAATTTCCTTAAAAGGACTTAACGTAGGCAAAGTCCTCTGTTCTGCAGTTTAAGTGGATACCATTTTTATGAAAATGATACCCCTACCTATTAAAAACTTTACCATCAAAAGATATAAATTAATTTGGCCCACAAAATTTGTTTTAACCCTTTCAAGCCATGCGTGGTGGCTGCCTAAACTATCACCAGACGTAATTATCGATCGGTTTTAATGGACTAGGCCATGCAGTGTGGTTCAATAAATAGCAGTGATTTATACCGTGGTTTGATGGAGAGTCCTCAAACAACGTTTATATCAATGGAATACTTCTTTTTTTTATGAATATTGTTATTATAGACTAAAAAAAGGTATAATTAATGTATAACAATTGATTAAATTAATAATGAAATCAAAGAAATAAATAAAATTGTAAAACTAAAAAAGGAAAAAAAGGAAACATCAACAATAAAAAATTTCCTCTAAACCAGTATCGTCTTGGATTGTTCCAAGAATTGAAGCTGCGTTGCCACGTTGAATTGCAAGACCTATTTGTTGTTTAATGAAGCAATTTGCATTTTTATTGTTTATTAATTTTGATAATTTTTGAACAAAAGAATTAGCTTCTTCACCCCAGGGCCCCAATGTTTCGACACTAAAGAGTACTTTAGTTTAGATTAAATAAAAACGATTCCAACCACTAAACAGATATTTATGTTTTTTGTTTAATTGTTGTGTAAAACATGCCAACCACTTCAGATCCATCAGTTTCTCCTCGTTTTTGTTAGAAACGATGGAAATGATATTCGACGTGTATATCATGAAGAAACCCTTAATGGTTCCTAAAAGCAAATCGCAACAAGCATTTTATGAAATTTTTTATATACAGGATGTAATTTTAATGATGCACCAAAATATAAGGGATAGTGGGAAAGGTCAAATTAGACGACAAGTTCAAATAACCCTATGTCAAAAGATTTATGTTTTCAAATTATAGCAATTATCTAGTTTCAAGAGTGGGGGAACACTGTTAATTTAAAAAATGACAAATTTGACAGTGTAAAATAAATTTGTGATTCATTATATTAAAAAAAATGTAATCTAACTAACCGAACCGAGCCCCTCGGCCATACCAATATAAATTAACACATATGGCATTACCGGCAATACAAGTACAAATTTCGGATCAGCTGTTATTCCCTGGATCCAGAATTTTTGAAGTTGCTTTTTAATATTTTAAAGCTAGTTTTACACTTTTAACAAAGTGGCATAAGGAACATTCACAAATTAAGTATCACAAAAATTCAGGATATTTGAAATTTTCCGCTTTGTAACACATAAAAAAAAAAAACATACTAAATAAACATTTAGTGTAACGAGAGTCGATAGCCCTCCTCTCACCCTCTTAAGCTTTACATAATTAAAAAATGTTTACATAATATGAGCAAAGCTGTACCAACTTACATAGTTCTCTTGAACACTGACTTTATGAAACTTGCTTAAAATGTAAAAATAAAACTAAGAATAATCAAGATCCCGATTAGTAGCAAAAATTTTGCACAGGTTCTTCTGTAATCCATATTTATGTTGGTCCAGTCAGGCCTTATTGGTCCCAGTCAGGTATAAAGTTATAAAAAAAAGTCTAAAGTCTAAAAAAACCTAACCAAACCTTAACAACAGTATTTACTAAAGGGTCTAAAATGCTAAGTAGCCGTAATCGGGCCCGATTAGCCACGAAACTTGTTTGATTTTTATATATAAAGTTAATTTGAATTTATATGAGATGAAACTCATTGAGAAATGCTTATCATCATATTGCACATTAGGGTGAACCAAATCATTGCAGTTATTTGACCTGTGAGTATTAAAAAAATACACTTAAACCGGTCGGTATCAAGTCTATAGACTTGATACTTAAACTCGGTCTAAAATGCTAAGTTTTAAGCTCTTAGTAAATACTGGTGTAAAAGTACTGCCTTATGGTTCTTCGCAGGTGAATCTTACTTAATTTACCCTCCCTGTGTGGTTTTAACCAGGAGTCATGGGAGCCCACAGAGGGGGGGGCTCGGGGCCCCTTTACATTAGTAAGGTAACATAATTAATGATCTCCTGAGCGCATGTAATTTCTATAGATCAGCAGAGACAAAATAAACTAATAAGAAAAATCCCAAAGGATTAAAATCCAAGCGGAGATTTTCCATAATATTTTTAATAAATAGCCGTCATATGGACAAAATATAAGTGATTTCCGTTTCGTTCAATCAAAAGCTAATGCAGGCTAAGGTCTCATCATTTTTTTCCTTCTTTTTTGTAAAAAGGCTAACGGCATTATTTCGGTTTAGCAACATCAAAGATTTTAGATTAGCGTTCGTACCATAGTAATTTCCTATTCGACAAAAAGTTGTTTTTCCACCTGCGAAAAAAATGATGACAGACACGTAGTACTGCTTTGATGAGTAAAAAGATATCTGCCTCACAGATCCGTACCCACTACTAGTATGAAGTTTCAGACAAAAGATATAGTTTTTGTACGTATCACCTAACAAACGTGGTTTTTGGTCGTGCCAAATTTAGGCCCGATAACAGGGACGTATTCGAATAAAACCTAAACTTATTTTAAAATCGGCCGTATTGCGACAGATTTACATATAAAAAGCAGCTGTTTTCTTTTAAAATTCGACCTGAACCAACTAACATTTATAGTAGCGGCTACATGCTCCAAAGACTTTGCTACTATCTTATGGTGGTAGAAATGTGGTGACCCCAACAAAAATTCGGCACTTTTTAGTTCTGTTTACTATCCAGTATCACGAAAAAGTAGAGCTTTCGTAAAAACGACCCTCTAAACTACTTCTTAGGATTGTTACTTAATAGTCTATTCTAGTAGTCTTCCCTACCACGATAGGACGTTGCCAAAGTTGTACTTTCTTTTTAGTCGTTATTTCGTAGTCGCAGTGACTTTTCTATGTTACTTAATTACCAGTAGAAAGTTAAGCTTCATTGAAGTCGCAAACAAGTTTATCCGACAACTACATTATAATTTTAATTATTACCACAAAAGTTGGTGTCATCATAGTAACATCTGAAGTAATAATGTAGAGAAAATAACTTTTTGCAACTTGAAAGCCGTAAATACTTTGACTTTTTTTTGGGTTGATCCTTTAAAGTAGATACTACCTCCTGTTTCTACTTTGGAAACGTAGACTTTTTGCAGTCGTATTTTGGTCGCGCTCATCCTTAACCCTACTTTTGTAGCTCCTTTTATCAATAAGAAGTAGTTTTTCATTTCACAATCTAGAAATGTTCAACCTCTTTTTTAATTATAGTAACAAATATTAAAATCAGAATAAAAAGAAAGAAAACATAGGAAAAAGTGTTTAACTCGGTCTTTTTCTACTTTGGAAACGTAAAAAAGCATTTATTTTTAGGTAGACCATTTTCGCAATGAAGCACTATCAGTACCATATACCAGTTCCGTATTTTCTTTCTTTTTATCCTAATTGAAATACAACTTCACATGCATACCATCCAACATTTAAAAAATATTAATTAAAGATGCTTTTACTGCCCAGTGCTCAATGCTATAGAAAGCCTTTTCAAAGTCTATAAACGCAATATATAGTAAAATGTTTCATTCGTTGACTCGAATGATTAACCGGTAATTTTTTTTTATGTTTGAAAGTTAATGTGAATATCGTTCTACAAATCATATGCTTGGTTTGATCAGTCCGATGCACGAAGCATGTCAGCCTGTACACTCTGTTAAGAATCACTTTCAAGTATTTTTGAGGAGGAAAAAGTTAGTCGTCTTGGTCAAATAAAGCTATGTACGAAAATTTTGTCTGTTAGTAATTACTTAAAAAATGGACCGGTGTACTGTAGACTATTTGAGTTTGATGATATTTAATATTTTTGCAACTTTTCTAAAGATTTTCATAGGTCACTTTTGTCAAATTTGAAGGCAACTTGACTAAGTACTTAAATCAATATGCAATAAAAAATAATATATTTCTTATTGCACCATTACGATGTTTTTTATTACCCCACGATAGTCAAAACGAAATGGTAATAAGAAACATTTCCATTCTGAACTACTTGCTTCTGAAAAGCAAAATGTAAAACAATACATAGAGAGTCTTACATTTGACAACAAACTTAAGTAGGTATTAAAATAGAAAAATAAATTGCTTCCTTTAGACAAAAAAACAAAATTATTTGAAATGCTTTGCTTGTGAAAAATATGTTTATAAAAAAACAAATGTGCTAAAACTTTATTAATATTTTAGTAGAATAATTTCAAAGGTTTTTTTCAGATATATCAAAAGACAAAAGACAAACTGCAAGAGTAAAAATGGGTTTCGCCAGAGACTGCTGAGTCTTCTTCCATCTGTCCCTGCTTCCGCTCAACCGAACCGAACCGAACCGAACCGTGCGCTCAACACTGCTGTGACCTGTGCAGCCAGCGCTACCAAGTGACGTGAAATTTAATAGAACCTCGCTAAAAGACAATCGCGCACGTTCTACGTACGTCAAAATACCTGATGTTAACCGTCCGTGAGTTTGCGGCGTTCCATGGAAGCCGCTAACGATATGTGTTGTTCAAATGTCAACAGTGTCAAGTTTCGGTAGTCGTCGGCCGTTTTTGGCATGACCAAAAACTATCTAAGAATGGGGACAATTTGAAACGCCTATTTGACATTTCGTTGTTGTTATGGTTATTACTAAGGCTGCGCAATAGCAACTTGCAATTCCTTTATCTTTATTAAACATAACGAAGTCCGGTAATTAAGAAAACATTTCTTTATTGTTATTGGTTTTTTATAGAGTTAATTTTTAAGTTTTAATCAGCTCTCTTCTCTGGTTTTAGCTAAATTTATAAATTAACTTAGAATAAAATTAGCAAGTACATGTTAAGGTCCAGGCCTCTTCCAAGTAAACTGTACTTGCGTAATGTGGCGTAGAGATGTGTGTAACCCTGTATAATCTGGAAACAAAATTAGGAAAGTAAACAAGGATGAAATTTTACAACTGACCAGCAGAGATTAAAATGGTTCTCAGGATGAAGGGTGCCGTCAAGATTACTTACTAGAAAGAACACACTGTCTAGGGTTGACGTTTTATTCGTTAAGATAACAAGCTTTTTAAGATACAAAAGCAAAGTAACTAGTCTTTTAGTCTTAAAAATTCACTGATAACTACTCCTTAAACTAGGATTTTAATTAACCTGTTGCTAGGCACACGTGACTAAAACAACTAAAATAACAGCCTTTGTATTAAAAGAAAATATCACTTTCCGCCGTATGCCAAAACGTGAAAATGTCTCCTTAACATGTTTCTTTGGATCACTGAAACTGCGAGACGTCAGGCTTCCAGGATGCAGTGACCCTAATTCAACACTGTAAGAATTAAATAGTTTTGGTCTACGATAAGTTTAACAATATTTGACAGTTCGAAAGAGCCTTTTTGGTATAGGTTTTTGTCGACGTCGACGCACGCAGTCATTTGTCATTTGGTGCGCAAGACCATTAAAATCGAGACAGAGAGAGAGAAAGCGTGTGCTGTATAGGAGAAGATGGGGGTATATTTTTTGTTGCCGGAAGGAAACACTTTATCTAAAGTTTTAATACTTAAGTTTGTGGTCAAATTTAAGTATTTCTATGTATTGTTTTTAAATTTTGCTTATCATAAACAATTAGCTTATAATGGAAATGTTTCTTATTACCCGTTCGTGTTGACTATCGTTGGTTAATAAGATAGATCGTAATGGGGCAATAAGAAATATATTATTTTTTGTGCATATTGATTTGAGTGTGAAGTTGCCTTTAAATTTGACAATAGTGACCAATGTAAAGCTTCAGAAATGGCAAGTTGCAAAAATCTTAAATGTCATCTAATGCGAATAGTCCGCAGTACACCAGTCTATTTTTTAAGTAATCTCTAGAGGCTGAATTTTCGTACAATTAGGCCAACACGCCTAACATTTTCCTTTGCGAAAATGCTTAAAAGTGATTCTTAACAAAATGCGGTGGCGCAGAAATCTTTTGCGCTTCAGACTGACCAAACCAAGCAAACGATTCTAGGGATAATGTTGCCATTTACTTTCAACACACATTTTTAAAGGAACAAAAAAATAACAGGTAATAATTCTCAAATATCATTTCAAAATCATAAATTGCAAGATGAAAAAAGTAACATTAAAAAATTAGTTAGCGGCTATTTAATTTTTTTAGCTTAAAAAATGCATTTTTAAGCCTGCGCACTGTATTAGGAATAACTTTCAAGTATTTTCGCAAGGAATTCTTCGCGAAATAAAGCTTTGTACGAAAAGTAGGCCTGTTATTGATAAAAAATTGATCGATTTACTGAAGATTATTTGCGTTAGATGTCATTTAATATTTCTACAACGTGTTCTTACTTAGGATACTTTTATCACATTTGAAGGCATTTTTACTACTTAAATCATTCTGCAACAAAAAATAATATATTTCTTCTTTAATATTGCAGGAGAAAAATCGTACTTTGTGTTTTTTTTTTCAGATATCTCTGACAAAATACAAGAGTAGCAAAAAATATTTCCTTTAACCCTGTTTCTTATTCCCCCATCTTTCCCTATGTAAAATAAATGGGTTCTGTCTCTAGCCTATGATTTTTAATTTTCAAAATGAAATAGTTCACTGCTGAACCTACCTTCCATATATATTTTAAAACAGTTAAGTATTGTTATTAGATAGTTAGATTTCGGTACCTTGTTTAAAAGTATCTACATTTATTTACAAATTGTTTAAAAAACTACGATCAGTGAAATGTGCAGGTAGCGCCAGCCGAACGGAAATGGCGCGGAATGTAATAGAAGCTCGCTAAAGCACAATTGGGCACGTTTTACGTTCATTAAATTCTTATGTTAACCGTCCGTGGGTTTGCGGCATTCCACGAAAGCCGTTAACTACATATGACGTTCAAACGTCAACAGTGTCGGCCGTTTTTGGAACGACCAAAATTTGCCAGTCTACCTTATCGAGCGCTTTTACCACAAGATGGGATTCCAGTATTTGAATTTCGCGGGCAGTAAATTTTAGTTCGCTTCAAGATATCCCTGACAAGTGAAATTTATATTGCTCCAAAAACTCTTTTTCGACTGGCATCACTTTGTGGTTATCATTAATTAAAATAACGAATAGCTGTTTAAGTTTTCAAAATTGTAAGCCTTTTAAAATAGCTTTAATAAAGGACCAGACGTTTAAAATAAAAGTCGTGTGCGCCGCTCGCCGAATTCATTTCAATGAACTTTCTAATGTGCACGGAAAAGTAGGAAACACGCATTGAAATGAAAACTCGACAACAAACTGCCAATGCCGTCCCAAAGGATCTGCGAACACATAAAGAGGAGCTAAAAAAAGCTGGTTTTCGGCAAACGGCTTGCAAACGGCGTGCGCGCAACTTGAAAACACAAAAACGTGTTTGCGCGCGGAGTGTGATCAGCGCGTGAGCGGCGCACATACGGCGCGTTTAAGGAGCAGTGAGCAGGTGTATACGTACTCTTACAAAAGATGAATAGTACAATTTTCATAGAGAATAAAGTCACCTCCGTCAATAGGAAGAGGAATTAATTGCTTCAACCAATCAGGTGCATGTATTCGATGGATATTTCTCTTTTTTCTCCAGTTTAAGGAATGGATTCACGTAGAAAAAGAAAGATGCAGAACAAATGTTGAAGATTTAGAAAAAATATGAATAGTTTGCTTAGACCGCCCAAGAAACTCCTAAAAATCAAACTATGAGCTGGATCATCTTTCGAGTATGATGAGGAAGTTCCAGTAAATCCTGCCAGCTAATAGATAGTGGCTGATGAATAATAATATTGGCAAAGGAGTTACCGATTTCACACGTGTAGAAACCGTAGATATTACTATATTTTTCATATTCATCGCAAGGGTATGGGTTCTACGCTTCTGCCACATTGTGCACGATTCTCGCACTTTGGTTGCCAGTACTTTTCTTTGGTATTGCCATTCTTCTTTACACATCACACTATACTCATTTTCCTATATAGACGTGGATATCATTTGAATTTTACTAAAAATCCTACAAATTTAAATAGTATTGGAATGTTTTTTGTCCTGTGCAAAATCAGGAAAATGAATGGGTGAAGCAAAAATCTTCTTTTTTAATTTTTGTGCAAAATTTATTTATTGGATAAAGCAGGCAAGCGCTTTTGGACTTAGTCCATCATCAGGCCCCTTTGTTAGATTATAAGAGATACTCTATCAAAGAGACTCTAACACCAGTATTTACTAAAGGGTGCTAAGTGCTAAGTCCTACAATCCTAAGTTTAAAAGTCTACATTTTGGTTGAAGGTTTAACTCATTTTTCCCGTAAATGCAATAGGTTTTAATATTTATATAAATTGTTCATAAATACCTTGCGATATGGGTAATTTTTTGTTGTTGTTACAAAGACATTATTTCCACACAAAGGTTATAAATAAACAAAAATAATCAAATATTTTGGTTTAACAATGGTAGCCATATTTAAACCTCCAAATGTCACTAGGAAATGTCGAATAAAAACGGTGTAAGTCAGTGTCAGCTGTCCGCTACATTTTACATGTTAATTTTTTAGACAAGTTAGCGACGATTAAACCGATGGTCGATTGTTTTAGTGACTGAGTAATTGAAAAGGGATTCTAATATATCTTGTGCTTTTTACAGTATTTAAATATTGATACGTATTTAATACGGTAATGCATCTACAGATATAGTTTTAAGTTATTTATGTATTATTTAGCTTTGAATATTTTTGTATATAAGTTTTTTGTCAATCATTGATTATTTCTATTGTTTTTTGAACTTTAAACCACCCCTCAGGGGTGGTACTACAATTTGAGACTATTTTTAACGGGAATCCTGCGACTGCACGGACTAAGTTTCCAAAAAATGACATTTGGTTACAAAATTTTTATGTGGTTTTTCTTTATTTCTAAAGTTAATTTAAATTTATATGAGATGAAACTCACTGAGAAATGCTTACTATCATATTGCACATTAGGGTAAACCAAATCTTTGCAGTTATTTGACCTGTGAGTATTAAAAAAATACACTTAAACCGGTCGGTATCAAGTCTATAGACTTGATACTTAAACCCGGTCTACAATGCTAAGTCTTAAGGTCTTAGTAAATACTGGTGTAAAAGTTAATTGACTTAATACTAGCACATTGATAATTTAAAAAACCTATTAAATGGAACTTAAACACTTAACATTTTTGCACAAAATATTAAAATTATTAAAATTTTTCTATAGTTTTAAATTAAGTAGGTCCCACTTAAAGTAAATCCATCAAAATTAATTTTATTTCTCACAAAACAGGAAATTCATATTTTTTAATAATTTTGGCAGTCGCCATCTTGGATTCTGAAGCCGGAAAATCGGGGATCCTCGGATAAAAATTTAGCTTTGAGTATTAGGTAGATTCCCTGTATGTTGACATATTTGGATATATTAATAGATCCAAATATGTCAACATACAGGGACTCTAGTATTAGGTACCACCATGATATATTCCCTTTTTGCAGATTTTTCTAGCCTACAAATTTAAACTACATTTTACATTTTTACTCAAAAATTTTTAAATATACTAGGTTAGTATCGCAAACCTTTACTTTACAAATCTGATTGAATTTTAAAATTAACAGTACTTATCATTAACTAGTATGTTTATTTGGTAAACAGTAATTAAGTCAGGTCGATATAAACTTTAACCACCTCAATTACACTCGTCAATCACAAAACTTATCTCTGCTAAATATTAATACATCCATTAAAAATTAATTGCAAAAACAGTTATTTAGTCAGTGAAAACAACCTTGATATATTATTTGTAATATTACGGTAAATACAAAAAACATGTGGGAGATACAAATCAAAAACAAAAGAGCGAGTTTTTTTCTCGAAACATTTTAAGTTAAGGTCCAGGGCCATAGCGTCAAAATTTGGCCTGCGTGGACTTTTTGATAAAAAATTTACAACACCTCTTTTAATCGATTACTAATGATCCCACCAGTAGCGTATATAGAAAAAAGTTTCGGGGTGGGTCCGAGACAGTTTTGGAGGGGGCCCGAGACCTCATGAGGCTGTATTTTATGCTATTTTATGTTTGTATTCATGAAATATGTGGAAAATATCCAAAAAAATCTTAGCTGCGGGGGGCGCCTGGGCCCCCAGCCTCCCCCGTATATACGCCACTGGATCCCACCAATACCTAAGGTCACAGTATAACGAAGTTAGAAGGAACTTCGTTATACAGTGACCTTACCAATACCGCCTGACCTGTTAATAGACAAAATTGTCTCAACATTGACTGTAAAAAAAAATTACATATTTGCCTCTAGGTGGCGCAAGGGGGTAAAATGTGTTTTAAATTTTTTTGGTAGCTCATACAATTACTCACAGGTCTGCCATATAAATAAACATGCTGTTAACGAGGCCCCCTAGGTAGGGGCAAAAATTTTTGTAATTTAAAATAAAATAAATGGATCCATGACGGATCTTATCCATGACGGATCTGATACCTTCATAACCCATTAGCACACTCCAAGTAAACCCCATGTTACAGTGGCGGCTCGTGACAATAAAGTTTGTGAGTTCTGCCGATAGGGTATAAAAAAATGCTATTTATTTTACAGTCTCCAGATCCCGTGTCTATTATAAAAAGTTGCCAAGTTTGGTTTGGCAAAAATTACAATGCCTAGGAAAAAATAGCGTTTTTACAAAAGATTTAATTCACATTCACTACCTTAGCATAATATGTACTCACCAATGTTTTTACATTAATTAAATTATCCACCATATTCATTGTGACACAATTATACAAAAACAAACACGACCATAACCTCCCGCTCATGCCTTTGGCGTCTTTTAAATAAATAAATGGCCCCGCAAACACGCAACGCTGAGCCCGCCCGCCAGGAATTGTACTGGAACTGCAAGTCTTGCAGCTCTATTTTTTTGCCGAGATTTCGCTATCTAAACCCACGAGCAAGTGCGGTGCGGGGTGAAGGAAGGGGTTCCTAGCCGAGCACAGATCTCGTTAGCCGCCCAGCTACGTTGTGTTGCAATTTAGCAGCGTAACAATGCCAATAACTTCATTTGACCGACTGTGAAATGCTGCCTTCGGCGACGGCGCGCAGCGTCATACTCAACACACGTACGCGATTTGAAGGCCTACTATACCAACACCGGACCGAAAATATACTGCTATTCCAATAATTTTAGAAATAAAATAATTATATTAGAAAAATAGCAGCGGCTGAAAAATAGTCAAATAATGTGAAAATTTTGGGGGTTCTGCAGCTTTGCAGCCCTTATGCACTAGCCGTCCCTGCCATGTTATATGAACCTTAAAAACAATTTTTTGTAAATATCTCTGAAACAAGAGCTCCTACCAAGCGTTTGGTTATAACACAAATTTTTGAAAAAAATGTGCGCTACAATATTCCGAAAACCGCATATTGATGAGACGCTTCGTTAAAAAGTTAGCATTTTTTAAACTTTTTAACTGTCAAAAACTGCCATTAGCATTAATGAATTGCGACCAAAATCTAATTAGCTCGTTACAGTATCGAATGCTATTTTACCTAAAAATTTCATGAAAATCGGTTGGGCGGGTTAGGAGCTATCGTTTTACGGACAGAGTTACATACACACACATAGACAGACATCACGACGATACTGCTAGGGTAGGTCAAAATACACCTAAACAACACATTATCGGCGTTATCACAAAAAAAAAATTCGTCAAAAAAAATACCTTCTCTAGCCATTGCTATGCGGGATAGGAAGGTAAAAAGTTTAAACTCTGCCCAATGTCAGCAAATTTGCACTAAACGGTTGCGGTTGACCACTTCATAATTTTATATACTTCATAGTGTGCCCCCGGCCCCTAGGGCTTGTAAGGAACAACATATTTTTTGACCCCACCGCAAAGTCAGAAAATCACTCATTTACGATATTTTATTGGGTCGGTCACATATCACAAAATACAAAAATTTTAATCTTTAAAATTAAATTTTAAAATTCTTCAAGCAATTTTATTACAATCATGAAATTGTTTCAAATGTAAAAAGCTAATTTTTGTGGCAATTTATTTCGCACTTCGGGTATTGATACATTACCTGCGACAAAAAATTATCTTTGTGGGCCCTATGAGGTGTCAGGGGGTGACAAAAAATTTTGGTAATTTTCCATAACAAATCATGTAATTTTTTACAGAACTGTAAATGTGGTTTTTTTAGTACTGTAGGTGTATTTTTCCATTCTTACAGAATACATTGGGTTTTTACACAACTGCATTTGCAAAAAAGCAATTGTCTCGTAAATTTTCATTTTCCATAAAAAATTTACAAAATGTATCATGTAATTTTACTAATCCTGTAATGTGATGGTATTCCTGTAATGTGATGGTACGTGAAATTTTTTATGGCTCTGTAAAATTACAGTACAAAAGTTGGTTACAAAGTTGCCAACTTTTTTTACTGGAATTTTACAAAACACTTTTTTCAGTGT